>JAHLSL010000200.1:583337-719041 GCA_025920805.1 Petroica traversi
CGGGGGGCTCGGCTGCGGCTCCGCGGCCGGGGCGGGAGCGGACCCTGTGAGCCGCTCTCTGGCGAGAGAGGCTGTATATGTATAGCTGTATGTCGATATCTGTATATATTTATCTGTGTTCTTTTTCTATGTGCGGCAGCAGTGTATTGCAACATCAACCGTTCGTGAGCCGGGCGGCACTTACACCATCACCGAGTTAGCTGTAGATGTTAGGCTGTGCTTGCTCTGGGGTGATGTCAGATTGGTAATAACGTGCAGAAATTGGAATTCGGTGCGGGCAGAGCGTGATGGCGACGGCACAGACCCAGCTGGTGCGGACAGACTCGGCCGAGCCGCTCTGTTCTCCGATACAGGGCCTGCTGCGTGGGCAGTGCCCCGGCGCGGGCGGAGCGTGGGGGCCTTGCGATAATTAGCAATTATTTGTGCGTAGCTCTGGAGTCGAAGGAGTAGATATTTATGCCTGGAGCAGTGATACTTGGCTGGTTTTGCCTTACAAAGGTTCAGGCGATTTCTGGTTAGAGAGTTGGCTGATGCTTGTCTTGTCTGCCGGTTGTGATGTAAGGCAACCTCCTTATATCCTTGTATTGTTAGTCCAGAGGAGGAATTCTGTTGTGTGCTGTGGAAAACTGGCTGTGGTCAATAAGCAGTGTCGTTTTAGCTCCCGGTACTGCCTCTTGATTTCTCCCAAGCTGATTCTGGACCAGTGAAGTAAAGCTGAGATGCTGAAACATATTTCTCACCTTATTCAGTTCCCCATTCATCCTCCCTTCACTTTCCCTATGCCCTGGTAGGTTGGATTTCAGTGGAAGAATTCTGGTTCTGAGCCTGTTCACCTAAATCCATGTGTTTTGATTTTGCTTGTCTAACTTCCATTTAATAATGGCTGTGAGGCTGAAGATCCCCTGTGCCCAGGGGCTGGTGGTATTTGGCCTTCTGTACAAGTGAAGTTAACTGATACTGCTTGATGCTGTTTAACCTTGTATTATCTTAGGCATTGTATGATGAGGCAGCTTGATTTGTTTAAGGCTTTGTGATGATGCAATGCAATAATAATTATAAATCTTCTCATTGTCTGAAGAAACTTTAAATACTACTCCTGGGAGGTACTTCATGTGTGTTTATTCCCAAGAGGCGCGGGCATGGATGAGCAGGGTTTGGTATTAATATTCTTCTTTTGGGGTGGGGTGGGGGGTAACAGCTTGGCCCAGATGCTTTAAGTGGTAATTTATGGGTGTGATGTCATGTGCTAGATAAGCTCTCATAGGATCCGCTGTGTAAATTATGGCCTTTGTTTATATACGTGCAATTCGATGTTTGAAAATCCATGCTGTACAGCTTGCTCATGAGCCTGCTGTGGAGCTGTGAATGAGATCCAGCAGAATGTGCTTCAGTTGCGCTGCGGAGCTCAGTGGTTGAAAACACTTTGCTTTGCCTTGTGCTTGCAGCCTCCTCCAGGTGCGAACATGCTCCGTGGCATCCTCACTCTGCTTCTAAAGATGTGGTTCGCTCCAAAAGCAGTGGCCAGGTGCTTTGTTTATTTTCTTCTTTCTTCATGATCTGGTTTGTTCTGTTTTTTAGAAGAAGCGGGGTGCTGAAATGACTGATTTCAACTGATGTGTATTGGAGAGAGCAGCTTGGTTATTTCAGTCTGCTGTGGTTTGTTATGCAATCAGATTAACAAAAGTTGAAATGATCATTTAGCTTTGGGTAAACATGATCTATAGAGCAGCGTGGATTAGGGCATCTGTTTACATTGGGCAGATCTGCTGCAGTCAACGTGATGCAAATATTGGATGGAAACACAATGAGTGGACACATTAATGTACTAAATAAATTTTTAGCAATCTCTTTGGGATTGTGATGTACTTAGTGTCAATTGTCTGTGCTCCAGGAGCTTCTGCAGTGCCTTAGGTGCTGCCTGCACGCATGGGCAAACTTCCTTTCAGCTTCATTTAGTTGTCAATCCAAGGCCTCATTGAATGTCTTTGTGCACAACCAGTGGTGCCTGGGGTGCTGTGCGGGCTCTGGGCTACTGCAGTCTGGGGTTGGGTCAAGCAAGATGACCAATACTCAACTGTAAGCTTCCTAAATTAAACCAAAAATACAATTCCAGCCGTGTTTGCTGAAGCTGGTAGCCCCTCAACCGGTCCATTATTAGTTGGCCATTTCTTCTTGTTGTTGTGGAGGCAGCATTGCTGCAGGAGAGGTTTTCATGGCTTGTCTCACTGAATCTGCTCATCAAGAAGGTGATGACACGCAGGCTGCACCGCAAAGGTCGGCGCAGGCATTGCTGCTGTGCCGGAGATGAGATGCTGCTGAAGAGATGAGCTGAGAGGGGAAGGGGTAAGCCTGGATATGGGGGAAGTATCTGGAGCTTGGGGAGGAGAGGGAGATGGTCAGCATGGACCTCTGTGTGTGTGTGTGTGTGTGTTCAGTGCCTCTGCAGCTGCACTGTGGTGGGCTCACCTGAGCTCTGCTGCTCTAGGATTGCATCTTGTTCTGAAAATACAAGATATGATGGCATCAAGTGTTTGTGGGGAAGGAGGAATAACCATCTCCTGCAGTCAGTTTTCCAGAGGCCTTTGTGTTGATGTGGAGCCCAAGCCTTCCAATCTTCCTCTCATTCAGGGAATGGTAAAACACCCTTGAGGATGCTGCTTTTTTATCCTCTAGCAGGGGATGGAACAGGACTACATTTTGAATACATGTTAAAAAATACTCTGGAAAGAGTTCGTTGTTGTTATTTATTTCCTTGCTGGCCATGTTTAATTCTACATAAGCAGACATATAATTGCAGATGGATTTCACGGGTATTTGCAAATGTCTGTCTCTGTGCTACTGGCTGCTCTGTGTGCTGTATAACATTTGTGATAAATGCACACAAGCACATTTTGGGTACACTGGAATCTAAAGAGGTACTTTGGGGAATAGGTAGTGTTAGATAATAGAATTATTAAGGCTGTGTTGTTGTAGGACATTCTAAGGAGGCAGTGTAGGATGTGATATGCAATCAGTCATGTTTATTTTTCTGGTAGGAAAAAGCTCTGATTTATTAACAGGTTGGTCTCTTGTCGTCTTCAATCTTGTGAAGGAAGTAACAGCAGTTATTCTGTGTCAGACTGGAGGTCTGTCTAGCTTGATAGCTCTTCTGATGGGACCATGAAGATAAAGTGAAGATAACTGCTTTATATTTGCAGTGAGGTATAATCCCAGCCCTGTTTACAGTCACCTTTCATGCACGTGTACCATTACGGCTGTCATATTTACGTGACTGTATGCAAAAAAATGTTCGAATACAAGAAGTGATTTCTGTAGCTATGCATCCTGAACATAGACTGGGGTAAGTCTTGATTCAGAAATACTCAGATGACAGAGAGTTGCTGCAGCTCAAGGAGCAACTTGAGCAACATTGGTAAACATTTTACCAAAGTAAACATTTGGGGGATGCGTGAGAATGCAGAGAACAGAATTTAAAAGTTGTATTAAAGAGCTTGAATTTAAGTAATACAGATTCCAGTAAGTGCCACATGATGCAGAAAATCAGTGACTCAGTCCCTGAACTGTTCTATAGGTTATCTTCCACCATGCCATCCTTGACTATTTCAGGAATAGATGGGTTGTAACAAAGTGGGTAAATTCCACTTCTTCTTTGTGTGGCAGGGAAGCAGCATCCTTTCCTGTGAATTGACCTACAGTATTTGCTTCTGTGCTGGTGGATCAGGAGTCTGGGTCACAGGAGCCCTCTGGGTCAAAGACTTCTGGATACTGTGGTAAAGTTGTGTTTGGTTTATTAAAAGAAGCTCTTCAAAGGTTGGTAATTTAATTAGAATTATACAATCACAGAGTATTCTGAGCTGGAAGGGACCCATCAGGATCATTGAATCCGGCTGTGTCCCTGCACAGGATATCCCAACAATCCCACCCTGTGTATCCCTGAGAGCATTGTCCAAATGCATCTAGAACTCTGCAGCCTTGAGGCAGTGCCCATTCCCTGGGGAGCCTGTTCAGTGCCCTTATTGTTTTGGCCTCTGAATTCCTGTTGATAAAAATGGGTAGAGTTTTCATGTTTTTAAAGGAAATAGTAATTCTTCATTTTGTCATTTCTACTGCTATTCTACCCTTAAGCCTGTAAATTTATGATTAAAGTGGGTGGAATTTCAGCCTGATGGTTTATGGGTGGGATAATAGTAGAGACTGACCAGACAAACATTTTGTTTTAAAAATAGGGAGGCTTACATAATGATGCTATACACAACAACCATATGTGCATATGGATAAGTTCTCTGGAACAGCGTTAATCAAACAGCATCCTTTGCCTGCGTGTGTGCTATTGCTTGCTTCAAAGAAAGGTAGTTCTGGAGTGAAGAGATGCTGGGGTCAAGTGATTTAACTGGAGTATTGATCCACTCTTGAGCAGACTTCAGGCAGGGCCCTGCGTTAGAAGTTTGGAGAAGCAGGTTTTTAAACCACTTTGAGCTCTTAATTTGTTATCTGAATAAGAGAAAGCCATTCTTCCTTTTTTTTTTTTTTTTTTTTTTGTGGAGCCCTGTCTGTCTCTTTGTGTTTTGAGTTTTTTACAGAGATTCATGTCTTAATGTGTGGCATGTGCTTAGGAAATCTGAAGCCCCATTTTGGAGAACAAAAAAACCAAACCAGTGGGCACATCTGAAAGCATCAGGATGGGATCTGAGGCTTTCGTCTTGCTATGAAAGTGGCCTCAGTTTCTTCTCCTTCTGTCTGTGTATCTCTAAGTGAAAAGCACAGACTTTGTGTCAAGTTTGGAAAAAGATAAAGAGCAAGTTCACTTGAAATATGTATTTAGTAGGGAAAATTTCCCAGGATCTATATATACAGGTGGGCATTTTCCCAAAAGTATGTTAGGTGTTGAGGCCATAAAAATGTTGCTGCTAACCAAAATTCTAGCCCTGAATGTATCTATAAATACCGTAGCCTCACCCCTTTGGCTCTGTGAAATTATATGTAGCTGGAATAATTTCATACATCAGGACATAAAAGGACCTTGGTGAACTTGTGCTTTTATAATAAGCAAGGAAAAGTTTATCCAGGTTGCCTAGTTTATTCACACAAAGACAGCTCTTTACTTGAGGCGGGGGAGGGACTTAGCTCTTAGACTTCCATCCTTAGGATTTTTATCTCGTCCTGTCACAAGATTTTTTTAATAAAAGCAAAACAACTTTAATGTTTATGCATTTAGGCAGACAGAGCTCTGTGTTTTGGAGTCATGGCTAATTAGATTTGTGGCGCCTGTACAGTTTTGGATATTGGGCAGGGAGGTTGTTTTTGCAGGAAGACACAGAAGAAGGAACACATTGCTCATATTCTCTTTCTTACGGTGGCAGCAGCATTTTCCATGCCCTTTGTGGATTCATGATGTTGATGTGCCATTGGTGTGGAAGCAGGCTTGTTGAAGTTCACCTTTGTGTTTCGAGAATTCCTTTTAAATTGCTATTCAGTAGAGCTCTGAGTATCAGGTATTTGCACTTCTCCAGTGGAAAACAGTCTGAGGGAACTATCAGCTCATAAACCAAAACAAATGATGTCTTTCTAAGGGCTGGTAATGAGCTGTAAGCCCATTTCTGCTTCAACTTTGAGGGATGACTAAGATGTTTTTCTGTTCTGGCAATACCCACTTTGGATCCTGCTACTTAATTTCATCTACAGGCCTCCGCACCCCCCACTGCATCTTGAAGGGAGCACAGCTGGTGTTTCACCAACAGAGTGTGCAGGAGCTGGTCTTTTCTTACCTATGGATGTGCCCGGCTCCAGGGCATTCTCTGAGCTGGGGTGTTTCAGGCTGTGGTTTGGGCTGCTGAGCATGGCCAGCCATGTGATGCTGAAGGACAGGCTGCTGCTCCTCTTCTCCCAGTGCAGCCTTGCCTCTTACATGCATGCAGTAGCTGTGGTCTGGTGGTTGCCTAAAGGCTCAGCTTTCCCTTCTGAGCCTTTATTTTTGTAGGAAGCTGAAATAGCAGAGCTGAAGCTGCTGAATAAGCTGGTCTGAATTCATGGGAGCAGATCTGGCTCTCCTCTTCATCCACCACGGAAATGTGGAGAGGAGAAACTCCTGCAAGTACTTCAGGGAGTTGTTTGATCAGTGGATGAAAAGAAAGCCAGCCAGGGTTTCTAATCCCATCTCTATTCTTTTTACTACTCAAAGGTCTAATGGATATAATTGTTTTTTCTTACGATTTATGTTTTTAAATTACTCCCTGGTTTTCAGGTGTGGGAGTCTGTCAGCAAGGGCTACTGAAATTAAAATCAAAACCTTAGATGATCTCTGTTTAGTAGTAAGAGAGAGCTGTATTCTTTTTGCTTTGGTCATGTTGGATAAGATGTATCGTTGAGATTAAAAAGTCCTGATGCTCATGGTGGAAGGGTGGAAGGGAGTGCTTCTTTCCTTTGTCTCCAGAATTGCAGCAGAGATGCTAATTAAGCACCAAACAAATTTGGTTTGGGCAAGTTTGCCTTTGCTATGGCAGTGAAAATGTTTTGTTTGGGAGAGCTGTGCAAATTACACCCACAGGCGTTCACACCAAGATAAATCAGCCCCTGGCTGCCCCAAATCTTCCTGCTTCAGTCCCCAGAAATATGTCAGAGAACCTTTGAGAATGGCAAGAGTCAGTGAGCATGTCCTGGAGCAGATTGTGTATGGGCACAGCCTTGAGGAGTGTGATCCCAGCACAGAGAGGCTCTGTCAGCGGGACAGGCACAGCTTGAAATATGGGGCTGCTCTGCTGTTCTTCCCGAACAACAGGACTCTGAGCTGGATTTTCCTGTAAATACCAATCTGTACCTTTGGCGTTTTGACAAGAGAAAGACTGTTTTCTGAAAAATAAAACCTTAAAACATGGAATAAGATACCTCAGGCTTAGTAACAGTGTTCAGGAGAATAATAAATGCGCAGCCTTGTGAAGCTGTGTTTAGTTGTACATTTATTTGGGGATTTTTTACAAACATTCTGGAAAATTATGCACTTGACTCTTCTCAGAGTTGTCATGGCATCAGGGTACCTAATTTCCTTAATACTATGAAAATCCCAGGCTTTGCCATGTAATTTTTGTTTGCCTTTACACTTCTGTGCTAGTCTCTGAGCCTTCTTTCATCCAGAGCAAATGCTTGGGTGCTGCAACAGAAATAGTTTAAAAGCCAATGACTTGAGAGAAAAAGAGCTGGAGCTTCTTAAATGTCTGGTGACTGGATGAAGTAGGATTAATGTGGCATTATGGCAGTCATTTATGAGAGAAGCTCGGTCAAATGACTGGCTAGAGAGAGGGGGGATTCATGAAGTCAAAGTCATTTCTTAAGCCAAAGGGGGATCAGGCTGATATATTTCTGACAGGGTATTTTGCCTGGCCTCTCCCACAGACTCTGGGTAGCTGTCACATACTTCCTCTGCAATTGCTTGGCATTCTGAGAGATTATGCCTCTCAGAACGAGCAGCTTTCCAGAAAGTCGTTGGAAATTCTATGCTGCAGTGTAATGAGGTTTGTGAGTTACCTGTAGCACAAATAACAGTGCTGACAAGTTGCTTTTAAATTATTAATTCTTGTACAATAAGTTGTTTGCCATTAGGATGGGTTGTCTATGCAAAATGGTTCCATAAAATGCAAATTATTAGCTTCTATGTGGGTCAGAAAACATTGTGTACTTGGTGTAACTCTTGTAGTTAAATAGACTCCTTTGCTAAACAAATAATTTAAGCACTGGTTGCTCTCAGCACTGTCAAAAACATACATGAGTTCTTGCTGAGTGTAAATAAAAGGGTTTCAGCTTTGAATGATGACTGCAGGATTTGACTTAAAAGCAATTTTTGGGCCATGGGCACAGCCCAAAGCCAGGGGATGTGTGTGGCTCTGCTCCTGTAATGGCGTCAGGATGGAGGATGACTAAGTCACCCCTGCAACTTCCTTGTTGCTCCAGAAAGGTGGTGATTTATTGCAACTCTGTGTCAGCAGTAAATCGCCGTCCTCCCACGCTGATTCAGCCACTCAACTTAGTTGGGAGTTAGGGATTTGCTCCAGGTCCCTCCCGGCTCCTTCTCACCCAGAAGCTGCTGAGGGTGGAAACAAGTGCTGCCCAGGCCATGAATTCTGTCCTTGTGGGTACATGGGACTGGGATGGTGCTCCTGCTGAGTCAGGGAAGATTGGCTGGGCAAAGCCTCAGGTCTTTGGGCTTCTGAAGGTGTTGAGGTTGAAGCAATAGCAAATGTGGCAGAATCAGCACATAGTGATGTTGCTGCTTGTTTAAAAAATGGTCTAAATCCTTCCGGGCCCTGCCCTGGCTTTTCTTTGTAGGTAGAACAGGTTGGGCAGCAGCACAGGATTAAGGAGACTACACAAAACAAGAGGGAATTCACTGGAGATGTTCATTAAGTGTAATGTGTCAAGGGCTCCTGTTTTTTTGGGGTTTACAATGCCTTCAGTGCATGAGGATGGATTTCTTTGGTCCCATTGTGATGAATAAGGCAAGTAGTTTTTTACTGCTGCCTCTTCTCTCTTGCCTGCCCTCCAAAAGAAAGCCCAAGCTGCAAACTCTCACGAATCTAAAGACCTGATTTTGAAATAAAACACGTCATTTAAGGTACAAGAATGAGCTGACTGTGATGGAGATTGATGGCAATGCTTCCTGTCTTCCACTCTGCTCTCCCAACAGCTACATGAAGAACTCGCTTGCTCTTGTCAGCACTTACCTCTTTAGTGGAGAGTAAATTACCAGCATAATTGTTGTGTTCCTGAATGTTTTGTGCCCTAAGCCTAATGCAGAAGAAACACCTCTTTTCTGGGGCATTTTTGCATCATCCTGTGCTTTGAAAAGGCACAAACAGGCTGTTGTTGACCATATGCAGCATCAGCTGCTTCCCAAGGTGTTGTCTTGCCAAGCAGGAGGCAAGTTTTGATGCAGTCCTGGTCAGAGACAGAGGTGGGAGGGAAGATCCCAGGTGAATTTACCGTGCTTTCAGGTTAAGGAAATTATCCCCCAAAATCTGTGGGTGTTCTAGTGTGTGGGGACAGCTCTGCTTTTGATCTTTGTTGTGACTGAATATCCTCAGGAGTAAAAACTGCAAGAAAGAGTGGAGGCAGCCCTGAAGACTTCTGGATTTCTGTTTCATGGTTGCTACCTGGTGAATGGTGCTGTCTGGTTTGCTGATTGATTCTTTTAATGGGTAAATTGGTGACCTCTCTGCTCTTTTAGGTTTTCAATTTCCCTTTCTTCTTTTCCTTGTCTATAATTTTCCACTCCTTACCTGCTGTCATCGCCCCTGACGTGTTGTAAACATGCTTGAATTATTGTGTTGAAATAGTTTTATTGCTTTAAAAATACTGAATGTGTCTGCGTGTAAAAATGAAAGTAGCATGTGAGCTTCAGCCTGCTGCTTCAGTGCCAGTGAAATCAAACTCCATGAGTTAGCATCCATATCTATAAGGTTTTTTTCAAGTTCAGACTAAGATGAAGTGCTGACTGTGGGAATGCTGACCAATGTTGAGGGGGAAAAACTCCACCATTGGAGGGGTGTGGGGATTTTTCTGTATCATCAGACTTCAGGACTGGTTTTGGGCCTTGATTTATGTGTCAAAGGAGTGATGGAAAGCAGAAGATGGTAGTGACTTGATTCTTAAGGCAGAGTGTGTCGGTTGGTGGTAGGGATTGGAAGCTGTCTCCAGTTCCTTGTCCCTACCTGGTCATTAGCCACCAGGTTGAGTAGGTAGACGGATTTGAGATGCTCTAGCACAAAGTTTAAAATTAATGGAAATTACAGTGGGCTCAGAGGCAATGCCTTAGACCTTCAGTTGTTTGTACTTATCTGGAAATAAAAGAGTGCTGCTTTGTTTTAGGGAATACTGGGGGGAAAAGGGAATGACCATGCACTGGTAAAACATCTTCAAAGCCTGTGGAAAGGAGGAGAAAATGTACGTGCTTCCAGATGTTGCTGGAATGGGAGAAAAATGACATGGGGTAGGGAATGGTACACTGGGATGGGAGTTGGGAGACTACAGCTCTTTCTCTGGGGGCCGTGGAGCTGCTGTGATGGGAGTTGCCCATCCAAACTCTCTGCTGCAACAACAGTGTCTATGTGGTAAGACTCTGAGCTTGTTCTGTGCTTTGCTATCGTAGAAATAAAAACTGGTTCTTTTTCTCATCTTTGAAGTGGGTTTTTTTGGGTTTTGTTTGTTTGGTTTTTTTTTTTTTTTAATCCAGAGTGAAATCTGGATTATTTTTCAAAATCCTTTGATCAACTTGAACCTCACTAGCTTAATTCTGTGATCATAACAGATTTTCTTGTCAAATATTATTTTTAAGTTCAGTATTATAGCAGATAGTATTTCCTCTTTCTGTCTATGACAAGTAATAATGCTCAAGAGTGCAGTCCTGGGGCTGCAGTGTGTGCCCCTATTTCCTGATGTTTTTCGAAGTTCACCCACCTCCATAGGGTGAAGGCAGTGCTGATGAACTGCAGGGTTGTATTGCTAATAACTGTAAACGACAATCCTGACTCATTGGTCATGGAAGACAGAAGTACAATCAAATATTGTGACTATGTTAACATGTTAGTAAATAGGACAATTTATGTAAATATCATTGCAGATGAATTTTATCACATGCCTTTCTGATTGCCCTCTTTAGAACATGTATGGCTCTCCTGCTCATCTGGCGTATGGTTGTCCCCCAACTTCAGCTCCCCACTACCTTTCTACAGTCCCCACCTACCTCATTCAGACTGGAGTCTTTAGGTCCCTCGGGCTTAGCATGTGCTAAAAATTAACTTCTAAGAAGTAGTTCAGAGTAGAGTTTAGCCACCATGATTCCCAGCAAAGGAGGTATTTACAGATGTTCAGACCATGGCCTGGGTTGGAAGGCAACTTGAAGATTATATCATTCCAACCCCTGGAATGGCAGGGACACCTTCCACTAGACCAGGTTGCTCCAAGCCTCATCCAGCCCTGGCCTTTCGTATTTTTTGTTGGCTGACTCTCCATTTTGGGGTAAAGGGCTCAGGAGAGCCTGAGCATGTAGTGTCTGGATTGTTACCATCCAGAGCTTGTGTCAATAACCAGAGAAATGGCATGGAGAGTGGCAGTTTAATGCTCATAAATGTAATAAACGAGGAGGTGGCAAGGTGGAGGGCTGAGATGGAATGTGAAGAGTTAAACAGCTGATGGCACGAGGCTAGAAGCATGAGCAGGAGAAACTGAGGCACAGCCTAGCAAAATCAAAAGGAAGCAGTTGCTGTTGGAAAGGAAAATGTGTAAGGGCATATGTATGCTTTGCGTTGCTGGCTCAAGGTGTGTGGTCAGGGGCAGAAATGATCAAACGGTTCTTTCTCCTGTCCTTCATACAGTATGTGTTATCAATAAAAACTTTCTGAGTGAGTACTCAGGGCCAGAACTGATTTCTGTTGGCTGCCATGGCTTTGTGTTGTTTTTCCTCATTGTGCACCCTTCTCTTCTCATGGGTGACATACAGTTGGGATGGATCCAGTCGGGAGATTTGTCACTCGAATCATGCTGAACAGCACCACTTGGTATGGCCAAGGCAGAAGAGGAAAGATTCAGTCAGGGTTTTTCTTCGATTCTGAAAATATTAAAGATCAGCCAAAGAACTTGTAAATATTACATTTGTGTACTGCTTAATGCGCTTTACTGCTCTTCCTGTCTTCTCTTCCGGGGTAAATGTTAATATTCCACTTAGGAGCAGTATTTCTTCTGATCTCTGGCTGCACCCCTTTTTTGTTCCCTAAACCTTCTCTCTTTCTACCACAAACCAATTAGATAACTGATGTTACAGGAAAATAATCACCGCTTGTGTTAGTTCCCTGATTCTCAGTGGTGCTGGTTTGTATTCTGGGATTTGATTGCAGGACAGACAAGTAGAAAAATAAGTAAAAAGCAAAGCAACAGCAACAAGAAAAAAGAGAAATTGTTTTTTGATTAAAATCCATTTTACTATGGCACCTTAACTGTATTTAATTTAGTGTGTGTTTTTGGGGGAGAACGTTGAGGGTATGGGTGAAATTTAGTTGAGAAGCCTTCACTTGTTAAACTTGGAATGGGGCTTGATGAAAGAAATCAGTCTCATCATGGTATGTACACACTGTTGGGAAAGAGGGAACACTGGCTGTGGGAATACACTGATTGTGATTCCAGTAGCTTTGGCTAGTTAAAGGCTCTGCTCTGTAGATGGAGGCTTGTTGGTATTTCTGTTTTATGTCCCCACCTGTGCTGTGTGGTGTTGCAGTAACCTGCAAAAGCCGGAGCAGCATGTATTTCTGCGCAGTTTCATGTTGCCGCTTGTGCTGGCGCACGGGATGTTTGACAGGAGAGGTCCTGGCAGGACACCAGGGAACAGGAGCTGGCTTGTTAGCAGAGGTAATGGAGGGAAGGCACAGAGCTGGGGCAGCAGGGCCTCATGTCCAGGACGAAGAGCTCCGGTACTGGTTTTGAGAAGAGAAGCTCATGTATATGGTATCTGCAAAGTCTTAGGGGACATAAAGTTGTTCCATGGGTGTCTTCCTTATTGGCTTAAAATTTTAAGGTGTTTCTCAAAAGCTCTTAAGAAATTCCTTGGTTAATTACAGGTTATGCCGTGATGATCAGTCCATGTTGACTTGCTGTGTTACACTTCCTGCAACCTTAGTTATTCTTCGGAAAGAAAAGAGTTGCCCCTGATCTTGGGTTGGGGTAGGAGGGAGTGCTACTACTCAATGGTTTCTGTATTACTACACCGTTTCCCATGTATCTGCTTTTGGTTTCTCTTGGGTCCAAGATGAAATGGACTTCATGGACAAGATGTAGTTGTTAGGAATAACTGCATTGTCAGCTCATCTTTAAAGTCTTGGGTGCGCTTGTGGGGTCTGTGTAGGATGGCTGGAGGGATTAGGGGATTATACTGAAGGTTTCCTGAAGAAGGAGTTGCTTCTTTCTTTGTTTCTCTGCGTCCCCACCTGAGCTTTTGGGATAACAACAGTTTGGGACAGCAAAGGAATATAATGAAAGTTTGTCATCAAATTTGAAAACGAAAAAGGCCTGTTTCTTCTGTTGATATAAGAGCAGAGGGACGGAAAGGTGGAGCTTTCTTTTGCTTCTGCTGTGCTACTTGTCCTTTGCTTTCCTGTCTGTGAAATGGTGTAAAAATGCCAGCCACCTCTGCTCAGCACAGGGAAATGAAGGAGTAAAAGCTCAGTGTCATTGCAAAGTGTCTCCCCATTCATAAGAAGGAGCAACTTCTGTTGGGTTTGAGGGGGGGTTGCCTGTCTTTCATTTCTTTTACATTGTTTTCTCATCTGCCTCTCCCATGAGTGCTGAAGGAAGTGCTGGTATTCCTGCACTCTATGAGGAATGATGGATTATCATCTGTTAAGGGACTGACAGTCTAATTAAAATGGTGAATTTTGGGCACACCGAGTGCACTTATTCCTTATGTGCTTTTACTCAGTGTCTGTGGCGTATGAATCTTTGCTAGTGACAAAACTATTTTTCATATTTATAGACTTAATAATTTGTTTTGGTTAAACCCCCTTATTTTTAGTCTCTTTGAAGCCAGTAGAAAAAGTAATTTACTTTTAGAGTTGTCACTTTTTTTAAGAGTGTATTTTTTTCCTCCAAAGCCTGCAAATAGCATTTTTCCTCGTGTGTTCTGCGTACTCAACTATGCACAGCCAATCAGAATGCTTTTAGTCCTACAATAACTTGTATGGTAAATCAACAGTCTATTCTGTTCTCTGTCAGATTTCTGCCTTAGCTGAGGACAGTATAAAATGATGGATGTGACTGGGCAGTGACTCTAAGGATTTGCCATGTCTTGTCTCCTGAAATGCCTCTGTACAGGTGTGGGAGCAAGGATGGTAGGAATGCACCTGTTCCTCCAAAGGAGCTCTAATCAAAGGTGCAAGTGTCCGTAACGGAAGGTATCTTGTAGCATTGATGATAATAATATTTATTTTAGCTCTTAAGTACAATCATTGAGCCATTAAAGTCTAAAAAGATCTCTGAGATTGAGTCCTGCTGTTCCGCCAATGCTGCCAAGCCCACCACTAACCCGTGTCCCCAAGTGCCACGTCTATATGTCTCGTAAATCCCCCCCAGGGATGGTGACTCCACCCCTGCCCCGGGCAGCCTGTTCCAGTGCCTGACTGCCCTTTAAATGGAGAAATTTCCTATGATATTCAATCCAGTATTCCAAATCTAAACCTTCCATGGCACAGTTTGAGGCCATTCCCTCTCATCCTCTCCCTTTACCCTGGGAGCACAGCCCGACCCCCACGTGGCTGCACCCTCCTGTCAGGGAGTTGTGGAAAGCCAGAAGGTAATGAGGATAAATAAGAAGGTAATAGGGTTAAGTAAGTAGCAGGATGCATGCAGAGACAACAGGGCAGATTGCAGCATAGAACATCTGTCCAGGTAAGCACCCAGTGTCCCCTGATGACCCTGAGATTAGTGTTGGTGATAGACAACACTAGTGTTGGTGATTCTGGGTTTGGTACCTTTTGCATGTTCTGAGTTAATTAGTAATTTGTGTCCAAATTTAAATAGATGGCAGTAATTACTGTGTTGCCTGAGTGTACAGGTCTGTCAGGATTAGGGGAGGGCCAGTGGATGCCGTGCAGACCAACCATGGCAACAGGAAGCACTGGGTTTACGTTGGGTTTTCTGCTGACTGCTTGGCACCAAAGCTTCACTTACCTCTACCTTTCACTCTTCCCCCATTTTACAAGTGTTAATTGACTTTAGCCAAAAGATGTTGCTAACAAACCTGTTACAAGTGGAGGCCAATCTAAACCATGCTGTACCGTGTACATATTCAGACACTTTGTCTGATATGATCTTCAGAAATGCAGCACAACAACAGTAGCAAATGTGCTGGAGCTTTGTCTGGAGCTGTGAAAACCTGTCCTGGCTGTGGGTTTGGTGTCAGCAATCTCCCTGCTCTTGGTGGCTTTCCATTCTCTTTTGTCAGCTTTGTGAGGAAGCAAACTTGAACCATGAGGAGAAGGTAAGTGGGGTCTGAAATTAAATATTAAGCACTTCTAGATTAATTTTACTGAAAAAATTGCTGCTTGATTTCTGTGGGAGGAGCGTTTGCCAGGACTTTGCCAAATTCTCCCAGAAAGGAGCTAGAGAATGTTAAGTACAAACCCCACAGCATTTCGCAGGAGTTTATTTTGTTGTTTCAGTAGTGACTCATCTCCAGAATGATCCATCCTCTTCATTATGTATATGTGGGGGGGAAAAAAACCACCGAGTCTCAGAGCCATCTCAGAGCTATATGAAATACAGTGTCCTGTTCAATTATTAGTTAAAGCATCTGAATGTCTCTAGCCCTTAAGCAATTTTGAGAGTTATCCTGGCAAAAGATGTTTGCAGTCAAACCCAGTTCACTCTTGTTAAACATCCTGAATTTTTATAAGAGTGGGGAATGAGACAGAAGTAGTAGGTATAGACAAAGGAAGAAGTGCTAGGTATGATTCTCTGAATGGACAGAATTATTGTTTTTGAAACCTCAGGGGTTGTTAGAACATAATTTTTTTCTTTCCGTACATCACATCTTTGGCTAAATGACCTGAAAATTAAAGATCAGCATTCCAGTGGGTTTGTTAAATGCTTTGCTTCCTGAGGTGGCTGTTCAGAGACCTGAGGGCTCTTGCCTCAGTTTTCCTCCTGCCCCTACTCAGCATCCTCAAAGGCAGCAGTGAATAAAAAACAGGAAAGGAGAATGATAAAGTGTGAGAATCAAGGGAGTGCTGAGTTAGCAATGCCAGGAGGAAACAGCTCTAACAACAGCCTTGCTGCTGGTGAAAAATAATGGAGGTGAACAGACTTCTGAAAATGAAGTTTTCTTTCTTGTCAAGTTTTTCTGTGACTTCTAACAATTTTTTAATGCCTCCAGTTAGAAAGCACACCCGTTGTAATGACTGAATGCTGGCATTAATTTAATAAACACCTACAGGGAATATATATGGACTAATTTATCTAGAGGGCTTGTTAGTGTATCATCTGCATGCAGAAAAAGTGATTGTGGTGATGGATGCTGCTTAGAAATTGTGTGAAGGACTCTGGCTCCTTCTTCCTTTCCTTTTTGTTTTCATTGTTTTCTCCACAATAAAAATGTCCACTCTGTTTGAGGAGGTCTTTTTCTCTCTGTGATCATTTTTTGTTGTTGTTTTGAAGGACTTGAGACATTTTTCCCCACTTTATCATACGAAAATTTAGTAAGGTATACAGACAGTGCTTTTGTGAAGTTCATAGAGCACGTGAAATAGTGGAAAGCAAAACCGTCCACCAGTGACAGTATTTGATCTATAGAAAAAGCTGTTCCTGAGAAAAGTTGGGTAATTCTTGACTTGATTTTTTGTTTTGCTCTGATGTCTTGGCTTCCAAATCAGTGTTGAAAAACACCTGCCAACTGTAAATATTTTACTGCAAGTTTAATGTAAGGTCTAATTTTACTGGAAGCTTGGAGGGAGAGGAGGGTCAGAGCTGGAGAATGGTATCTGATATGGAGCAGTGGTGATGTCAGGCATATTATAATAATTGAATTTGCTGTTAATAAAATAAACACACAGTGCTGCTTTTGGCCCACCATGGGTCATGGAAGTACTTGTGGCAAGCTGGTCACTTCATTGCTGGACCAAAAGTCTTTGCTCATAGTTTTGGTTGTCTTTCACCAGACCCTCTTGGCATATGTGTAACTTTAAGCCCTCAAGCTTGTTGTGGTTGAAGTAGATGGGTGTTTGAAGTGCTTTGGCTGAAAGGAAGATCAGTACTATTCTGATAAGGAGATGGGAAGTATTAAATTGCTTGAAATACTAACTTTTCTCATGAGATTCAGGTTTTCTGTTTAAAAACTCACTATTGTGCTGGTATTTCTCCATCAGGGAACCTTTGAAGCAATTTCAGCATTTTGAGATGGGGTTTCTAAAACCTTCCTTGCCCAGTTTTTCTCTTAAGAAGGGCAGGAAGTAAAGAGAAGAGAGAAAAAAGTAAATTTTCAGAGGGAGTCAACATAAAGAGCAGGCTGGGGAGGATCGAGTTTCTTCCATATTATGTAATGCTCTGTGGTAGAGATTCCCAGATGTGAAGGCACTGAGATGTACCTGGTGTGAGACAGGGGAGTTACACCTGATGGCTTTGCATCCAGTAGAAACCCAGTGATTTATCTTTGGTCCCAAGAGGAATGATTTGAGAGGAAACATCTGTTGCTCTAAGAACTTAAGGTTTTTTGATACAATCCTGGTCATCATTCTGGAGTTCTCCATGTGTTCAGGGTGAGCTGCATTCATCTTGTGTTTTGTCACTTATTTGTTTATTTATTGAGTGAAAGATCAAACTCCCTTTCCTGACTCCCCAAATTTTTCATTTAACTTTACTCAGAAGGTTATGTAGTATACCACTGACTTCTGCTTTTACTACCCATCACAAAAGCCTGTGAGGAGTTTTCACTGTGGGACTGATATATTTCTGAAATTGAAGAGATGATAAAGGATTGGTAGTTCAGATGCGCTTTATGGGAAGCATTTACAGAATACAAGGATTGTGGCAGAAGCAGTTAATGTTGCCGTTTAATAATTTAGGCAAAAGGGTTTGGGAGGAATGTAGTGGGAAACTGTTTTCATGTTGCTCTCAAAGGGAAAATAGAATCCATCCTGTGAGCATTGGGCAGGACATTGACAGTGCTGGCACAATGCAGCTTTGTAGCTCACTGAGAAAATGAAGGATGAAGGGGAAGGGGACTCTCCTCCTTCACCCACTTTTTCTTCAGGAAAAAAAATCCCAGACCCTGGTTTTCTCAATTTACTCATTGAGAATAAACTTGCAGAGGTGTTTATAAACCACAGGGTTGATGTGGTTGGTCTGGTTAAGCAAATCAGCAGAATCTGCTTAGGCAAGGAGCCAGGGAGGGTATTGCTGCCTTTCTTTTAAATTTCAGATAGAACTTTAAAATTAGAGGTTGCTACAAGTCCCTCCAGCATGTTTCATATAATTTGATATTTTCACACAGAAAGCCTGTCTAGACTCTTCCCAGTTGTGTTTATTATGTACAGCATCAATCACTGCATTTCTCCCCTTGTCAGTTTGTATATAGCATCTCCCTTTTCCACATAAAACTCTCTCCAAAAGGCTTACTCCCCTTTTCCTATAAAACGGCTCCTGCCAGGAGTCCAGCAGTGTCCTGAGTATTCGTTTTGTCTGTAAACATGAAATGTTTTAGCTGATACTACAGGCTTGCTGCAGAGATCTCAACTATCTGGATCTGTTTCTGGAAACCATGTGGCATGGGTTCTGGGGGTGCTGGGGGAATAGGAGAAGAATCAGAAAAAGGTAAAACCTGGGGGTTGAGGTAAGAGCAGTTCAAGTCTTGAATTAAGCAATAATGATGTTAGTATTATGGTTGTTATTATTATAATGAAAAGGGAGACCATTAAAGAGAGGAATACAAACCCCAGACAGATGAGTGATCCCACTGCAGTCCCTCACCATCCACCCACTGATGCCTAGCCCATCCCCCCAGCAGCCATCAGCCCCTCTTTGCCAATTACCCCTGGGCATGACATCCTGTGGTGTGGAATATCCCTCTGCCCAGGGGGATCAGCTGTCCTGGCCATGCTCCATCCCAGCTTCTGGTGCAGCTCCTTACTGGCAGAGCCTGGGACACTGCAAAGTCCTTGACTGGAGGTAAGCTCTGCTCAGCAACAACTGAAACACCAATATTATTCTCAGGCTGAGTCCAAACCTCAGCACTGTACCAGCTACTAGGGAGAAAATTAACTCTCTCTCACCCTAAGCCAGGGCACCATCTTTTAAGCTGAGGCTGTTTCATTGTGTTCACAGGCTGAGAGCTGATCTATTTTTATCTGAAACCCACTGCAATTATGTTTAGATGTCTCTTTGCGCCTATGTAAGATGAGAATTGTGGTACTCTCCATCTTCTGTGTGGTACCCACCATGTTCTGAAAACTCATCCTGTTGGCTGGAATGAAAAACATTTTATAAGGATTGGATTACAGTAGTTACAGTGTTTACTGTTAAACCCGGTTTGAGTTTTTTGTGTGTTCTACAGAAGTAAAATTAGTTTGAGTAGGAATTGCAAACTGTCTTCTGTGTTACCTTGTGCTAGTGTTTATCTTCTGTTTTATGCTTTAATCACAGGCTTTTTGGGGGCGCTTGCTCTTGCTCCATGTTAGCAGTGTCCAGCACAGTGGAATTCTTTCTTATGCTGCTCCTATGTACTGCAGAAATTGAAGTAATAATGAAATTGCATGCAGCTCTCTTTCCTCTGCAAGCTGTGTTAAATCGTTCAACTCCTCCTTTCCTATCTTCAGCCCTGTGAATTGGACCTAGAATTGTTCTGAAATATCAGAGCTTTCTGCTGTTTGTTTGGTAACAAGGGACACTGTTTACTTACATAGTGGTAAAACCTTTATGTTAAACAGGAGCAGAAGCTGTTTGCTGTGTTCTGAGGAATTCAAGAAATCTTGAACACCAAACAGTTTTCCCTGTTTCTTTTCTAAATTATGAAATATTTATTCTTGTCTCAATCTTGCAGAGACATCCTTCACAGAACATGTGTTTAAAAAAATAAATAAATTGAAATCTGTAGACAAGGGATTAGAAAGTCAAATCCCAGTTTGGAAGGTAGATATACTTATTTGCTGTTTTCACACTTGTTTACAGTAGATGCAGCATTTGGTTTTGTTCTGGGTTTTTTCCTATCCTTTGCTGCTTCTGGAAGTATTTTGCATATTTAATTAACAGTTTCACATTTGAATGATCCCCCACCAAATTTTTGCTTCCCGTCATCAGTCTCTTCTCTCCTGCTGTCATCTGAAACATTTCCTTTCAAATACGAGAATTAAGGGAACACTGGAGCTCTTGTTTCTTCAGAGGTGTGTGGATGCAGCCTTGAGAGCATAAATGACAGAAGAACTGTACAGAGTACCTTGTGAATAACTGTTGACTGTTGGTCCTCCTGGGGCCGTGTGCTGTGGGACAGAGCGTCTTGTCCTGCACATCTGCAGAGAGCCTTGGGATGGAGCTCCTTTCATTTCGGGTCTCACTGACGTGCCTGGCAGAGCTTCTCTGATCCCTGTCTGGAGGACTGAAATGAAATCTGCTATTGCCGGTGCAATAATTCCCTTTGTACGATATAAAGAATTTTGCTTTTGTGAGTGGCTGAAAATGAAGCCTGATACTGAGAACTATACCAATTAATTTTCTTATTTAATGGAATTGTCATCCTTCCTTTACTTATAAACAAAATTCATGCACATGAAAAGGGAAGATTTTTTTGGCTTTTTTGGGCTGGAATCCTACCAAAGCAGTTATAATTTGCTTTATTGACTTCTTTTCAATTGACTGGAAACAACACTATTTTTTTTTTCCTGATTTTGTTAATATTGTGCTTTATGAACATTACATGGCCTTTCTCTTCCTGACCCATACTAGAGCAGATATCACTGCTACTGGATGTTTTTCCTGCCTGTCTGTCCTGCCTTGCTCTGTCACAGCCTTAGATGCAGCTTTCCCAATCCTTGGTGCCTTTGAGGGTCCTGGTTCCAGCTGTGCAGTACAGGGAATTTATGGTAACAATTCTTGTTTATATCAGGGTCAGGATGCTTGGAGCTTGAATCCTTGTTCCTAGCTATTCTGGTATTAAGACTTCCCAGTGCAGAGTGATAAATGTGTCATCTCTGCATCTTCACCTGGAGTCACAGCCCATTAAACTGAACTCATTTGTTTGATACATATATATATATATATATATATATATATATATATATATGGAGTGAGGAGTTGGAAAGGGATCCAACAAGATGTTTCCCCACCTCTGCAGGGAAGGCATCTTCACTGTTGTGGAAAAAGTCTTGGTCAAAGCTGGCTTGTGTTTCTACAGAAAAATTCCTGCTGAGGTTGCAGAAACCTTCCTTTATTCCAAATCATCAGGATTATTATTGTTATTTATCGATGGGAGTACCCTTCAATAAAATCCTTCTGTAAATTTTAAGTTCATAAAAGGCAGACTACAGAGTTAAGATTGGTGGGGTTTTCTCCTCCCTTGGATTTGAATGTTGCTGAATGATAATGGTATCATTTTAAAACCTGCTTTTGCAGCTGCAGCCAGTTTTCTTCATTGAATTTCATGCAGGTAGACTACATCTAAATGCAATATTGTCATTAATGATATGAGTGGTGTCCTAAATATCTTCATACACCATGTTTGAACGTCAGAAATGTTAACCTTAATTTCAGAGGTCTGATGTTTCTTCAGCAAGAAAATAATTGAATAGTACAGGAACATGCTCCTTCTAAATATTGAACAATGCCCTGTTGTAAGAGAAACTCAAGTGCACGTTAAGCAACTGCAGGCAGATCTATTTTGTAATTTAATAGAGGAGCTCATTTGAATATTTTCCTGAGGGAATGGTGCTTCAGTGAGTGTATTGGTTGGCTCGTAAGCACTAAACCACTTGTATTTGAAGGAAAGCCCTTTGGGATGTTGTGTTGAAAAGGGATGTTGAACAGGGTGTGTGAGTACTTGAATTTTTTGGATATGGATTCACTGTCCCAATAAAGTTTTGGATAAGGAAGAAAACTAAGGTAATCCTTGGTCAGGCCCAAATCCTCGCTCCCGCTCTCTTGTAGCCCCTTTAGGCATTGGGAAGCACCTTTTCCACTGATCCTGAGGATTTTGCTTCTCTGAGCACTTGGGATACCGGAAATACTGAACAGCAAAATGTTGCGTTTTTTCTTTTTTTAAAGAAAGTTAGAAAGTTATCAGCATTTCCCCCTGTGCTTTGTTCTCCAAACCCTGTTCCTGCTGGCAGCGAGCACCTCTAACTTGTGCCTGGAATCCAAATGATGCTGTGGCAGATCCTGAATGGGCTTCCACCCCTGATTTGAAGGTGGCTCCAGGAATCTGAGAATATGTTAAATTTGCAATTTTAATTATCATTGTCTACACAGAGTTTTTATTCTCTAGTTTGCCTTCCTGTTAAATGCTTACTTTTTATACCTCGAGTGCCTCTAGCTCTGCAGTTGAAGTTAAGGCTGTTTGGTAAAGTAGGGGAGAGTTGGTTTTGTTGTGGCTTTTTTTCCTGAAATAAAATAGTTTTAAAAAGTGGATAATGTACTGAAAAAAGCTTATATGCCTCATGTACAATTGTATCGGTATACAGGCTGTTAAAACCCAATTTTGTAAATAATTCACCTCTACCAAGGCCTTACAGCTTGAGCAGCTGCAGGTACGAATTGAGGAGGCCCTTGGTGAATATTTTATGATTGTTTGGAAGGGCTGTTTTTGGCAGGGACTAAAGCAAAGGAATTCAGGGTTGTAAAATATGTGCACTCAGAGACCAATATTTTTGATGTAGAGAGAGGTCGTGTGAGAGCTTCCTGTCAAACTCCCAAGTGTGCTTTTGTTATCTAAAGCAAGAAAACAAGATTCTGTTCAGCAGATGAGAGCAAAATTTAAACAGGGGTAAAAACAAGCAAGAGACTTTTAATACCTTTCTTTATGATTTAAACTTGTATCATTCTCCTGCTGTTTTGATAGAATTATGTGTTTGTTGGTTTATCTTCTGCAGAAAATAGGATAGATCATGCTTATGAATGGCATGAGCAAGTTTTAAAATTTATTTTAATTTTCATGTCTCTTGTTTCTCATCACCATAATGTGAAGCTCTAACAATAGAAGCCTACAATTAAGAAAGGATATTATTAGTATTAAAGGTTTCTTTACTGTAGGTTTGTCAAAATTTATACTGTGTCCTTGTCTCCTGATTTAAAGTTTTTAGTAGTGTACTGCATGAAGAGTTTTGTTTTGCACAATAAAATAGTGTCAGTTCATAATAAATGTGTTGTTTTTAGTGAAAAACCCCAAACCCACCCCAAAGAAAACAATTTCCAAGTGATGCACTTTCATAACAGATGCCAAACTGATGCTCCTGGAGAGCCGTGTTTTAATTAAAACCTGTATTATTATTTGTTGCAACCAAAGATATTTGCTCTGTTCCAAGACACTTCTCTTTGTCACGTCAATCTGCTGCTCAGCCAGATATTGAATGTCTTAACAATCCTTTGTATTTGTCATCTCATATTAGGAAACACAGGAGCAGAGCCCCCAGTAGGGTGCAGCCATTTCTTTGCTTGGCACCTGAAACTGTGCTGGGATGGCATGGCTTATTCTTAACCTGAACCATCAGAACACAACTCAGCAGAGGCTGCTGGCTGTTGCTTGGCATCGAGAAGAAATTACTTAAATCTGAAGTCTGGGACCGTTTCTGTCAGAAATGAAGTTTCCCAGGATTACTGAAAGTTCATCTGGAGTCGTTGTGAGCACCTCGGCTTAGGGAGCTTGACATGCACGTGTCACAAGGGTTATGGGCCCTTCCTCCCCCACCCCATCATTCCTCTCCTGCAAGCGGTTCTTCCCAGCTCCTTGGAGGAGACCTGCACAGTCACAGAATATACTGCTTTAATTTAGAAGTGCCATACACTGTTGTTATTTAGAGGGGGAGAGCTTATTTGGATTAATATTAATCAAGACCATTTGAGGTTTAGGTAAAAGGCAATAAATAAATGCAGCTTTTATAATTATGGGAAGTATTTGCAACGGTTTTGGAAATTATTTTAAAAACAGTGTTATGATAATTAACTGGAAAGTAGTTTTAAAGTTTGCCTTGTAGCCCCTCTGGAAAGCAATTTTGATGTTTAAGAGGGTGAGAGATGTTTTTTGTACTGGAAGCCAAAAGTGCTCTTAAATCTGTTAGAGCTGAAAGAGCCTGGCACCGTGGGAGGAGGAGGTAAGGACTGGGATTTTTAGGAATCCTGATTTTGAAGTGCAAAGATGTGTGTATTGAGGCCTTCTAGATGCTTTGTTTGGCTTTATAGGATATACATACATATATATTTATATATATAATGTGTACACATCCTTTTCATATGTATCTGTACAGGCAGATACACATTTGTGACATTTTCATGCTAGAGGGGAAGATGTAGAGGAGAACAGAAACACATATTCAGAGGTAACCACAGCTTCTGCTCACTTGCTCATTCATGACTTGTCCTAGATTTGCCTCATTTACCTTGGGAAGTTGGAAGATCTCTGAACCAAGAGGGTATCTAGAGGAGCTGAAGGTGGCTGGGCTTTTCCATCTAGCCAGCTGTAATTTGTTTGAAACATCTAATGAACTTCCATAAAATGTCTAAGGAGAGGAAAAAAAAAAAAAGCTCATGTAGGATTTTGCTCCAGAGATTTTCTAGGCTAAAAAGCAGTCCAAAATACTCCTTGAAAAAAGGGAATTCAAGTAACTCTTACTGTGAGATGAGTGAAAATGTACAGACAGGAAATTAACCAAGTGGGAAGAGTGCATTGCCCTCAGTCTGGGGAAGTGGGAGGAAATGTGACAGTCAGGATTGTTTTTCAGCCCTCCTTGCTCTGCTATTTTGATTGAGCCTCCTCGTACAAAATACAATGCTTCTTTACAAGGAAAACATCCATTGACAGGGCGGGCAGCTCATGGAATGGGAGGCTGAGGGTTGAGTTGAAGACTTAATGAAGGGCTGTTGGCAAGGAGCTGAGTGAAAGCATAAGCTGACTGTGATGCTTCTCAGGAATACAAATGCTTCCCTCTTAGGGAAAGCATCAGGGGGGTGCATATGGAATCTCTGATGATGAGCATGAAAATTTAATCTGGGTAAACAACATCCCCTGGTTGGTAAAAATTAGGGAATAGGGGCTGCAGTTCATGGGTCTGCTAATACTGCCCAGCAGTGAGGGGCTCATGGGACTTTCACCTGAGATTGTACAAGACAGACGTAATTTGCAAGAACTGCCTGGCATGTTATGATGCCGTATCATGACACCTCTCCAGAGTGTTTTCTGTGACTAGAACTTGCTGTGAAATGGAGCTGTGCCTTCAAGTGGGCTTTTCAGAATTTGTGAGAGATTTACTGAACTACAGTCTATCAGGGTGAAGCCTTCTGCTGGTGAGACCAGTTGATTGTTGATGCACATAAACAAAGTGTGTGTGAGGATGATTGTGAGATATAATTCTGATCACCAAAATAAAATGTATCTGTTACAGCTCATCTTGCTATACAAATCAGTACAAATGTTTTAATGTAGTTTTTAAAAAGTATTTTAACTCAGTATTCAGAATATCCTGTGGTGAATAATGAAACAAAGGCAAGAAATAAAATATCACAATGCTGATCTAGCTTTATGTGTTACTTTTTGTCATGTTTTCACCAAGTTTTCTGAATCCCAATGAAACATTGTCATTGAATTGTTTAAAGTAAAGCCTGCATCACAGTTGAATGTTATCCTTCTGATCTGTGTTACCTTGTGCTTGTCAAGATAAGTTTATTTCAAGTTCAGGCAGCCTAATTGTCTGGCTGTTCTCCAGCCCCTTGGAATTCTGCCATTTTCTCAAGTCTTGATGAATTTGCAGTTTAGTACCACCTGTCATGTATAGCTTTTCCTTGGCCACTCCTTGCAGGAAATGTAGTTTAGCTATCTCTGTATTCAAGGATGAATGCTGGAGTGGGGTTTTGAGGAGTTTTTTTTGTCACTGAAGTTGATTATTGTGTGATTGGAGTGGGAATAACGAGGACTAAACGGAATCAGGGAGGCTGTAGGACCACTCACTAGTCTGGAGTTAGGCTCTGCCTCTGGAGCGTTCCCAGAGGAGTTCTCCGCTGATGCTCAGCTGATATTCAGTGAAGCCTATTGAGGGTGAACTTGCTCTGGTGAAGATTTCCCTCTTCTTTTCCCTCTGGCAGACCAGGTAACATTCCAAGGTTCCTTCCAAGCCACTTCCCAGACTTCTCCAATAAAGCTTCTTCAAGTCAGTGTCCCTAGCTTTTGAACTCTCAGGTAACATGATATTTTCTTTATCCCAAAAAACCAAACACACTGATTTCCCTGGCTGAAGTTTAAAATTTCTTCGTTTAATGTCTTTCTCTAGTTGCTTTCAGATGCTATCATTAATTAATTCTGATTTCAAACAGGCTTGTAAGGCTGATCAGTCTGTGATTTTCAAGATCTTTCCAGGGTATTTCCCACTCTAGCTGGATTGGATAGAAAATGGAATATTTTTTCCTGGTAAATTGTGAGTAAACCAATCATTTATGTCCTTGTACCAATCAATCAATCAATCAACCATGATCTTGCTGAGGGGGGAGCAGGCAAGTGTCAGGGGCACACCATGTACCTTGTGCTCTGCCTGTAATGCATCCTTTAACTCCTTACTGTGCAGTGGGTGAAAAACAACGAGGGCAATATATTTAACTCATGTCTTTAGTCTGATTTGCAAAAATAAACAGAATTTGTACTGTTCTGGCCTATTCTGGAGCCCCTTGGTTTGGCTCCCAGTTGTCCCATCCCATATCATTGGTATTCTGACAGTGTGTGGTGGCTTGGAGGGAGAGAAAGAAGTCCCTGCGGCTCAGGGGGATATTAGCAGCCTGGGCTGGCTTTTCACTCTCAAACCATTGAGGGAAGCTAAATGCTATGGTGATAATACAAAAGTTTGGGATTTTATAATATAAAATTGGATTACCTACTCCTTTCCTTATGAATAAGTCTGCTGTGCTCTGAAATAGCAGTCTTGGTCTTTCTGCCCCCCCCCCCCAGTAAGGCACTTAAACAACCCTAAATGAAGATTAATGTTCCATTACACTTTTATCAGTTATGTTATAGACTGAAATGCACTGGTCACATGGAGATTGATCTTCTGTGTCAAATAATAGCAAAAATCAATATTTTTTAAACTACTGTATCTACAGATACGCTCATTTGCATCAAGTAACTCCCTTGTTCTGCTGGATCTCGTCTGGGGAGTCTGCATGTTGCCCAGGCTGAAGCTGCTGGAAAGCCCAGCTTAAGTCCTGGGATCTATGAGCACCCACATAATCCTTCCTGTCACATTTTAGTTTAACGTTATCATTTGTTCCTTGAATTCAGAGGCCTGTACCAAATCCTTTTATTGCCTGAAAAGAGAGGAGTAACTGAGCTCCATTACAGCTGGTGCTGGCTGGCAAGTGCCCCAGGAGTTGCTGGTCCTGGTTTGGCATCTTGGCTGTATTTAAAATTTGATCTCTGGTACTGTTTCAGAAACTCACTTTTTGGGATGCTTGGGGGGGAAGTTGTTGGCATTTGGGCATGGAAATCCAGGTGTCTGCTGGAGGTGTCTGATCCTGAAGGTGATCAAGTTTGCCTTCCCAAAGTTTCTGCTGCTTTATTTCTTCATTGAGCAGCTGCTGATGCCTGTTATTTTTTGCCCTGCACCTGCGGCTGGCACAGGCTGACTTAGCTCGTCAAAAACCATCTGAGTAATGTGACTCAAGTCAGCTGAGGACCCTGGAGGAGACAAAGTTTCTATGTTTAATTATTTTACCTTTATCTTTTTAACTTCTTTCACACAACTGCGTGTCAGAGTAAGAGAGTTGCTAGGGAACTTCTTCCCTTTTTTCCATGACATTTCTCTCTTCCTGGTGTTTTGGTGGACTTCAGAGGGTCTCTTCCGTCCCAGCAATAGCAGTCACTACTTCCCATAATTCTGTTGTGAGAAAGCACCATGATATTGGTGCAACGCAAAGCTGATTTCACCTAATTCCTTATAAAAACTGCTTCTTGTGCTGGTTAGATTCTTTGTGAGTTCCTCTGGCAGGTTTCCAGCCAAACACTGGGTCTGGCTGTATTGAAAAACCCCTTCCAGGAATCATGATGGTGGTGTCATAAATGGGAAGGGCACAGGTATTACCACACATCAAAGTAAAGAGATGAGGGAATGTTGCAGTACAGAAAGCTGCCTATCAGAAAGGAAAGTGAAATGATTTCCAGGCAGAATGTCCTGGGTTTTATCTTTGGTTTTAAACTTAACAGCATTTTTGGTAACCCTGAGCTCTTAAGACTTTGCTTCTCTTTTAGCCAAGGGGAAGTGAGAAAAAAATAAGGAAAATATAAAAACTTTAATTTTTATTTCCTCATCTTTCAAAACCTCTCGTAGAATCCTAGAATGGTTTTGGTTGGGAGGGATCCCATCTCATTACTCCTGCTGCCATTGGAGGGACGTCTTCCACTAGCCCAGGTTGCTCCAAGCCCTCTCTGACCTGGCCTTGAACAGAAACTGGTTGCTCTTGATGAACCAGATACAGTGTTTCTGTCCTTGCTCTTTTTTAGCTTCAAGCTTTCACAGTGTTCTGGATTTAGCCCTTGGAGTTTTGAGGATGTCAACTTCACCTGTATGCAGTAAGGGTTTTTATAAGCACTGACATTATGTTTTAAATGATTCACTGGAGATGAGAAAATGGTGGCTCTCTGTCATGTAATTTTTAATTATAAAATTTTTAATTATAAAAAATGCAGCTGAAGAGAAACAAAGTGAAGAGAGAAGACTCTGCTTATTATTTCTGGGGTGGACGCTTCTTTGCTGTTGCTGTCCTGTGGCTGTTTTTTGCAGTGGGATAAAGGCACCTTTAAATAGTCTGTTTAAAATATAAATGGTAAGTGCTCAGCTACGGTATTATAATTCAGTTGCACAGAATTTGTATATAACACGGGGATGGAAAAATACAGTAATAGTAAATGAAGGACTTTTGGTGTTTTGGTACATTTGCTCTGGACACTGATTTTCCTGAGCCTGGGTTTATCAGTTGTCCAGCAGTGGATGATTTACAGGTGCTATAAATGACACCAGTGTTTACAGTTGTGTTGTTTTGAGTTAAATGTTGTTCTAGGGAACTGGACTCAATTAAATGGTTTTTCTTACAAATAACATCGAATCAGCTTCCAGCTATGAGCTCCTTGCCCAGCCATGACCATCCAGACATGGGTTTGGGAGGGAGGTGCGCAGTCTGCAGGACCTTGCACAGGCACTGGTTTATACCTGGGGCCCTGTAGCTGCACTGTTTCAAAGCTGGGTTTGTGTGGTACAATCACATTGCACAATTGGCTCTCCCATTTTCCTTTTTCCTCCCCTTCTTATTTTTAATAGCCAATTCAGTGTTTTTTTAATTTAGTCTCAGTATTGCTTTCCTAACGTAATAAAAGCGTATCTAAGATAGCCAGGCTGATTCAGTCTTCTTAAACTTACTTCTTTTTCTAATTTTAAAAAGGAGTCCTCCTCACACTTGGCCCTAAAAGAGGGAGAGAAAACCCATAAAGATATTGCAGAATTGACTCTTAGGAAAGCAGCTGCTGTTTTCATGTGCAGAAAGCTAAATGGCGGAGTAAAAGAGCCTGTGAGGTCGACAGTGTCCAGCTGCTGTGTGGCCGCCTTTTAACATGGGATGCAGCTGTGTCAAAGTGTCCTGTCACAGGGAATCACAGACCCTAGGCAGTGGAATGGTCCTGCTGGCCCTGCAGAGCTGGACATGGAGACCTCAAGTTACTGCAGTTAGTCCGTGCTGGACATAAGGAAGGAAATAACAAAACAGAAGGAACAAAATACAAATGGAATTTAAGCAACACTGCATCACTTCCCGAAGTAATAAATGTGACAGGGTTAAAAAAACTTTTGAGACAAGTCCCTGGGGAACATCATAAAACCTCTACAACCTTTTACAGAGCCTTTCAAAAAACCCAGACTGATGCTGTGCTGTTGAATCATAGAATCCCAGAATGGTTTGTATTGGGACCTTGAAGCTCATCTCATTCCATGCCCTGCCTTGGTCAGGGACACCTTCCACTAGACCAGGTTGCTCAGAACCCTGGCCTGGCCTTAGACACTTGAGCATAAGCACCTTTGAAATGTGATGGTTTTCATGTAGTTTCTGCCCAAATTATCAGCAGGCCAAAGTACATGAAGTTTGAAGGCTACTGAAGGCATTAGCAATTCTTTGTGGCTGTGTGGGTAGTTCACAGAGGGTTCCCTACCTAGAGGTACATAGCCCCTTATCTATTGACACTGTGTAATAACTGACACTACATAATAACTAAGGCCCTGATATGTGGACATTGAATTGGAAAAGGAGCAGTACATTAACATTTGAATTATAAAGTAATTGTAAGGAGAATCCTTGTGGGCAGAAGGAGAAGGACTCAAAATAACTCTTAGAGGGTCAGCTCAATTGATCCCCATGAAAATGGAGATCTACTTGGAGTACAGTAGAAGAACTTGGAAAATGCTTTTGAGACAGTGTCATCCTCAAGGTGATGAAAACAGTATAGCGGGTGAAATTTTTACTTGCATATGGATGTTGTCCTCTGCCCTCAATATGAGTGAGGGTTCCAGAGTGGGGAGGCCTTGGTGATGCATTTACACTCTTAGAGCCAGTCGCTGCTCAGTCCCTTCTCAAGGCCAGCCAAACAAACTGTTTTCAAAGTTGTCTCAGTCTTTTGCAATCCATATTTCTGATTTTTTCAGGGGCCTTGTATTATTTTGTCCCATTCTCACAAACTGAACAGTGTTGCATTAACTCTTCTCCCCATCAGTTTTCTCTTCATGAGAAAACTGCATGAGCATCTGCAGAGCTTTAGTGTGTTTGGATAGTATTTTGAACTGGGTTTTCTCATGAATTATGATCCTCTAGCCGTTTGCATTGTTCTGACAGTACGATTCTTAAAAAAAGTCCCATTGCACTTAAATTCCTACTAATTGTATTCAATGGTCTTTGGAAGCCTTTTCAATTATTTATAATACATTTTTTTTTCTCTGCTCCTACAGCTGAGCAGAATGTGTATTTTTTTCCTGCTCTGTATGGGTTTTCTCCTTGCTTTGACTGCTGTGAGGCTGTTTCCAGCTGGGCTTTCCCCCCCCACCTTTTATTCATGTGTTGATTTGGCAGGAAAATGCCAGTGTGGTCTCATTTGTGTAGCTGGGCGGCTGTGAGGGAGCATGGGAGAATTTGCCTTGTGCTTTCAGGATTGTTTCCTTCAGACTGCCCCTGCTCAGTGATATACCTTTCACAACTGCAGGACCACAAGCCAGCAGTTCATCTCCCTGCATCCAGAAGCTTTCCAGTCTCTCAGCTGGGTCACAGTGTGACCCCCCTGCTTCTTCCGTGAGGGTTACATTCTGTGTGCTGCCTAAAGAGACTTGGAAGCAGGACTCAAAGTAGTTTTGGGTGGTTCCTGCTAGGTCGGCTCCAGTTTCAGTTTTTGGTGATGAACACCACAGATAAGTTTATGCCCTTCACTGTTCCTGCAGAGATGTGAAGGCACACACACACACTTTGCAAGGGTGAGTTATATTATTTAATGTTTTCTGCTGCCCCTGTGTCCATGCTGTGCATGCAGGAAGCACTGATGTGGTGTTTGCATGCATTGCTGCTGAATAGAACCCAGTATCTAACCAATATCTAACAGACCTTTCCAGAAGGATGCTGTGTCCCTTTGCTTCAGATCTGCAGGGGTTTTGGTGAACCTGGGATTCATGGGTGAGGTGTAAGTGCTCTCAGAGATGTTCTTAAACCTCTTTTGTACCAAAAATTGCTTCATCATTACTATTCTTCATGGTATTTGGTTTAAATAAATTCATGTGATAGCCAGGAAAAGTTTACACCATTAAACAGAAAGTTGTGCCTTATACACAGTTGGTTTTAAATGGTGGTTTTTGAGTTCAAACAGGTCCCTAAAATGTGGCTCAAAGCTGAACAGCACTATATACAGGTGTATGAGATGCAGAGTAGGGCCCAGCTCCCTATACACAGAAAATTATCATGGTCACTTTTGGGAAATGTAAATTAAGTCAAAATACAGAGACAAGATGCTATCCTGCTGGATTAAGATGTAGGTAGTTGAAAAACACAGAGGCTGATTTCTGTGTTTTAAATCCTAGTGAGGTCTGTTGATGACTGCTCCTTGTCATCAGTGGGAGGAGAGATCTGCTCTCCCTGCTCTGTGTCACTGATCCAGCTCTGTCCTGGCTGGTTATGTTTGAGTTATAACTGGTAACATGAACGGTAAATACTGCCATTGGTTTTGACTAGTTTGCTGCTCAATTATTTGTATCATAGGCTGAAACATGGTTTAGATGTTATTTTGTGAATATCTAGGTTTGGTTATGGATGTATCCATTCAGCATCTCACCATGGAACTGTAGCTGATGATTTTCTAAGACTTTTTAACTAAAAAAAAAAAAAAAAAGAAGAAAGCCAGTGCCCAAAGCTTCGACTGGAGTAAACTCTTGAAACTGTGTCATTTTTGCCTCCATCAGGGATGTCCAGAAGCTCCTGTGCCTGGATGCTGCATGGGAAAGTGGCATCAGAGTAGGGAATGGAACACAACGGGTTTTACTGGAGCAGAACCTGGTTGTTCTCTGACCTGTGTTTTTCCAGCTGCCTGTTCTGGGCTGGAGGTTTCTGAAGCTCTGGTGCTCAGAGCACAGCCTGCTTTCTCAAGGGATTTCAGGGATGACATTGTGGGATAGGGTGTGGGATTGAATAGCATATGGCATAGGGCTCTTGGATAAAACCATACCAACCTTCAGGTGCTGTGGCCTTCAGCACCAAAAATCCTGTGTTCTCCTCCTTGATGTTGAGGAGTTATCCTGCAAAGCAGGAGGAAACAGTCAGTAGTGTCATTTTGGGAGCGCAGATTGCAGTGTGCATGCCTTTCATTCCTGCTTGTGCCATTTCCACAGGACTACAGTTAGGAAATAATAAAAAAAAATCCCAGTAGAAATACTGAACCCTATGCAGTTGTTCGGAAGAGCTAAGAATGAAGTGAGCTGCTTTGTTAGCTCTTACCATGAATTTTGCTTGCTGATTTTTAGCAAGATTGCAGCTGTTGGTTCAACCATGGAGGAGGCAGACGTGCATGAAATAGGTGCCTGCGCTGGGATCGTTCCTCAGCAGCCTGGATGAGTCACCTCCTTTGGTTTTGAGCACCATCTCTGCACTTATTCTGTCATTTAAGTGTTAGCAGGTTAGTGAAGAAAGATTTCTTATTTCTCTAGCACATCTGCAAAAAGAGGAGGTCCCTTGAAACTGCTCCACCCCTTAATTGCACAGCAGCAGCAGATGTGCATATGACAAATGTTTCCTTGCTGATACATTAGCAGCAGGTGCCAGATCTCAGCCCCTTGGCTTCTGCATAGCTCAGTTTTTCTGTGTGAAGTTTATCCTCAGTAGCACATAAAGTAGCTCCTGCTGCAGGTCTTTGGATGAAAAATGCCTTGGAAGTGTGGGTAGGGTGTGGATTATGGGCTCTGTGTGGATGCAGAAATCCAGGGACATCCAACAACCCCTCTCCAGCTTGCAGCTGCTTTCCTCTTCTTCTGTGGGCAGGAATTTAGCCAAAACATGCTGCTTGGCCAAGCTTACCAGGATGCAAGGAAAGGTCTCCAGGTGGAAGCTGGAAGCTCACAGAGTAACTGGAGAGTGTATATTCAAGGGAGAGTCAAAGCATTTTCCTGAGATGGGGTAATTCTGTGCTGGATTTTTGAGCAGAGAGGTGAATTGCTGCTGTGTATGTATTCATCATTCATTGATGGAGCAGGAGATGCCAGGGTTTGTCATCTCATTTGTGGGTATTTTAAAGGATTTTCTAGGGAATAACCAGTCAACTCACTGCGGGGCTGTTTGTTGTAGAGCTGTTGTGATAAATCAGTGTGTCTAAAGGGAGATGAGACCATGAAAATGTGCAATTACAGATAATTGCATTAGGACGCATCTTGGTGGGGTTATTTCTACCTTCATGCTGGAAAGATTAAGAAGTAGTTTGGGAAGGAAATCAAAATGTGAAAGAACAAAGAATGAAGATTAGATGTTCAAATCTTAAAATTTCAGGTCTTCGCTACCACACTAGTGGGTGGTATTATATCCTTGATGCTTTTCCTGGTGAAATAAAGAAGTACGTGCTTCACATTTTTAGGAGAGACTTGTTAACCACTGCTTTTTCTGGGAGAGGGGCAGTCCTTAAAAAGTTCATCTCTAGGCCAGAGTCAGTGTTGACATTTGGAGATGCATCCCCCAGCCCTGGTGAGAAGAGGAGAGGAATTCAGGAGAACAAGGCTGTTTTTTCAGTGTGGTAATTATCCCTCAAGATTTTCCTTCAAAACAGTGGGCCTTGTTGATGAGGTAGCTGCAGCTTCTACATCAGTTATTTTAGTCTATTTAACATGACGGTGGTGACTGCCTAGGTATAATGGTTGCATCTTTAAATTATTTTATTAAGGCAGAGCAAGGGGAGTGAGTCTTCAAAAGGGACATGATGCTCAGGTCTGTGCTTAGATGTGTACAAAATATTGTATAAATCTGTGTTTCTGTACCCCAGGGCTTTTACTGTGGCTGGCTCAGTAAAGGACATCTTACTCTTAAACCACAAATACAGAAATAAAATTAAATAGGAGAGGTTATTGCTGGCTTTTTTATGCTTTAGAGGTGCTTGAGCTACCTTCCCATTGCAGTAACTGTTGGAGATTATTCTTAGACACACAAGGAACTCAGGTACTGAGAATTGAACCTGGCTTTTCTGTAGTCCTATCTAGTCTCACATCACATCAGCCCTGGCTGCCACCACCAACACTGCATTTTCAAAATTCCTTTGGAAATAAATCATGTGTTCCATGAAACTGGAGGTTTAGAAGTGACCTCAAGCCACCTAAAGTCAGCGGAAAGGGCTTGTTGCTTTTAATCAGATCCTTCATGGTGGTTTCTGGTGGGTTTTTGTTGTCTGGTGTTGTCTTTTTTAGTGTGGGGGCAAGGGTAATGGCTTCAGACTGCCAGAGGGCAGGGTTAGATGGGCTGCTGGGTAGAAATTCCTCCCTGTGATGGAGGGGAGGCCCTGGCACAGTTTGCCCAGAGAAGTTGTAGCTGGCCCTGGATCCCTGGAAGTGTCCAAGGCCAGTCTGGACAGGGCTTGGAGCACCCTGGGTTGGTGCAAGGTATCTGTCATGGCAGAGGTAGGATGGTATGGGCTTTAAGATCCCTTCCAACCCATACCATTCCATGATTATGTGAACATCTCTCTATCATGTCCTTCTAACAACCACAGCAATCTCTGCTCCTGTAGAAGCAGGAAATGTTTAGGTGTTCTCCGCATATTGCTATATAATCTTATTTTTAACGAAAAGTTATTGGTTTTTTCTGAAAATTGTTGAGGATAAATGTCCTGAATCTTTGAAAGTCTGACTGAGTAGCACCTGCTTCTATGTTAATGACAAGCTACTGGTTTGGAAGAGGTTGTGCACATGAAATATGTTTGAAAAGTTTGGGTTCTCACCTGAAACAAGCCAACTCTGTGTGCAAGCAAAAACAAATATTCTAAAGTGTTTCCAGCCAGTTAAATCTCATCTATCTTCAAAATTTTGTCTATTGATTCTCATAGAAAGAGGAGGAAAATAATTAAATATTAGAATTGAATTCTGTAATGGCAGTGGTAATCTTTGTATCACTACTCCTAGAATATTTGAGGGTAAAAAAAATGCCAAATCAAATGTCATTCATTTTCTTTGGAAACATCAGAAAGGGTAAGTTGTATGACTGACATATTGTGTGCTGCTGGGCTTTTCATACTGATTTTCCTTTAACTCCACCCTGTGTGAATGAAGAGGATGATTGCAATGCAATTCTCTTTCCCTTCCATAGTTTGATTTTACTCTGTGATCTTTTGAAATCTTTTTCCATGGATTTACTGGTGGTATTTCTCCTTAAGAGTCTGAGGAAGGACAAGATGCTCCTGGGAAGTATCATGTTGCTGTTTCTATTTGAAAATCAATTGTTGCTTTAATATATTAAAACCCCGTGTATTGGATCAGCAGAAGTGCTGATTGCAAGCAAAACAAAAGAAAATCAGCTAATTTTGCTGATGAAAAAGGTGATTTAAACCTCAGCAGAGGAAAGCCTGTCCTGTGTTAAGCTGATGATATGAATTAGTAGAATTAATTCAAACCAAGCTCTCCCTGCTGGAAAAAACTAGGTAGATGATCTTCTCTGTAATGCTGGGTGTTTTTAGCTGTCAAGTTGCAGTATCCCTGTTTTCTCTTGGAAAAGGGATTTGTGTTGAGTGCAGCTTCCCAGGAGGGGACACACGACAGCTCCTCTGTGGGCCTGGGCAGCTGGGCTGGTTTAGTATGTCAGTGCTGGTTTACTGTAAAGCCATGTTGTGTTTATCTGCTAATGATTTTATAGCATGGAGCTGATCCCCTCCCGTTCTAGGCAGTCACTGCTGTGCTCACCTGGCTCTCGGGGACCACCTGTTTCCAGTAAGAGGGTGAAATGTGTAATAAACACAAGACTTGTGCATCACAGGGGCAAACAATTTGTAGAAGGGCAGAAAATGCTTTTTGAACCAGTGGGGGAGGGGAGCATGTTCTGTCCATGGCTCCCAAGGAACAGAAATCACAACTCACTTTGACTTTTCTTTTCCACCTTGAGCCACTGGAAGATGTTGCTCCAGAGTGTTTCCATCTCTCATTCTGCTCTTCTTTTAGATCTCCTCATTTAGCTAGTCAGTGGGTTAATTTTCAATAAAACTGCACTATTCATGCCAAATTGAATAGTTTGAAGGAGAAAGCTACTGTATATGAACATTTTTTTTTAAATATTTTTTTCCTTCCCTCCTTAGGCCATTGGTGCACTTCAAGGGCAAAAGTGATATCTTTTTGGCTCCAAAAATGCCTTTTCGCTGTTGAATAAAACCCAAAAAGCTGTCTTTTGTGGTGCAGGGTAGCTGAGAAAGAGATGTTGCAGTGGAGAAGTTCCAGGTGCTAACTACCAGCAGTCTTTGTGCAGGACAAATTCAGAATTAATTTCTGCTTTCTGTTTTTTGGGGAAAACAAATGAAATGGAAATCAGTCAGGCCTATTTCTTTTATGAAATAAATGTAATTAATAGCAGTAAGTTAAATCCTTGAGTTCTGCCTGGACCAGGTTGTTTCATAGGAAAATCCTATGAAGTATGGTTTTTCTTTGTAGCTTAGGGTTTTTTATGGTTGTATGAAACGTGTTGCTTTGATCTCTTAAGCATTGTGAAATTTTAACCTGATTACCTGTCTAGTCAAAACGGAAAGAAACTTGTAGATGTATCTGCAGCCTGAAGATGATAAAAGATTGGTTATCTCAATGCAATAAAGATGAAAACAAATATACCTATTGTAATAAAAGAATTAACATGCATTTGTTGTAAAACACTGGAGGTCCTCTATTTGTATGAAGTATTTGTGGAAGCAAAATGTGTTTTGTCAGGATGCAGCCTTTGACTGTCAGAAATAAGACAATGAGTAGGTTAACAAAGTGTTGAAAGAGTTGATAAAAGAAAAAGCACATTATAGATACTGCTCAGAAGAAAGAAAAAAGGAATTGCTTAAGATTTCCGAAGGTAATTTCTATTCTAAGAGTTGAGCTCTCCCCTTTTTAGTTCAGAAGAAACCTGGGGTACAAAGTACAGCATCTGAAAGTGTCTCTAGTCTTCTTCTGACCCGTGTGTAAGATGTTAATTCTCAACCTGCTGCATTTCCTTTGGGGGTGGTGTAGACACTTTTGCTGTGCCTGAGAGATTTTTCTCACTAGCGTTTTGCAGATCAGAGCCTGCAGATTGCCTCTCAAATCTTGATAATTAGTGATGATGAGTGGTGAGCATGAACTGCAAATGGTTTGAGGTTTTCTTCTTCTGTTTCTTTTTGGCTTCTGAAAATCTGTGTGCCCCCAAAATGTTGTGGAAGACAAAAGGGAAAATTACATTTGTGCCGAAGTAGGGGAGGAGGAGGAACGGATGTGTTGTTCTGCTGCCGTGTGAAGTGCTCTTTCACATACCTAAGGCTTCACCAGGCATCCCCCTGAGTGTGGACCAGCACCACTCTTCTGAGTGATTCCCAAACCTCATCCCTGATGAATTTTGTTCTCAGGCAGGGGAGGTTTCCTGAGGCTGGAGAGCATCGTGCTGCCCTGTACCTTGGATTTCATCCCCTGTGAAATTAATGCTGCTTTCCTCCCACTCTGTTCTTTGTATTGAACCCTCTGGTATCCCTGGGTTGTGTTTAGGTATCTCTGTCTAACAGCACTATGTTAACAGCAGTCCAAGGAACATGCCTGGAAATGTGTGTTAGACTCATCTTGGAGGTAATTTTACAGTAGCTTTCTCAGCCCAGTTTATTGGCACCAGGAGAAGTTTGCCTCCATAACCCAGCTATTAATTATATGGCTTTTCCAGGTGCTGCTGTGATTGCTGTTCTTTAATGTAAAAGGTGAAACTTCCACTTCTTGTACCCCTATCTGTTTCCTTTAATCACAGCGTGCTTTCGAACGTAATCATATCTTTAGAGATTGATGTATCCTCCCAAAATGCTGCAGGAGAGATTTGACTGTGAATGTTTTTTAATTTTCTCCCCCAAAGAACTTTATCCTTCTGCATTCCTGTTCTGTGCCTCCTTGCTTCTGATTGTTCCTGCAGTTCAGTGGTCCTGGGACCATTGCCATCCTGGGCACTAATCAATAATTAAGTATTTTGCAATTTGTTGTGCTGTATGTTGGCTGTATAAGGCTTCACAAAAAAAAAATCTCCTCCCTAAACCCAACCCACTGCTCCTTTGTGAAATATATTTTATTATTAAGCGACTGTTCTCCCTTTTTTAAACAGTCCCTGCTGAGAGACAGAAAAAGAAACAGGAAAAATAATTGAATAAGGCAGGAGCATAATTCATTCAACAGGTACTTCTGTGCCTGCAGTTCTGCTGCTCAGAGGTGCTAAGCTGTGGTAGGCAGTGATTTCCCCATGACAACCTGCTACCCAGGTCTCACCCAAACACCACCACATCCTTTCCTTGCTCCTTTTCCCATAGTTGGCCACACCCCTTTCCCTGAAATAATACTACTGTGTTGTATTTTAAATCAGAAGTCAGTGTTTTCAGGCTGTCTACCTGGAGGCACCTGCTTTTCTCTGAAATATGAAATAAGGACTCTGTTTGTTATGTTTACCCCCTCATTTGTTTCCTTTGGTCCATTAAAAGCTCTTGCCTTTAACCAAATTTATGTCCTCTGGGAAAATAAGTACCAATTTCATTTCCAGTCCAGATAGCAGTTCCCTCTCTCAGTCTGTTGTTTCTCCTCCATCTCCCACACCTCTGTGTGTCTTTAGCTATCTCCAAGTATAGTATGGCTGATGCTGTTTGGATCCTTGTTTCTCCCCACAGTGAGATGAAGATCTTAGTGCAGGCTGCTGCTTGGACACCTGAGAGGATGAACTGTCAGATGTGACTGTCCCTGAACTGCAAGAATGGAGGAACTTCCCTGACTTTATACTGACTTTTCCTGTAAAATCTAGGTTTTCCAGGGGAGGGAGGAGGCGAGGGGAGGGAAGTTATGCGGCCGTATAGGGTTAAAAAAATAGCTCCAGAGGGCAGTGCTCGCTCCCTTCCACTAACAGCATTAATGCCTGGTGTAAGTTGCCCAAAATACTGGCTGCCCCTCGATCCCTGGAAGTGTCCAAGGCCAGGTTTGATGGGGCTTTGAACAACCTGGGCCAGTGGGAGATGTCCCTGCCCATGGCAGAGGTTGCAATGAGATGAGCCTAAAGTCCCTCCCAGCTCAAGTTTTTCTATGATCCTACAAAATCCTGTGTTTTGGGGTGACTAATTAGCTGTGGCTAAGGGGGAAGAGGAGTGGATGGGGCAATGAGAAATTCAGGCTCAGGTGTGCATATATAGGGGAAGGAAAAAAGGAGTAAAGCATGTTGGGGGATGTATGGAACATAAAACTGTACAGGGGTGACAGGGAGGGGTGGCTTCTGGGAACAGGGATTGGCAAATACACATTGTATGCTGGAACGCCCTTGCCAAGTGGAGAGAAGCGCTGCTCTGTGCAGAGACTGGGGAGGCTGGCTGTGAATAGGAGTTAGAGGTGGCTCTGCATCCAGAGTCCTTCCCCTTACTTGATGAAAGCCACAGCAGAAATTAAATCGCTCTGAGCCTGGCTGCCACATCCTCGTGTCTGTGGCTTTGGGGATGGGCAGGAAAATCTCTCTGGAGGTAGGAGCAGAACCGTCCTAGACTATGTCCTGGTGGGTCAGTGAGCTGCCCTGGCATGGGGCAGGTGTTCCACCAGTGCTGAGTGGTCAGGGAAAGGAAACTCATGATTTGCATTGGGATTATACATTTCTGCTGGAATGGATACTGCTGTGTAATAGAATGCTTTGGGTGGGAAGGGACCTTAAAGATCATCTCACTCCAGCCCTCACTGTCCTAGTAAGAGTGCATGTCTGATGTTACATATAAACTTCTTGTGGTCAGTGTGGAGCAAAATGAGCCACAGCCTTGTAAAGTACATGCTCAGAAGTAATGAATTAAGAAATTGTGTGTATGATCTTATGCTGCAGCTGAACTAAAAAACTTGGCAAAAGGGAGAGCTTCTCACTTTTCTCTCTTCTGAAAAGTCTGGCTGGTGGAAAGGGAAACCAGGTCATCTCACCAAACTTTGAGGTAGCTTTTGTTCCAGTGCAGAACTATTTAGCAATAAACAGTTCATGAATTTGAATTTATTTTTAACCTAAAATATCACAGTTCTGGGTTCAATTTTTCTTTTCTCTTTCGTTTTATGTGACATCTGGACTGTTCAGGGAGTGTTACTCCATCTTAAAACAGGGGTAGTTGTCTTTTTGAACATTGGAGGTTTTATGGATTGAGTAGAATAATGAACATGTAGAGAAAAGATAATACAGCTGGCTATCGCCTTTCACATCTGGTAACAGAAGATCTTTAATTGATTTAGAGGAGTTATTTTGTCTGAACACTTGCAATTAGCAGCTCTTAATCAGCAAAATGTTTTGTAAGAAATCTGTCTTGATGGGTAGATTGGTAAAAGGAAGAGCAGATATTGATGATATCTTAATCTCCTCTCCCAAAACTCTCTGCATTCTGTGAGAAGAGCTGCTGGGTGGGACACAGATCTGCGTGTTGCTTTCTTCAAGCCATTTCTTAAAGCCGTTTAATCATTTCTTCATGATTAAAGAATCAGGCTGGAAGAGGCTTTGAGTTCAACTGCTGCACTTTGTCCCAGGGCAGAGTGGAGGTACCTTTATCATGACCTGCTTGTACCAGATGTTACGGAATATTGTTTTAGCAGCCTCAGGCCATGGAGGCTGTGCCCTTGTGCTCCACCTCACGAACTCCCATTTTTTATCTCCTTGAAGCTCCCCATGTAGAGGGTACCTTGTGTGAATATGTTCCTCTCTCTTTGGCTGTGTTTAGGTGAAAGGGACGTGAGAGCCGAGCAGGAAGGTGGATTATTTCTGCAAGGATGAGTGGGCGTTGCTAGAGATGATCTGTGGTTCGGTCCAGCTGGAGCTATCTGAATGAAGCTATGGGCTGTGCCTCTGCCAAGCATGTGTCTACTGTTCAAAACGAAGAGGAAACTCAGAAGGGCAAGAACTACCAGAACGGAGATGTGTTTGGGGGTGAGTGTCATGGGATTGTCTTTCTCCCAGCAACATGAATGTTCTGGAAGGTGTATGAGGGAGTCTTAACCTCTAATGAAATATAAAGCAAGATGTGTGCTCAAATATATCACAATGATAGAGCAGAGGTGAAATCTGTAGTGAAAAAATAACATTTTAAGTGATGTACAGTACTACACTGTCTTTACCCCCACAAATCCTAGAATAGTTCAAAGACAAGTTGCATGACCCTCTTATGTATTTATATGTGTCTCTGTTGTATGTTTGTCACTGGGTACCAACACAGTTGACTAATTTCCTAGAAATAAAAATCTGTTCTGTAAGAAAAGTAATTCCTCCCTTCTGTTGTCCTGTAAAGCAATAAAACATCCGTTCTGAAGTGCTGTAGCAAACAGGGGTTGAAGTTACAATAAAACTAGAACCTGAGGGATTTAGTGGTACTGGGAAGCTGGAAACATGGGATGAAAACATCTGTCAAGACTGATCTGTGATCCAGATCTTGTGCAGCAGGAGAGGTAAAGTATTAGGAGATAAAATCATAGTCAGGTTCATGGGATTTTTTTGCCCCAGATTCTGTTAGTATATACAAAGTGTTTTTTAGATAGAGATGTAAATCTTTAAGTACAGTTTCTAAAATGTCAGAATTATCTGAAAGACTGTTCAGAAATGAAATTTCTAGATATGCCTGGACACCTGTCTGAAAGTTAAGTCAGCTGTGAATAAGCTGCATTGGTACTGTTATTCTTAAAACACGTGTCTTGGTACTGAGTACACCAAACTTCCCTGGTGCTTTTTGCAGCCTTTCTGAGAGCTAGCTTGCTCTCCCAGTGAATCCCAGAGTAAGAATTCCCAGAGGTGTTACCTGAAGAGAAAGTAGTTCAACCAACTTCAGGACTGTTCAGTGCTCTTTCTCATCCCTGGGAGATGCTGGGTTTGGAATTATGAGCTCAGTACATAGCTTTTGTTTAAAATAGGCTTTAAGTGCTGTCATGAGCAGAAAATTCTATCAGTCGCTCAAAGGAATTGGAGTTTAGATTTTAGCTTATACTGAGTGAGGGAACAATTTTTGGCAAAATGTGAGTCTCGGTTTTGTTGGGTTTTTTTTGGTTTTTTTTTTTTGTTTTCTTTTTTTGTTTTTTTGTGGTGGTGGTTTAACCACATGCTTTGGGTCAAAGACCATGACTTTAACACACGAAACTTAACGTAGCTTCTGGACTCAGAGGATCAAGAAGATTGAAGGGTTTTTAAAAGACTGCCATTTATAGAGCTGGACTGGTGTCAGCAGTATCATTTAGCTGTTCTAGGATCCATTTGAGGGCTATTAATTGTTCCATATTTTACTGTCATGAATACTACCTGCTGTTATCCATTTTCTGGCCTGTGCTTTAGTTTAGGTACAGGATTTGTCATTCCTAAAGATCTGAGTCCATGACTGATTCCTTCTTAGCAGAGTTGGAGTCTGACTTAAACAATTCATTGAATGGTAATGGTAGAAGTCACATTTTTTCCTTGTAGGTGAAAGACAGTCTCTAGATCAGGAACTGAGTGCATGAGAAGGTTGAGCTGGAGTTTTACAGTGCCACCCCCTGCCATGGACTGGCACACCTTCCACTATCCCAGAATGCACCAAGCCCCATCCAGCCTGGCCTTGGACACTTCCAGGAATCCAGTGGAGCCACAGCTTCTCTGGGTACCCTGCGCCAGGGCCTCGTTTCTTATTTCTATGAAGGGACGGAAGTGTCTCATCGAGCTGGTGGCTGCAAGCAGAGTATCTGTGCTGCCTGAAGGGATTGAAAGTTCCCTGCAGTATTACTAGGTAGAGCTAAACCAAGGTGAGGGGCAGGAAAATGAGGAGCCAGGAAGTGATGGAAAGGGAATTAGAGGTTAGTTTTTGGAGAGGAGGCTGCAAAGTAATGGAAACAGAAGTCAAGTGGGATTGGAAGGTGGCTGATGAGTATCAGTGAGCATAAACTATGCCGTGCACGGACAGTGAACACAGGCAGTGTTGGCAGCTGGAGACTAATGTGAGATCAAGTGCCTGTGCAGAACTAGCAGGGATGAGCCTCATGACTGTGGTAGCCACGGAGGAAATCCTGAGGGATTTGGTACAGCAGTTAGAGGATTAAAGGAAAAGAGCAGAGTGCTGGTGCTGCCTCCCCTGGCCAGGCCGTGGGGTCTGAAGGGTGCGGCTGACAGGAAATTGCCCCTTGCTGTGTGACTACACTGGACTGGAAACAGTTCTCCTTCACATTCCCCAGACAAGCTGCAGGCAGAAAGAGTCAATTGTGCGGCCTGCACGTTCCAGGTAAGTAGTTTTGGATTTTTTTTCCCCATATGTAGTTTTTACTCAACTCACATTGAATCCAGAGAGAAATTTCTGAGTTTCTCGACATGATGCAGTTCTGCTTTGGCTCTTCTTCAGAACCTCTGGGATGTTTTTTTCTTCTTTCCTGGGATTGGTTGCAGCCAAGTCTGTTGACTGTTGGGAGATTATGGCTTCTGAGAGATTTTTTTTTTTAACTTTTAAAAGTCACTGAAGGTTATGATTGATCTCCAGTACACTATTTCCTCCTCAGCTTTTAACCTTCTATTTTAGTTGAGCAGACACATTGAGCCAGGTGCTTGCTGAGAATTTGAAACCCTGGTATTTAAGGCCAAGAAACCCATCACAAAACCCATCACAAAACCCATGAATTCTGTAAGGACAAATCCTGGTAAATGAAACCAAAACATAAAATTTTCCACCCTATCCCAAACTGGAAAAGTCATGCTGCATTTTTCTGTAATATATATTTAAATAATTGAGTTAGCAGGCCTATCAAAGGAGATGTTCTAGAGTAGATTGAATATAATATGATTATTATATCAGTTGGTCTCTAATTACTTTTAAATCCCTCTAATAAGGATAATAATAATAAATCTTCATTTACTCATCATTCCACTTCAAAGCTGATTTCCAGGGCAATGCATAAGAACTATAATATGTAAATACCAATGAAGAACAAAATGTCATGATAGACCCCTGAGCATTGTTGATTTCAGCATGTATTTTAATAATATATCATCCCTTGTAGATTAATTTTATTTGTGCCTTTATAAAAAAAATATGGGATGTCATTTGGGGAGGAGATTATTGCAGTAATTCTTCCTGTAAGGCAGTAAGTGATAATGTGATTTGGGAAAAAATATTCTAGAATCTGTTCCTTAATCTGAGAGGCTTAATCCAGATGTTTCCGTGGAGCTCCTGGGTGCTTTGCAAAAAGTGGAGCAAACATATCAGGTAGGAATCTTCTGACAAAATGGAAATATCATGGTGGGATTTCTGTTATTAAGAGCAGCTCCAATTGCTTAACATGTCTCAAAAAAACTGAACACAAAGCACAATAGTTTATAAACCAGTTTATCTCAGAGTGACTGGGAGAAGGCTAGGAAAGGAAGTCTTCAGCAGTAAAGTATTGTAGTGAGTTTGAAAAACTAATTAATGCACAAGGGCAGGCTGGACAGGGCTTGGAGCAACCTGGGATAGTGAAAGGTGTCCATGCCCATGGCAGGGAGTGCAATGAAATGGGCTCTATGGTCCCTCCCAACCCAAACCATTCTAGGATTCTTTGATAGTATCTGATTGCTTCATAAGCTTTAGGGCAGATTTCTTTTTCATGCTCATGTTTTCTTTTTTCCTATGGATTTTATGGGATTGTCTCCCTTCTGTTCATCCCTGTCTTGTGATGGGTATATCCTTCCTTGTCTCTGTCAAAGACAGCAGAACCCTGACTTAGTTTGAAGTAAATTCCAAACTGCTAAAATAATTGAAACCTTTAATATATGCCCACTCTATGCAGAAGGATAACAAGGGGGAATTGAGACTATGGTTTACTTTTCCTAAATATGCATTGTCATCTCCAAAAATAATATGTAGAGATTAGTTTGAAGAGATTAGTAGAGACCTAAGCTTTGTAGAGATTAGTTTGCTCTGAAGGCTCTTCCCTTAATAAGCCAGAAGTATCATCTTACTGTAACCTTCAGTCTTGGGATGTTGCTCAGGACAATTCAAAATATCTCTGGGCCTGGTAAGGCTGTTCTGATGTCCCTAATTAATATGAGGTAACTTCTAAACCCGTCTTGTTCCGGTACACAGAATTCTGGAGATCATCTGGCCATTTGAGGTGGAGAAGTTTTCAGTTAAAATTTTCAGTGAGAAAAATATCTGAGAAGTGTTTTCAGTTAGTAACACCTTCCTGTTGTTACACCTTTATAAGCCATCTCCATTCCCCTCAGTTTTTCAGAGGAAAAAAATGCAAAAATTGAAAACAAGAAGTTCTTTATTCTAGAAGACAGCGTGGCTATCCTTGGTGAACTGAAGCTGTCTGGAAATCTGTCTGGTAGCTTAAGCAGTTGAACTTGTGTCAAGTCCAATGTGCTGGGATCAGAAGTCCCACTGCACCCAAAGACATATTTCCTTTTACCTGGCAGCCTTTATTTGATGGACTGTGGTGGTCAGCTTATGAACACTCTATGAGGAACTGCTCCAGCTCATGTGCCTGTCCTGACATGATCTGCAGTGTCAGGTCTTACGCATTCTGGGGGCAGATGCATAAGGGGACCAGCCCCATGTCCTAATTCCATACTTTGAGACTATAACTTTTTTAAAAAGATGTTTTCAGACAGGACAGATATTTCTGGTACAATCACAGGCACTTGTTCTTAATCGAAGCTCAATGGAAGTGAGTAGCCTGTAGGCACCCACTCTCTGAAAACTCAATCTCAGGGGTCTAAAACCAAATATCACAGTGATGTTCAAAGGAGGAGATTTTCATTGCTTAAATGCAGACTCTGGCTGAGCTCCTGAAAGGGGAGGTTTCATGTTGTTCATAGGTTCAGCAGCTCGTGTTCTAAAGTAGGTCTTGTTCCAGTGCTTGAAAGCTAAAGAAAAGCAGAGGAGTGAGTGAGAGCATTGCAGCGTGAGGGCTGAAGTGCGCAAGCATCTTTCAGAATTTTACTGGACGCTGTGTTTTTTAACTGCCAGAGAGTAGATTTAGATTAGGGATTGTGAAGAAATTCCTCCTTGTGATGGAGGGGAGGCCCTGGCACAGTTTGCCCAGAGAAGTTGTAGCTGGCCCTGGATCCCTGGAAGTGTTCAAGGCCAGTCTGGATGGGGCTTGGAGCACCCAGGGATAGTGGAAGGTCCCCCTTCCCATGCAGGGTAGGAATGGGATAATCTTTAAGGTCCATCCCAACCCAAACCATTCTGTGATTCTGCAATTCTCTCTTTCCTTGCCTTGTTTAGCAATTTGTTGATAGTCTGCTTCTTGTCTAAGTAAACAGAAGGTAGTCCTAAACAAGTGTTACAGGAAGTGAGAGAAATGAACAGAACCAAACCCTACCTACTTTGGTCATGTTCATGTGGGAAATGTAACAAAATTGCATGTGTTACCTAGGTTTATGATGTGTTTGTGTAACTCTGAGAATACCCCTGGTAAGTCAATAAGTTACTCTTTTATTACCATAAAGAAGCAACATAGTTTAAAGAAAATCTAAACAAAACCAAACCGCACCCTCAGGTTTTGTCTGGTTATGTATTCATGATCAATATGTGCAAAGCAAGTGTTTTTCACATTAATTAAAATTGCATTTTCACCTTTTATGGAAGTGGCTCATCTTTCTAGCTCTTGGAAAAGGTGCTGCTTTTGCAGGAGAGGGAAGAGGCTGCTCTGGACTATGGGTTGGCTCTGAGGAGTATCAAAACAAGCTCTTCCTCCCTGTCCAGCAAGGAAATATAGATATATAGATATATACAGAACACAAAAGGAGCAATCCCAGGCATGGCAATGAACCAGATCCAGGGAATGCAGCAAGGAGTACCAGAAGATGAAGGTGGAGACAGAGAGAGGAGAGATGGGAGAGAAGATACCTACAGCGTGGGGCTGAGGTCCCTCCAGGAGATAGGACTAGAGGCAGGCAGACCTCTTCTGGCAGGGACTGGAGGCCCAAGTCTCAACAGAAACAGAGCTCCTAGGTCCATTTGGGTCAGATATACCGGTGAAGTCTCCAGGGGCTGGTTGTGGCCTCTTAGTGCACTCAGGATTCTGACAGCAGCTATCTATTAATTGTGGTCTGTATCTAATGATGGTAATTGATATAGTTCTCCCTTGTCCTACTGTTTTCCCCATTTCTTTTCCCCCCTAAGAAGTGCAGAAACACTAATGTGGTGTTCCTTAGGAGTGACACACGGGTCTGTGGAAAGGTTTCTGCAGGCTCCTAGAAGGTATCTTGCTTCTTTTGGCAAGATTGATTTTGTGTGTCTATTCTCATCGATCCAACAGAGAAGAAAGCCAGTTCAAAGTGATGGGAGAGTAGCTTTTGGTTACCCAGATGCTGGAAAATTACTTAGTTGTAAATGATGCAGGCAGTAGAGCAACAGAGTTGGAAGATGTTTCTCAGTGCCTATTTGAAAAAATAGACCCTAAGAGAGATGCATTTCCTGAATGGATAGAAAATCTTTACTATGGAAAGGTTCCTGAGGTTTTCCTACCTGAAAAAGAGTTGGATTTAGAATAGGTATCCATAAATTAGTTAGACAGCCGTCACACTCTATAGTGGCTTCTTCTGGTGTTTAATCTACTTGCACTGTTTTTACAACCCCTTGTCACAGTATTAGATGAGGTAATTATTCTGCAAAGTCATTCTCCTGAGTGGAAGGGAGCTGTTTTAATCCACATCTTTGCAGTGCTGATGAAATACACACATTTGGGCTCAGCACTTTGAGTGGGGATTTGCAGTACAGAGACAGAAGGTGAGCCAAGGTGAAGAAACAGTTGATATCCCCGTTTTAGGAGACGAAATTAATCACAGGCGGGTCATCACTTCCTTGCTTTATCACTATCTTTATGTGAGCTTTCTCCTTTTGCAAGCTGTCCATTGGCATCAGTGCACCCAGAGAGTGACCAGAGGGTGGGGGACTCCAAGGGATCCCAACTCTCTGCAGTCTCTGGAATGTGGGCAGAGAGAACATGGTGTTATTCTTGGGAGTGACCTTTCCTCCAAGCTGCTTGGCTCCATAGAGAGTCCAGTCCCAGCCCATACAAATGAAGTGCAAGGGGTGCACATTTCACAATTGCATTAGTAAGCTATAAATAGGGCCATACATCTGCCTTTGGTACTGTGCTTTCTGGATGTGTTATCTGGCAGCCTTGGTGCCTCAGGAAGTTAGTTATTTTATAGTACAGACACAATTCGTTTTTCAATTAATCTTCTACAGACAGAATCTCTGGCATTCATTGCCTACCTGTAAGTGGAAACGAGGAAAAATAATGGTAAAAATGCTATATACTTTCAATTACTACAGTGTTCCTTTAACCATTTTCCAAGTGTTTTATTACTGAAAAACAAGAGAAAAACCCAAAGCCTGAAATTTGGCCAGAAAAGACTCACTCTGGGCAATAATTCTCAATTATTGAGAATTATTGCCCAGGTAAGCCTTGTGTAGCTGCCTGCGTGTTTTTTCATTTCAGCAACACAAGACTGAATATTTTAAGGCTGTAATTTTATAACAGGAATTATCTACTGGTAGAAATAGCTGTTAAATACAAAGAAAAGGTACCTGACCAATACGTATTTGTCTGTCTTTGGCATACACAGCCAAAGGTGTCTTTATAGGGTAGAAGAAGGGAACGTAGAAGGTATTTTTCCAGTAATTCTCCAAAACACTGTGCCATCATGGGTGTTTTAAATAAATCTTACAACCAAATGGTCTCATGTTCTTCTTGGTCAGAGGCCTAAGACCAAAAGTGCTCTGTCTTGAGCTAGCACCAGAAAAAAAAATTGGAAAAAATGAAAAATGTTAAGACTTCTACCTCATGTTCTTGTGAAAAACAAATCCTGGCTTCTGCTGAGTGAGTGTCATTATGCCCTGCCATTCACTTCTTTTTTCTTACCTGAATTAGCAGGGGCTCTGGCAGAAAGGATCAGGTTTAGGGTGCTTTTAAATTGTGTATTTGCTTTCTGCTCTTGTCACGAGAGCACTGCAGGGGCGTTCAGGCACCTGGGGTGCAGAGCACTTCATGTTCTGTGGTACATGGGAGGGAGCATGCAGTCATCTTTGTTTAGGAGTTACGTCTCCAGGAATGATCTTGAGCTATTCAGAGTGAAAAAAGGAGGGTGTAGGGGTTTGGTTTCTTCCACTGAAGACTTCTAGATTGTGTAACAGTTATATTTGTTACAATTACATGCATTTTATCCCTTGTATTTTGTTGTCAAGTGGTCGCGGCCCCCAAGGCTGCCAGAGCTCCAGGAGCATTTGGACAATGCTCTCAGGGATGTACAGGGTGGGATTGTTGGCCTGTGTGTGCAGGGACAGGAGTTGGACTGGATGATCCTGGTGGATCCTTTCCATCTCGGCAGATTCTGTGATGCTCTGGTTCCATGATATACTGTATTTATAACTGTAGGAACTGGGTGTGTCTTGAGATCTTTTTAGCATAAAAGAACCTGTCTAATACAAGTGCTCTAAGGACATATTTCTTATTTTAATTTTTTTAAGCCATTACTAAAATCTTTTTTTCTATACATCGATATTTGGCTTTATTCTAAAAAGTGTTGCCCAAAGGGAAGGGGAGAAGGCATGGAAAATCTGTAGCCAGAGTAAAATATTAATCTTTCCAATAGGTTACTTTTGGAGCTGATAGGTGGTCTATAAGGAAAATAATGTAATTAACTTCTGTATCTTATGCATCTGGAAATGTGTGCAGTACTTTATAAATCAAGTTTTCATTACATCTCCCCTCTTAGTTTAAAGAAATACTGACAATGAGGGATGTTACTGGTTCTGGGTATTTATTCAGTCCCTTCCATATTGGAATTAATAAAAATGAAATAGCTGCTGATTTACAAATACTCTTTGAGGTCCATGAACAGGGCAAATTTGATAGCCTGATATTAATAGAAAAAAGTTACTGTGCCAGAAAGGGTATGAAAATCCATTTTAAGTCATGTGTTGTGGGGCAACAATCTCATTTAATAGTGGACTGATTGAGAATGGCATTGCTTGTTAAGGAAAAAGGAATTGGCTTTTTTATTGACAAGAAAACTGAGGGCTCCTCATCCTGTATTTGCAGTAATAGGAGATGTGTAATTTTGAGGGTGTGGCATGGTAATAATAATAATTATTTTCCAGGGAACCCTTGGATCAGCATCATTCAGGAGAGGTTTTGGGTAGATTGATACCTTAGAGGTGCTATAAGACGCAGGGTCTCCAGTGCTGCATGGGGGATGCTCACAGAAATGGTCAGTTAGGTTTTTTTCCTGGAATTTAATAGTTCCTGACAGGTTCTGTGTCTAAGTGAGGAGTATTCAATGGCATACATAGACAGATAGGGGCTAGGGAAGGGACAGCAGAGACTGGTAGTTTCATTAATGACATTGAAAACCTGAAAAAATTAAATATTTTGTGCTTTGTGGGTTTTTTAACTTTCTGAGGGAGAATTTCGAACCAGAGCAGTAAAATGGAGTTGAAGGAGCCTTTGCAAACTGGCTGTGCTGTGCTCTGTTCAAGGCAGCCTGGATCCAGACACTCACCTGGGGGCTTGGTATGAATATGAGTCATATTTTCAAGGCACAGACCCTTTGTTTTCCTCCTGTCCATTCCTTTAATTAATCTCTTTGCTACTAGTTTCCTCTCCTTTCATTTCTCAATTTGATCTTTTTAGTGGGCTAGATAATTGCATTTACTGGGTATCCTTCCTGCCAAGCACTGTGACTGTAATCCTCTCCGCCTGAGAAATGGTTTCCTTTGAACAACCTGGCATCAGCCTCAAACGTACATGTTAATTAAATGAAAATAAAAAGGTAAAAACCAGGTAAAAACAAGTGTCTGTTTGTATATATATACATATATAATAAATATGTTCATAGCTACATGTATATATGAATTACATAGTTTCAGGGAGCAGAAATCTGGGTAGCTGGAAGATAGTTATGAGTGCACACCACCAGCACTGTTCTTTGGCTTTGTACTTAGAGAGGAGTACACAAAAGTCTTTAATTATATGATCATATAACAGGTTTTTTTTCAATACGATCTCATATATAGTATTTCCTCAGATCTTGAACACAAAGATAGCACGAGCAAGGCAGAAGTTGTGTGTTTAGCATTAACTGGATTTGGGGATATTGAGGTTATATTTTTAAATCTTTCCTGAGATAATGAAATGGCCTCTGAGGGTATGGTTCCTCTGACCTACCTACAACTAAGGTAGACCGGGCAGATACAGAGCAGTGGGCATGTGGCTCTGGTGTAAGGTTAATTAAAACAATCCTTAATTCATGATGTGATAGAAAACTGTTTGTAGAACTCCAGTTTTCACAGGCCTTGGACTATATGAGGGCCCAAAATGTAGAGTAGCCTTGGGGACTTCTTGACCAAGAAGAAACCAAGTAGTGGAAGGAACCAAGAAGCAAAAACAAGTAGAGGGAACTAAGAAGAAACCAAGTGAAGGGAGGAACCAAGTAACCCCCTCCTTGATTTGGCTGCACCTCTCCTGGTGTGTCAGCTGATGTACGGTGATTTGTTTCTGAAAGTCATGTTCAGAATCTGAAAATTAAACCTGTAGAAACAAGGGAGCTAAATTATGGCTTCATCATCACCTGCTGCCTTTGACTGGGGGGAATCAGAAAACCCAGGATACACAAAATGAGGCTCCTGAGGAGCAGCAGCAGTGCAGGTACTGTGACAGTGCCTTCTCCCATGGGCAGACATCACTCTGTGAGAGGACAGAGGTACCCAAGGGATGAAGAGCTGTGAGCAGTTTGCAGCTCTGGAAACTGCTGACAGCACTCGTGAGGGGTGGGTTAATATGCTGACACGAGGGTTTGTGGTTCTCCAGCAGCAAAGGTCAAGATCATGACCAGGCTGCTTAAAGATACCATGGTTGGGGCCTGCAGGAGGGAGGTTTGATAAACTAGAAGGGAAGTTAACCACTGAGGAAGTTAATGTTTTGTGAAGCACCGAATATGCCATAGGGCTGTTGGATACCTTAGAAAAAAGCTACCCGTCTCACTGAATGTCCTTCCAATTCTGCAGGAATCCTCCATTTAGGGTCTGGCTTTTGTTACACTGAATGTCTCAATCCCATTTTTTTCCTGCAAAAAACCAGCCCTAGTGGTCACATCTGCCTTGTGCAGAAGTAGTTGTTGGCGTTCCTTGGGTACATGTTAGGATTGTGTAGGAAGAAGAAAAAATGCTTGAGTGTGGTCTTTGCAGATGTGCTGCGATCTGTGTGGTGTGTTGATTTTTAAAGAGCTGCTCTATCAGAGGATTTAGATTTTGTTGGCAGACTTGGTGTGTTGTTCATGCACCTGTTCTCTGTTTAGCATCTGCCTCGACTCCAGCAGTGGTTGTATTTTTAGATTGGATTAGGGTACGGTAAATTAATTTGGGAAATCTGAATGAGCATTTTCAGATAATCCTTTGAGGAAAATGGGTTGGCTTATTTCCTAAGCTATTTCTATTATTTTATTCATGTTAGTAAAACCATGATCACTTGGATCAAGAATTGCCTGTGAATTGATAGCTTTGAGGGTTGGTAACAGAGGAAGACAACGGGCTGCTCACCCAATGCTGGTTGACCTCCAGTGAAATTTCACTCCGAACCCACATCCAAGTGGATCGGAAACCCACCCCACAACTGAACAAATTCTTCAACCCTAGAATCAAGTGAACCATGGAGCTGCTGCTTTCTGTGACTGCTTAAGGCTGGACTTAGGAAGATAACTTAGATATCCTCCATTTAGGTCAAGAAGTACTAGTTTGCAGGATTTTTGCAACTACTTCCTCTGACTGTTGACTTTTTTGGGGATTTTTAATGTAACTTCCCTGGTATGCGGGCAGTTGATACCCACATACATAACAGAGATGGAATAACCTAAGTAGCTCAACTCACCCTTCCAGTCCTCCAAACCAGATGGAAATGAACCTGTGGTACTGAAGGCTGATGACTCAGCTGATGGAAACTGCAGCCACCCAAGAAATCTAATTTTGCTCTTTGACTGTCCTGGTGGTCTGTGATTTTGTTTTTTCCCCTGATGAAAAAGCCTGGCTTTTTCTAGAGCTGAGCCCACCACTGTTCATGTCCTCCCAGTGCAGCTGTAAACGTTGGAGTGTTCCTCCTTCCCAGTGGCACTGGAGATGGGCCCCAGGAGAGCTGCATTCAGCTCCAGCAACCCAGCACGCGCAGAACACGGAGGTGTTGCAGCCAGTCCAGAGGTGGCCATAAGAAGATTAGAGGGATGGAGCAGGTCTGCTGTGAGGGAAGACTGGGAGAATTAGGATTATTCAGCCTGGAGAGGAGAAGCTTTGGGGTGATCTTCCAGTACCTGAAGAGATCCAACAAAAAAGATGGAGTGACTGTTTACAATTGCTGGAGTTACAGGACAAGGGCGAATGGCTACCCACTGCCAGAGGGCAGGGTTAGATGGGAGATTGGGAAGGAATTGTTCCCTGTGGGGGTGGGGAGGCCCTGGCACAGGGTGCCCAGAGAACCTGTGGCTGCCCTGGATCCCTGGAAACGTTCAAGGCTAGGCTGGACGGGGCTTGGAGCATCCTGGGATAGTGGAAGCTGTAACTGCCCTTGGCAGGGGTTGGCACTGGATTGGCTTTAAGATCCCTTTCCACCCAAACCATTCTGGGATGCTCGGCATGTTCTGTGCTCAACATCTAAGTGGCTCACCTGCTGTTCTGTGTTTCAGTTAAATTGTATCAAAATCTCTTAGAATTCTTAAGAAATATTTTTAGAAAAAGCAATTCAGTCCTTTGAGCTTTCAAGGGAGAGGGGAGCACATGAAGCTTTGATGTGTGGCATTCACATTAGTAGAAGCACTTTCTGCACCTGGCAGAATACAGAGTAATTTGTTAGACAGAAAGCTCCTGTTTTACAGAACAGACATGTGGTTTAGTATGGATGAAGGATAAATCTTGGCATGTTGTGTGATAGAAAGGCAAGAGAAACTACAGAAAAATATGCGGCATAGGAAAATGAAGGTGCTTTTAGAAATTTCCCTCTTGGTTGTATCACTGAAGTACCACTTACCTCCTGTCTGATACTTGATATCTCACTAAAAATAGAAAAGAGGTTCACCATCATCCCTCTTGATGACAGTGGAACCAAATCTGTTTGTCCTTAGATGTCTGAAATGAGAATGCAGTGTTAATCAGCATTCTATTTATTTATTTATTTAAAGCCTTGCAGTTTAACCAAATATTTCTCTGAAAGTCACAGTAACTCCAGATATATTTGATGAAGTTATGCTTTTTTCTGGTGTTGTTCTGTCCTTGAAACTGAGCCAGAATTAGTGTAATTGCCCATATTCCTGTGGTAAAGGCTATGTTTAGAAGTGCTGAAGACATTTTTCTCGTAGGAACCACCCCAGTTTTGTGCCCTCCACCCGGTAATTGTTTCAGTATTCTAAGCTGATATGCTCATTTATCACTGAAATTATTATTGAGTGCTGTTTTTCTTTGTCATGTTGCCATGGCAACTGGGTGACATGTTTGAGTGGAATTATCTGTTTCCAGATGGAGATCTTCCTTCATAAGATTTGCCTGCTGAGAATTTTCACAACATATTCAACTTCAAAATTCTTTCTCCCTATGCCTTTCCACAGTTTGGAGCTAGAAGTATTCCTTCTTTCTGGTTTATATCTTGTACTTTTGTGGTGGGTGTTACGCTTGCAATATTTCTGTCTTTTGTGGTTCGTTAATGTTATTTTTCTTTTGATTTAATTGAGTTGCTCTTCTTCAACTCAGGATTTGCTGTGACAGTCCTATAAAACCATTCCTCCCCCATATGAGTTATTGGAAGTTTTCTCTTTTTGTATAATACACCACACAATAGAAGACGAGACTTGATTTGGTTTTTACTCCTGAAAGGAGCATAAGGATGCATTTCTCTTTATATGTGATATATCACATTCTGGGTGATAGTGTCCTAATTTATCATATTCACTACTTGATTTTTAGTTCTTTACAAGAAAGAAGCATGAACATGATTCACTTTTCATTTTGGTATAAAACTGTATTTAGGAAAAAGAGCTAGGTAAATACACATAGAGTACAGATTTCCTTTATCCTGAACTTCTTACAGTTTTAGAGGTTTGTTGGCTGCCAGACTTAATGAGGTCCTACTGCATCTCAGTCAACATTTCAGGACTTCTCTGGATTTGTTTCTGGTCACTCAGACCAAAATACCTCAAAATGTTGTGTTCAGTAGAAATCAGAAGGTAAAACTTAAAAGGTGATTTTTATCATCCTTTACTTCTTCAACTCCAGATTGCTCTTACCTTATTGAGCAAAACCATGTTAGCAGTTTTTTGCACATAGCTACAGGAAAGGTCGGTATATATATAAAGGGCCCAGTCATCCAACCTGTCTTTAACCTAATTTTCATATTCACCTAAAACTGTTAATGGCCATACACCTCATGATCTACTTCAAGGTCTATGTGTTGCATAAAACATCACTTCTTTTGCACTTGCAGTGCTTTTATCCTGCCATTAACTTTAGAACACGAACTATCTCACAAATAGCTCAGAATGTGTAGTTTCTGAACACCTTACCTTATGTATAAGGTGTCTATAGAAGACAAATTTTGTCTTCACCTAGTCAAAAAAAACTCTGTATATCATTGTGTTCTCCCAAAAATAACATAATGCAGTGCAAGACCTGTCTTCTGCAAGTAATGATTTGATTATAATTTTTATATTTAGTATATTTGAGATAAAGGATACTTTCTTACCTGTGAATAAGGTATTACTTTTCTGTTACACCAGCAAGCAGTGTCCTCCCTAGCTATATAATTCTGTATAATTACTTAGCTGTTCTTTTCCCTTGGAAAGTGGAATCATGTCTTTTTTACCTCCTTCCACCATGAGATTACTCAATACTAACAAATTTTACCAATGTATTGTATCAGAGCTCCTTGTTTCAAGGAAAGTATTTTGCCTGTGATCGGGAACTAGGAGAGCTATGAGTAGTGATGTTGCTTCAAATGTAATGAATCTCTGATCTGCTCCCTTCATCTCTATGTGTAGCTGATAAAACAGTTGTTGATAGCTCAGTTTTTAACCAAAATGAAGTTGATCTCTGACTTTCCACAGGCCGGTGCTGCATTTGCCTTTTGATCTGATGGTGTGAGTATGGCTTGCTCAGAGCCCTTGGGATAGCTGGAGCTGGGAACTGCCTGGCATTCCAGGCTGTTCATTACTCCTTGAGGTGCTGGGGCCTGAGTGCCAGCCCCCCCTCAACTCCTTCCCCAGTGTGTCTCATTATAGGAGACAATCTCTTGGCCTTTAAAGCAGATCTTCAGCTTTACATTGTGTCAAAACTTTATTCCATTTTGAGATACAAGCAGAGATTTCTTCTGCTCAAACACATGCCATCTATTAGAGCCAGAACATTTAAATTAATTTAGTAAGACATCTTCTATTACTAGGCAAACATCTGCAGGGGCTTCTGCTTTGACTTCCTGATTTTTTAAAATCTGTATCCACAGAATCACAGAATGTTTTGGATTGGAAGAGATCTTAAAGCCCATCCAATGCCATCCCCTGCCAAGGGCAGGGACACCTTCCACTATCCCAGGATGCTCCAAGCCCCATCCAGCCTGGCCTTGGATACTTCCAGGGATCCAGGGCAGTCACAGCTTCTCTGGGCAACCTGTACCAGGGCCTCCCCACCCTCACAGGGGGAAGGAGTCCTTCAAATAGTCCATCTAACCCTGCCCTCTGGCAGCGGGAAGCCATTTTCCTAAGGAGAAGCTGGATATCTCCAAAGTAAGACTTGCTGTTTGCTGTGGTGGATTCAACTTGTCCAAAAAACGTTATGAAAAATGGCCGGTTTATTTTTGGAAACTTTCTTGCTGCTGCATATCTTGGGCATAAATTATCCAGGTGTCTGCACCTCTGCAGTTGGTAGGATGGAGGGGAAAGTAATACCAGTTGTGCTGAAGATAATTGAATACTTACTGTATCATCAGGAAAGTACTGAAGTTTACTAACACTGTTGGAAATATCTCTGGATATATCATAAGAAATCTGTGCAAAGTTCTTTGCCACCAGTTCAGAGCTACCTGATGGTCTGGCAAACAATGCAGCATTTGAAGGATCTGTGCCCATGTCCATTGTGAATTTAAAATTGAATTTTTGATCTCCAAGAAGACTCCATCCTATCCAGGTGTATCAAAATTTCACATATCAATGTGATTATCCTGGCTATCAGTCAGGGACTCCTGTCCTCATTTGAGAGACATGTGTCTGCTAAGGAAGATAGGAGCCTCCCTTGGAATGTAAAATGTAAACCTTTTCCCTCCGATTTATTATAAATTTGAAATCAAGGGGCTCTCAGGCAGAGGTATGAGGATAAGAATAGCAATTCTTTATTAACACGTAAAACAAAGCTAACAAATAACAAAAACTATGGCAAAAAACCACAAACAGAACCAGACACCCAGTACCAGCCTGCTCGGCCTCAAGCACTTTTCCCTGTGGTGCAGTTCCAGTCACAGCTGGCAGGGGCGCTGGTGGCTCCCTGTGGGCAGGGCGGGTGCGATGATTCCCCCGCGGCTGCAGGGGGCGCTCCGGCGCGCGCCCAGGTCACATGAGGTGATGGTGGCTGCACTCAGGGCAGGGAGGGGTGGAGGAGAGGCTTTTCTTCACTAAACCTCAGGGCAGTGATGTTGATGCCGCGGCAGGATCCCCGGGAGCAGCGAGCTGGGACAGCAGGAAGTCCTGGCAGTCGTGGGGGGGGAAGCTGTGAGGCTTCAGTGAGATGGGACAGCAGGAGGTCTGGGGCTGGGAAGCTCCTCAGCAGGGCAGGGAGAGGGAGAAAACTCACAGCAGAGGGGAGAGCAGCTCCGTGCTGGTGGTGACTCCCTTTAGCAAGCAGCAGCTCTGACTATTCTGCTCCTAGGTCTCCCAGAGAGCGAGAGAGCAACAGCTGTCTCATCTTGCCTTTTTACCAGCCCAAATCTCACATTATCTCTGCCCCCTGAGAAGAAGCTTGCCTCTCTCTGAGTTGGCTACCTTCTTTTGTTTTCTTAACTCAACCATTAGTTCCTTAGCAACTTATGGGAGAAAAAATTCCTTAAGGAAAACAAAGGGAAGAAATCCAAACCCCAACAACTCCTGAGTACCTTGGTTGACTTGCTCAAAGGGATGTTGTGTCCAAGGAAGCATCCCTCCTATACTATCCCCAGAGGATCAGCTGCTGCCTGGATGTGGTGCTTGATCAAAATTAATCTCTTGGAATAAGCAGCAGACACATTTCAGGGTTATTTTTGCCATGGAATGTCAGCCCCTCCATACCTTCCTCGTTTCCCACAAAGCTGGGCTGAACATCCTCTCCTCAAATGCACATGGACTGGTTGTAGGTTGGGAAATGTCCTTTGTGCTGCTTTCTCTTGGTCATCTGTTTCCCCATTCAGATCCCTGCATGCCTCTGCGGGAATTTGATGCTTTTTCTGTGTGTGGATTTTATTGCTAATCACTACAGAGAGCACTGAGGCAGGGAGGAAAATTTAAGTTAGATAATTTCAGTCAATCAACTACTTCTAATTCCCAGGCTTTATTGCGTTCAGCTCTTTTGAGTTTATGAATCTCCACCTCCACTGCAAAAAAAGTATTACACTGCAAAAAAAGAAAAAAAGCTTTTCAGAATTGTTCACATTTATCAATCTGATAATACTGTCTTAAATTCTTCCATCTAATTTGAGGCTCTGCATCTGAGATGCTTCTGTTTGATAGATTCAGTTTATTTGAACTCTATAATAAAGAAAATATACAGGTGTGGACTAGACCAAATGCAAAACCATGATGTATTTTTTAAAATAATTTTTTTTAACAATTTTATTTTAAAAATAGCCTAACTTTTCAAAGCAGCTTCTAGACTCTGTGGTTAACAGTTTCCTGAAAACAACCTTGTCTAAGTGATATTGAATCTTTTTTTAGCAACACAGTAACCCAGAAAAATCTATTTGTGTTCTGTTTTTCCTGTAGTATAAGTGTGAGAAATTGCTTGAAAACCCAAAAAAAAAAAGAGGAAGGCTTGTGCAGTGTCTTCTAATTTACTGAGGTCTTGCCCTTTATTCTGAGTCTCATTTCACTTTATATTATTACTTTCCACTTTTGTGGGATGAAGTTTCTCCTCTGCGTTGTTTATCCTGGCTGGAGGAGGGTGGATGCACAACTTTGGCTATTTTTTCTAAGAGATTCACATGCTACAAAGATAACCAGAGCAAAAAGCGACTGAGCAAAGGCAGTGTTGGTCCAGCAAGAGCTGGATTCACAGGCAGCATGGAAGAGCCATTTTCCCTGATGTCCCATCATGTCCTACCAAGGAAAAAAATCCCTTGTTGGAGCCTTGGGTTTACTGTGGTATAGCACCTGTGTGTTAGATAACATTTCCATACGGGCATTAGAGCTGGGAATTCTAGTATTTGAAGAGTTGATAAATATTGAGGACAAACCAAGAATCTTACTTTTCTTACTTATTTTCAGGCTGAATTTCTGTCTGGGTAATGTGCAGGAAAGATGGTAGTTGGCAGGGGAAGTGGGAAGAAGATGATGGTCAGCATGGGGCCTTTTCTCCAGAAATCATTCTATGACTGTGCATTGTGTCATTAGGATAAAAAAATCTAAAGAAAAAAGCAAAGTGATTATGGTGTGGGTTGGCTTTTTCCCAGCTTTTAACCTACATTTTCAATAGCCTCCATCAGCTTTGCTGTGCAAGGAACACCCATGGGCAGACTCCTCTCTGGAGTAACCACTGTACATGGCTTGTTGGTTCACTGAGAATAAAAATCCAGGTAGAGTGCAGGAGCAAAGAACTTGTTTGTATTGAACATACTAAACAGAAAACTAGGAATGTGGGAGACAGTACATACCAAACATCCCTGTTTCATGGTGCCATGGGCGTACTAGACCAAGAGCTACTGAAGTTTTTATTGTAGCTTCAGGCAGGAGAAACTTCCTTTGTGTATTAGTCACATGTAAGCCTTTGAAAAGATGTACATGTAATTTTTAGCTACTTTGCTTAACTAGGGTCTATTCTAGTCAGTTGTTCTGGTGTTAGTTTGGTTTTTATCCCAGTTGCTGAACTACACTGGTTCAATTTTTTTTCTTTTTTTTTTTCTTGGTGCTCAGATGAGTATAGGATCAAACCAGTGGAAGAGGTCAAATACATGAAAAATGGGGGAGAAGATGATCAGAAAATAGCAGCCAGGAACCAAGAAAACTTGGTAAGGATTGAACTTATCACTTCTCTAATGAACTAATGTGGTTCTGCTTTTGTAATGAAATACACAGCGTGCAGCACCCTCCAGCTCCGGCTTACGTGTGGCAAGAGGATTTTCTCCAAAATGTCACAACCCCTGCAAAGCTCTCATGGAAGGTGCAAAATATGACTTTTTCCTGCTTGTCTTTCTGAATTAGGCTCTACTTGATCTTGGAGTGAGTGCCTCCATGATTTTAAGTTGCTCCTCCCCCTTGCAGATCTGAAAATACGCTTTATTTGGGATTGTATATGTCAGTGTTACAAACGAGTTGGAGTAAAACAGCACTTCCCTACCATTAAGAAAATGACCTACTTATGTAAATATTATTTGCTCTACACGTGCTGGTATTCTGTATTTTAAAATTCCCAGGGAAAGCAGTTTCGTACAGAAAAAACAATATATTCATAACACAGCAGTCACAAAAATAATATGTGTTTGTTTTGCCCCAATTTGAGCACTTTGCCAGCTCATAGTTCCACTTAAGGGAAGGCAATCACAGGTAAAACTGTTAGAACTTGAAATAACTAAGATGTTGCTGAAGCAGCTTAAAAATCAGGGTTGGGTCACTTCTGGCATTTCTGAGAGGCTGTTTATTCTCTTCTAAAGCTGAAGCACTGTAGGTTTGGTTATTGTCTGACTGGGGCTTTGTCCTGTTGAAGTTTTCAAGGACATCCCACAATTCTCATACTGGGATGCAATTTTTCATGTCTGGTTCCACTCATTCAGTGCAACTTTTCTTCACATAGAATGATTGGGCTTTCCCCCCTCCATCTGTAGGTCCAGTGGGGAAACATCAGCAACAGATTCCAGTGGAACCATAACCATTATCACCAGCTGAGGATTTGCCTTTTGCCATTATTGGGTGGATGTAGAAGAAGCCACTGGGATTTTTTTACTTTTCATGAAGTTGTGAACTCCAATGGCCTGGCTACTTTATATTTCTTCTCCTAGACACACATACTTACATTATACAACTACAGGTGCATTCCTGTAGCAAATGGAGTTTATTTTGCTGTCTCGTCCTGTGACTGTGCAGCAGGCAATATGATTTCTTCTTCAACCTCCATATCAGCTATTTGCTACCTGCAATTTTGCATTGCTGATGCTCCAATGGGTGGTGCAACTTCAGCTTAGAGCAGGATTTAGAGGGTTTTTTAGAGGTTTTTAAGAGATTGTTGGGGGAGTCCTGGCAGGCCCAGGAATTGGAGTTCAGTAATCCTTGTGAGTCCCTTCCAACTCTGGATATTCTGTGAGTCTACATTAGATTTTTGACTGGCCTTCAGCTGTACTTAAATGAGAGTGTTTGCAGAAGGTACTTTGTCACTAGAATGATAGGAATACCTCAGGAAAGCTTAGGTTTGCTGGGATAACACAGTTGCTGTAGGTCTGTTCAAAACTAGCTCAAGCTATTTTGCACTTTGGATGGAGCTAGCTGTCTTGTAGCACCCATGTGTTCAACTGATTAAATGGAGGAAGAGCACAGTGTTTGTTATTTTATTATTGGTGGGTCATGTTTGATAGGAGCAGCGAGTTTGTTGGAAAATGTAACAATAAGAATTTGGAAGGCTGGTGTAGCTCTTCGTCATGTTTATCAGGAGGAAAAAAAAAAGGGAATAACTCAAGAAAGTCTTCAACAGACAGGATGGATATGCTTTAAAACAAAAACTGTCTTGCCCACCGAAAAGGCTTTATTTTCCTTTTCCTCATCTTACTATAAGGAGATTACCTTGTCTGTAATATATGCAGCTTTTTAATCCTGGGAATTGTCAAGTCCTCATCACTCATGGGTTTTTAAAAGGGGTTTCACTGTTCGAGTTGTCCCTAGTAAACATGTTTTAGTTCAATGCTTAGAAGAGGGGTTAAGCTACCCATCACTGAGGCTTTAATTTCCTTAACATGAAGTTGGCAAGCATAATCCCATCCTCTCATCAGGCATTTCCAGGCAACTGAAATTTTAGGAACAAGGAAAGACAGTGGGAAAATTGACTGTCCCTTTTCCCTCTCTCTTGTTTCTTAATCCCAGATTTCTTTATTGTCACAAGGCTGCAAATTCACATCCCCTTCAAAAACAGCCCAGGTGAGATGTCTGGGAACTCAGTGTCTGGGAACTGTTCTGGGTAGGTTATCTTATCCCCTGATACTGGTGCTTGAATTATGTTATTCAAATGCCAATGGATTTTTTGATGCCATTATCATCTCTGTTACTTTTTAAAGGTATTTTGTAGTCTTGCTTAAAAAAAAATCTCAGCTCAAGTGAAAATAAACCTGCTTCCCTTGTAACTTAGGCTCTTTGATGTGCTGCCATCTCTGCCTTCAGTGCTGCAGTATTTCTGAGTCAGGGGAAAGAAGGTCACATGAGTAGATAAAGAGAATGGGAGGACATGGCAGTCATCAGGGAAACTGTCATTTCACACTGGGTGCTGAGTTCAGTCTTAGGTTTTGATTCTGCTTGAGAGAAGGGCTGATACAAATGTGGGTATCTGTGGGAGAGACGAGACTCTGTCAGTAAATCACCACCTTCTCAGCTTCAACCTGAGGCTTAAGCAGGGCTCAAAATTTGAGCTAATGTGGCACAGTAAAGCTCCTAATACACAGTGCTAGTGGAAATGCCTGTGCTAGGGCTGTCTGCTGGGGAAACACAAGATACTCCATGGGAAGACATTTTCTGGCAGAATCAAAGGCCTCCTCTTGGATTGAAATGTAGGCTTTTGACAAGGGGGAAAAAAAAAGAAAATAAGAAAAGATAAACTAAGCTTGTTTTCCTGCTGTTCCTTTGTGTCCATAGGTCTGATTCACTTCTTTACTCAGGTTGTTTCTCCAGTTCTCCACCTGCCACTGGGATCTCTCTGCTCCTTGTTTCATTCCAGGTACCTTTGACACCTTTCTGAGCATCTCCTCCCTCAAAACAAAGCCAGAGTCGTTGAACTTGAGGTGACAGTCCCACACCCGCGTAGCCTGCAGGATGGGATGGAATGTAGCAGGATTAGGCACTGGAGACCTGGAGCTACCCTGGATGCTCTCACTGTGCTTTGGTGGTTACTCAGCTAAAACAGGGATGTTTGGCGTCATATCAATGAAGAACTAGTAGACAGGTGAAAGAGGGAAGTAGTTTGTACTACATATTGCATATCTTTTAAAGGTACAGTTGTTAGTTTGTGTACACACACAGACACACTCACACACATATGTATATATATACATTCTTAAGCTGCGCCAAGGGAAATCTAGGCTGGATGTTAGGAAAACATTTTTTACAGAAGGAGTGATAAAGTACTGGAATTGTCTGTCCAGCGAGGTGGTGGAATCACCATCCCTGGTTGTGTTTAAAAAAAAGATTGGATGTGGCACTTGGTGCCATGATTTAGTTGAGGTGTTAGGGCATAGTTTGGACTCAATGATCTTGTCTCTTCCAACCTGGTGTTTCTGTGAAATACATACACAAATGTAGAAAAAACATGGAAGCTGTGCTAATTTTCGTGTGAGATGGTGCATAGAAGGTCATGTGTGTGCTGTTATTCCTGGATGTAAATGAGCGGCTGGGATGGTTCTTTGTGATTTCAGAAGCAGAAGGACTGGCTGGGATGGTTTATTAGGATCCTGGGCTTTGTGTCCATGCCCAGCTTGGTGCCAGCGTTCCACATGTGGTGCTGAACTCCACCATGTATTAAAACTAAACTTCAACTCCACATGGCTCTACAAAACCTCTCCTGCATTTCCCCATCTTCCTGTGGGAAGGTTTTATGATAAGTCCTCTCCAAAACAAAGGGAGTTTGACCAACATTGAGTTTGCCACTCAGAAGATCTGAATGGGGTTTTTTGGCCCTAAGTATTCGCAAAAGGTAATGGTGGCTAGTCACATGGATTTGTTACTTTGAAGGCTAAATGCCAGAAGTCAGACAGTATTAGTATTTTACAAGCAGATATGACCAAAATAAATAACACATTAATGAAGATCTATTAACTTTTTGTTTGGAAAGGATTGTTTAGCTCTACACCATCATGTTAAATATACAGAATACAATTGCATAAGAGCCTTTTTAATACTCATAACAGGGCAAATTTAATTGTCCTCATTTCCATATTTTCACAGCACTCCTGGCTTTCCATTGTGAAATATTATTGCCAGAAAAGGTAAAATTAGAAGGTGTGTGGTATTCCTGCAGATTAGCATTGCTTTGGCAAACTTCAGGATCAAATTTTCTCTGAATTGGGCTGTCATAGTACAGATATCCATGAAAATGCCAAATCCCTAAAGCTGTATTTCTTTTCTCTTGGGCGGTTATCTTGATACTTATTACAGTTCAGGTTTTGGATGTTTTTATAACTTTCACTCATCTTTTCTGGGCTGCACTTGCACAAAAAGCCACTTACTGGGATTTTTATGCTTTGTCATCCAAACCCCCATAACATTTAGATATAATCCTGCATTTCATCCTGGAGCGCCATAGTGAAATTGCATGTTAGAGCTTGATAAGAATTCCTGCTGGAACTGGGAGAAAATTCCCTCTCTGTTGCTCTTGCTGTCTGTCACTCCATCTTTAATAGTAATGTTTTGCTTTTTGTTTTATCCAATTTCCACAAATTTCCACTCCACTTACCTGAAAATGTAATTTTTGTCTCTCTTGAGCTTCTCAGCCCAGCTGCGGTTCTCCATTTATCACCCAGCTCCACATTACTTGGAATTGCAAACCCCCTGCCTCCGTGACTCTGTATTCAACACCAGTTATCATTTTCTGCAATTATATGTTTAAACTAGACAGTAATAGCTGATAAATTAAGTGTGTGAAATTAAAAGCTTGGCAGAAAATGCAGAATGGAAACACCTTAATAACCATATAAAATGTAATATATGAAAGGAAAGACCCCTATTTAAATATATCTATTATACGCAAGATGTAAAATGCTTGTTACAGCTATACAGATCATAAATATTTTTGATGCGCAGTGCAAAGATTGGTATATGTCAAATTCCACATCAATTTAGGAAAATACATTTTAATTCTATTACCAACCTGCCCAATCTACATGCTAAAAATGCTCAAAAAGAAATAATCCAGCTAAAAGGAATAGAGTAGCCATTACTTTATCAGGAGTATTTGTGGTGTTTTCCTTTCTACAGATGTAAAATACCAAAATGGCAAATTTAAGCATGGAAATATAATTAATTTTGTACTTTAAAATACTTAAAGCCAGTGCTGCTTATTATTTCTACATAAGTTTGAATTGCAGTGTTTTAAATGCATAACTGCATTTTTATTTTGGCACTGGTGCAATACACTGGTGAAGAGCTTTGTAAAAACTGAAGTTAGCATGTATTAATGCATTGTCCAATGTAAAGATTTCTGGCTCTAATGTCCTAATTATTTATTTTAAACCATAATGCCATGGCAATGTTTCAGAACACACAATTTCAGGATAGAGCTTGCTCATGCTCTGCTCATAAGGGGAAAGAAACCAAAAATGTCCAAGGTCTTTCAAGCCCTTAGAAAGAAGAGGGTTTTTTCCCTGTGTTTTGTCTATCCTGAAGAGTTTGGGTGTGTTAAATCCTGTGCTGTCCCCCTTGTATGCTTTCCTTGCTGCGTGTGACATTCTCCAGGAGCCCCATTCAACCAGCACAGGGTCACCTCGAGTACAAGTACTGGGAAAACTTCACCCTCTTGGTTCATTATCCACTGAAAAGGATGGATATCTATATATCTATATCTATCTATATATATAGTATATATAAAGGAGAGTCTATTAATTTCTCTGCATCTTGCCCCCCCCTATTTTTCCTTCTGCTTTTAGGTGACAGAATCCCAGATTGGTTTAGGTTGGAAGGACCTTAAAGCTCATCCAGTGCCACCCCCTGCCATGGGCAGGGACACTTTGCACCATCCCAGGCTGCTCCAAGCCCTGTCCAGCCTGGCCTGGGGTACTTCCATGGATGGGGCAACCTATACCAGGGCCTCATCACCCTCACAGGGAGGAGTTTCTGCTCAGTATCTCATCCAACCCTGCCCTCTGGCAGTGGGAAACCATTCCCCCTTGTCTCTCCAGGCCCTTGTCCAAATTCCCTCTCCAGCTCTCATACATACATATACGTATACGTATGTGTATACGTGTACATAGCCTCAGCTTAATTAAATACTTGGAGATGTTGTTGATTCTTGTGTTGTAATCCAGGCAAGGTGAAATCCACAAAAACACACAGCAAAATGCAGCTTGGGTCATTGTGGAAGGGGAAAAAGAAATTGAGTGCCCTTTTTCTTTGGTTCCTGGAGCATGGGGGTGAGTGCTAAAAGGACAAAGTGGGCATCACCAGGTGTGCATGGAGATGGGATAATGTGCAGAGGTTCCTGTACTGTTCATCTGTACAGCTCCATGCTGCTGAGAGCTGGGAGAGAGAAAGGGAATGGAGGGCTCTGAAGCCAGCCTGCTCCCCCACACATTTTCCCACAGGGTCAGGCATCCACTTTACCCAGATGCTGTGTCAGCCAAACCCCAGGGCCTGGGCAGGTCTGTAGGAAGAGGTCCCGCAAGTTCCTTCACGGTCTAGCTTGGAGCTGCTCCACATTTTGACTCTCCTCCCGCCACCTGAAGAAACAAACCATGAACAAAAGCTGCTGCTACAAAAATGCAGTTCCAAAATCAGTGAGTAAAGGGAAGACAGGGATTAAAATTCAAAAGTAATTGGATGATGGAGGGAGAGGAATAATACCAAGCTCCTTCTGCCTGAGGTGGCAGGATTCACACTGGGTTATAGGAGGTGGGCTGGGCACCCCTGGCCCTGTATCCTTGGTAAGGGCAAAGGTGGGGATTCCTCCAGGCAGAGCCGCTCTCAGCAGCGCTGGGACAGAGAGGGTAAAGCAGGGACTGGGCCCCACTTGAGGAAGATGCATTCCAGATCCATGGAGGAAAATACCTTATATACCTTATAGTTCTGGATGCCATCCCTGAAAGTGTCCAAGGCCGGGTTGAACAGAGCTTGGAGCAACCTGGGATAGAGGAAGGTGTCCCTGCCCATGGCAGAGGGTGGGACTGGGATTAGCTTTAAGGTCCCTTCCAACCCAAACCTTTGTAGGATACTAAGAGAAATTTTGCATTCTGTTTTTATAAGATAATACCCGGAAAACCCCCTGGGAATATGTAGTATTTTCCTCCAGTCTTTGTTGAGAGGGCCTGGATTGGTACATTTCATGCCGCATGCCAAGCAAGGTTCCCTTTCTCAGAGAAATGAGAATTATAGAATCATCCTTTGGAGTTCTTTTTCTCCCAGTCTGAGATACTAAATGAATGCTGCCCTATCACTAGCAGTACTGAGTAATTACACCATTTCAATTTTCATAACCCAGCCCTCTCCAGTATTTTTTGCAGCTGAAATAGAAGTGCACAGAAGGGACACTGTTACGGGAGCCAGTTATTTTAAACACCATGCAATTAGCTCATTTCCATATTGCCCCTTTCATTTCAAATTTGCATTGATATTCTTCAAAGAATGGTTTCTCGTGATGAATTTATGACAGTTCTAGCTCATTCCACTTACGAGTCGCTATATATTATATAGACATAAAGTAAGCTATTGCACTGGGTATTAATATTCTTTTTCTTCTGAATTCCTTTAAAATGGTTCTTGTGAAGAAGTATTCATTTTTCCTTTGGTATTTAATTTGGAAAATTTAGAAGATAAATTAATACCATAAGTAAATATTTTTAGCGAGTCAGAAAATCATACTAAAATTGTTGTGCTCCAGATGTGTTCCTTCAGACCAGACCTTGTTTCCTTCTCCCCCTTTGATGAATAAATCTGCTCAGTACCCTATGGAGAGGTAGAATGATATAAGTTTTTAAGTTCTTGATGAATGTGATTTTAAAGTAGAAAGCTTAAAAATATATAGTTATATTTCTTTCAAAGTATATTAAAATAACAGTGTCCAGGAGCAACATGTATTTTCAGGCTTGATGGTGGAGAAAATGTAGCAGTGATGGGCAGCTCTCAGGAACACAGTTCAGGACCAGCCCACATTGTTGGTGAAAAGGATTCTTGCAAAATCTGCAGAGACATTCCCACTGTCACTTGTGGAAGCAGGTCATGTCCCATACAGGTTGTATTATTTTTGTACCTGTATCATTTTAACAGGTGGGTTTCTACTGGGGATTTTCCCCTCCCCTCTCTTGGAAAGCTGATGCTGTTCTGGAGGTTAGACTCAGAGCTGTTGGAGAAACAGAGGAGTCAGCAGTCATAGCAAGGTGGCAGGTTTTTAAGAGTTTCTTCCACGATTGTGAGGACTGGGAATTTTCAGATTATTTTTTATTCTTTTTATTGGTTTGTTTGTAAGCCTGAGCATCTCTGCACTTGCAGAACTGAAGCTTTAAGAAAGATGAGCTGTAGGATTTTGCAAGCAAGACAAGCTCTCTGTATCTTCTGTTTTGGTACTTGCTATTCAGCAATTGCCTAGTATGTGTTAATTATTAATTCTGCTGTTTTGGAACAGAGGATGAGGCAAGATACAGGCAGAATGGATCACGCAAAAATACCTACAATCATCAGAAGTCACTGATAGAGACTAACGCTGTAAAATCCAGACAGCTTCTGTGGCCTGAGAGTCCCATTCTGGAGTACTCCTGACGTCCTTGTGATAGTGGCAAAGTAGTTCAGCCTTTCATCTGTTCACAGTTAATTATAGATATTACGTGAGTCTGCTCACGCTTTCTTGTCAGGGACTCCTTGAGTCAAGGTGCTTGTGGAGGAAATGTATGATCCAGGATTTCCATATCTCTTGATATGGTGCTAATTTCAGACTGTTGTAGAGTCTGGAGATAACAGCAAATTTATCCATAGGTACTTCATTAGATGTTTACCCATAAACCTTTGTGATCTCTCAGTTTTAGTCTGAATACAGTATTTTATCGGGAAAAACTGGGGAGGGATGTGCCATTTTAGACCCCAACCCAATACAAATGTGGTGTTTGGGAAGGTGGTTAGTGGTGCTCTTGACAGTGCTGAGTCAGTTGTTGGACTAGTGATCTTAGAGGGATTTTCAAACCTTTGTGATTCTATGAATTTATTAGTTTTCATGCTTTGAAGCTGAGGTGAAGCCTTTGGAGGCATGTGACTTTCAGGGCTGCTTTCAAACAGATCCTTTGTACAATCAATGTGTTTTGGCTGGAACTTGTTTATACTGCAGGTATTTTTTTCAGTAGAAGGAGGCAGTGCCGGTCAGGATGATTGTGAAAGAGGATCAGTTAAACAAGACGATTATAATAGTTAATTCAGCTCTGAGGTTGATTGTTAGGGCAAGTGCTATGTTTCTTTTATTTCTCAAACTTTCATAACTGATGTTTTTGAAGAACAGTTAAAGGAGGTGAACTTGAAGCCTGTCAAATGAAAAATGTGAAGATCTCCAGCACCCAGTTTTGGGGATTTAACCCTAAAAGCTCAGAAGATTTGGGTTGGAAGGGACCTTAAAGCAATCCAGAGCCCAAAGAGGAATGTGCCCAAAGGGGGTTAAATGACCATCCCAGGAAGAGGTTTGAGGGGTAAAGGAGGAAGGGAAAAATGTGACAGGAAAGGGATAAAGGAACAGAACCTTCTCACCACAAGGAGAGGTGAGAAGAGACTCAGAGTGCTGTCTGCAGCCCTGAACTTCTCTTCCTGCCATGAATAGCACATGATTGCAGCATGTTGCATAATCCAGAGTTGTCATTATTTGACAATTTTTCTAACTTACTTTTTAAAATCAACATTTTCAGCTTCAAATTTGCCACTATTTTTTAAAAGCCTGTTGCTCCACTGTTCTGGGATTAGAAAATCAGTCCACTTTGTACCATCATTGTTTTGAAATAACTTGGATTTTGTCTCCTGTTTTACATCAAAAATGCCATTTTTTCCTACAATCCAGTCGACATGAGGCTTTTCTCATCACCTAAATTATTTTTAGCTTGATTTTTTTTTCCCCCCCATTCATCCTGTTACTTCATAAGAAATATTAAAAAATACCTTTACAGGCAACATAAACTGGAAGATTCAAGAGTGAGGAGTACTCCCAGGAACACAAGTTGTAGCAGAGAGCGCTGATTATTTAACTAAGCTTCAAGTAGACCATGTCTGCTGTACTAAATGAGCATGAAATGTTACTTTCCTGTTTCAAATGCTTTGGTTAGGTTTCCATGTGTTAAACAATTTTATGCTCACGTCATCCTTGAGTAGGAACATTGCCACACTGGAAGCTGGAGTTTTGTGTTTACTTGCTCTACAACCACTAGATGTGAACAAAGGTGGGAATTTTTTTTACATTTTCGTGGAGAAAGTGGGGTTTTGCTCAAAATTGCTAGAAATTATGGTGAACCTTTTTGAGTGGACTTCTTTTGTTCTTAATTCTTCGAGGGAAATACGGGGGTTTGGATGGGGGCTGGGCTACCCAGGCTTAGGCTTTTTCAGATGTGAGGGCACACATCAGCAGAAAAGATCTTGGTTTAATGGAATCTTCTCTAGAGAAAGGGAAAGAGAGCTGGAGATGGCTGCTGGGGAAGCTCATGAACTTCATTAATGGGTCCTTTAGCTCTTTAGCCTTAATTGGTGTGTGCTCAGGGTGACAGGATTAGCAAATCCAAGTTTCCAGAGGACCTGGTGTGAACTCAGGATGTTCTCGCTCACCTGTGTGCACTTTCTGGTAGCACTGGGGAGGGCACAGAACCCTTACCTACACCCTGCTCAGGGGCTCTGTGTTGCTGGGGTGCTGTGCAACCATGACATGACCCTCAAGGAGCAAGTGAGTGAGCCAAGAGGGATGATTTATCCCTGGTGGTGGATTAAAGCAGGATGGGTGTAACCTTCACTCACAGATGGGGAGACTGATGACATTCCTAGTGTCCTTGGGATGTTGGTAGTGCCCTGTACAGAGTTTGCAATTACATCAGCTGCATGTAAGTAGGTTTAAAAAATCTTCTGAATAATTAATGAATCATTTCTAATGGAAAGTGGTGGTTCATACAGATACCAGAGTAATACTGACCTAAGTTAATATGCAGCTTCATGTTTGTTCTCATTGGGAAGAAAGCCCTTTTTTTTTTGCTTTAAATTGTTTGTTCCTTGATCTTGGAAGAAGCAGTGTTGGAGCTCAAGCAGAGCTCTCAGTGCTCTGCTTTTATCTCTGACATATGGTCTGTGTGGACCATGTGCTGCTCTATCTAATATGTAATCTTTCCATGGGATACCATCAAAGACAGGCAGCTTTAAAAAAAATTTAAGCCAACAGATAATCTCTGCATGGGAACACAAAGCCAGTGCTTCTTAATAAGGTAATCATATTATAATTGTGTGTGTGTGTCTATATATATTTAAATGTAGTTTGTATTGCAGCAGCACCTGAAGGCAAGCGTTGGGAATCAGAAGCAGCTTCTCTGTCTGCAAACACAGCAAGAATAGGCTTGCATATTACCAGTTCTTCACCAAAATGTCATCCAAATGTGTACTTTTATTCTGAAATCCTTGTACTTCCAGGACAGTGACCTAGGAGGAGTTTCCAAAGCCCAGGGTGTTAAAAAAAAAGGCACAGCCTGGTGAAGAGAAAGTTCTGTAACACAGGGGTTTACAGTATGGGCCTGCAAGAGAAGGAACCTGGAACAAGGTTCTGAAGTGACAAAACTGCCTAAAACTTCCAGAGGGCAGTGTTGGATTGGATATTAAGATGAAATTCTTCCCCAGCACAGGTTGCCCAGAAAAGCTGTGGCTGCCCCGTGCCTGGAAGTTTACAAGGCCAGGTTGGACAGGGCTTGGAGCAACCTGGAATAGTGGAAGGTGTCCGTGCCCATGGTGGGGGTGGGAATAGGATGGATTTTAACCCGGACTCTATGATTCCGTGCATATTTGAATGTTGGGCTCAATGGTGTGGTGAGGGAGGAGGAGGGAGTACCATCAGGCTGCACTTTTCCCTTGGTTTTCTCCTTTCCTTTTGACCTTTCAAAGAAACAAAGCTGCTGTGAGAGGGAGGAGGGACAGTTCTGGCTGTCAGGTGTAGTGGAACCCGGAGGGTGATTTGGTTGGAGCAATGCTGGTAGTGTGGTACTTCTGCTGAAATGCTGTGGGTTTGCCAGATCACCCTTTCCTTTTCGTAGAATTACAGACTGGTCTGGGTGGGAAGGGATCTTAAAGATTGTATAGTTCCACTCCCCGCCATAGGCAGGGACTCCTTCCACTATCCCAGGTTGCTCCAAGCCCTGTCCAGCCTGGCCTTGGACTCTTCCGGGAATGGAGTGTCAGCAACTTCTTTGTAGTCTTGGAGAGGACATTCCCTTAGCCAAGCCTGAGCTAGGAATAGGAAATCTCAGCCATTTCAGATGATTGGTGGGCACTGAAATAACTAGCTCCAAGTTGCTTCATAGTGTCTATGAGTGAGTCAAGGTCAAAATGTGCCTAATTTTTTTCGTAAGGGCTCGGCTGCATTCACAAGTTTAGTAGCTTGTATATTTGTGGGATTTGTTGCTGCTGGAGATCTCCTGGCTCTCTAAGTCACTGCATCCTGCCCAGCTTTTCCAAAGAATAACATCTGTATGGGAACGCTGCCTCTGAAGTGTTTACACTCATTTCCTTCCTGGGGAAAACGTTCAGCACTAAAACAGGAATTGGGTGACGACAGATGCGAGGAGAAGATGGCACATCTCTCCAGAGTACAGTTCGTTCTTAGCTGGTTGTGTATGGAGTTCTCTGCATCCTCTTTTACTTTTCTTCATTAGGAAAGCAAGCAAAAATTTCTTCCCATGCTAAGGCATTGCTCAGCCTCGCAGCAAACCCAGCTGGGGCTGGCCACCAGCCAAGCCTTCACTTGCTGCAACCTGCACACCATGTAACTCCTCTAAGAATAGCCCTAGTGCACTTAAAATAAAAAACAAAACCAACATCAAAAAAAAGACTATTTTAGCAATGTATTGTCTTCACCCTCCTGTAAAGCAGTGGAGTTTAGAGGGGATTTTTCCCCCCCCAAGCCCGTGTCTGTTGTTCCTCCCGCAGTGGGCTGTCGCTAATGCCGAGAAATATTTTTGGACTTAATGCAGTGAGTCAGGGCTTAGCTGTAAATTGGTCATGGGATGGAAGGGATTCAGATTGTCTCTTACCCAGGGTCTGGTTTCAGCCATTTCAGAAACGTGAGCAATTTCTCAACTGACGGTAATTATACTCATAACTCTCTCTGAGATGATCTAAGGGAGGGATTAATTATAAAACTTTCTAAGTGTTAGAACATGTTTCTTTAGTTAAAGTTTGGCATGCTTTCATTTTATGATGAGCATGAAAGAATGTTCCTCTACTTAAAATCTCTAAATACACCATTCTGTCATGCTATGTAAATACCCATATTTGTGAGTTTGTCTGTCTGTTAAATGGGTAAAACATATAAAAGGCCCAAGCACCAAGAGCCGATTCAAGGGCTCGTGGAGTAGACTGGCATACTCCTTATGGGCCTCATCCCTTGTGGGCCTGGTTGGGCTTTGGAAACTGTTCTTCTAGCTCTACTTGATTTCTCACTTACATAAACAAACTATAGTTGTTTTTTCTCTCTTCGTTAAAAGATAAATTACCTAAGTGCCCTGATATGCTTCTCCTTTTGTCCTCATACATACGGGTTTTGCCAGGGCCAGCTCAGTGGGTTCTTGATGGGGCTGGGGATCCAGTAGTCCCATGTTAAACCACCTCCTTTGGTTGTATTGCCTTAAAACAATATGTAAAATCGTGAGGTGTGAAAAGTGATTGGATAGGGTTATGGAAGGTTTGGCTTGACTTGATGGCATAGATTCACAAAAGGCTAGATGGGATGACACATCTCTGTTTTCTTTATTTTCCTGGGGGTAAATTCCAGCAGATTCTCGCAACATAATAACAGAGTATACCCAGTTAATATTTGAAAAACTTGTCCAAGTTTTCATTTTCACTTCTTTACTTCATAGACCTATTTTCTTATGATTAAGTCACATAGCCAAATAATGATGCAAATTTTTTTTGTTTCGGTTTGGTTTTTTTGCTATGCTACTTCTGTGAGTACTTTGAAAGAGAAGAGGTACATATCTGGCTCCTTGGCTGCTGTTTTTGAAGTATTTTTTTCTAGAAAAACATTGCATTAGCCTGTACTTAAGCTTCAGGAACAGAAAATTGTTGAGGGGTTTTTATTTGTAATAAATTTAGACTTAAGACTCATATCATAGCTTAATGTTTTTAAGAACCTGACACTCCTGATCTCCCTTGCTTTATGGCCTGTACTTACTACTCCTGCATTATGGATGCTGATGATTACTATGAGCATATAAGTTATTGAATTGATTTTATGATGGTAGCATAGAGTGTGAAACCGAGTTCACTTAAGGAAATAAAATGAGGCAAACAGACTAAAATATTAGCGAAGTGTTTTGTGTCATGGTGGACGATTTGTAATTCATTGAAACCCTTTTGTAAAGTAGTGCTTCAGCATCACTCGCCCCAGTGTCCCCAAACTCAGCTCAGTTACCTTTGAAACAAAATGTATTGGATCCACTTTGAGTTTACAAGTGGTGACAGATTAATTTGGAAAGACAGATTGTAAACATGCATCATGGCCCTGTTCTGAGTCCTAGAAAAGTTATATATAGCTGGTGCAGAATGATAAAAACTCATATTAGGGGAACAACTTAATTAACTATTCCTGATTAAAGTAATACAGTATGTGAATTTATTAGCTTGTCATCAAACACAGAATGTGAAATCACTTACTATTTTGCTGTATCTTGCTGGCAAATAGAGAGCTGCCAGTGGTTCTTCATGATTAATTGAATTTAGAGGAACTTAACACTGGGGTGGGAGATACCAAATAATTATTCTATCCTTGCTGCAGTCTCATTACCTTACATGAATAAAGAAGTTGTCAGGAACAGAGTTGTGAGAGTGGACTAGGAAAAGGATCGAGAGCTGAAATAGGATTGATAGCTAGGAATAGGATTGATAGAGAAGGGAAGTCACGTTGGGATTGTGAAGAATACAGTGCAAGGATTGGAGTGCTGCCGTCTAACTGTTGGTTAAACACATTGCCATCCAAATCCCCATTGTTACTGGTCCATTTGCGCATTCTCGTGATCCTTGGCGTCATTGTAGGTATGGAGTGTCTCATTGCTGTCACCTTGGAGGCTGAGGAGCTCTAGTTCATGGAGGTTTTTCTCCACTTCATGTGGAGCTGTTGTCGTTCTTATTATTTGAAACCTTCCTGGTGCCTGTAGCCAAGTCACACATCCTGCAGCCATCCCAACTTCTAGATGCATCAGGATGAGCTTGGCGTGGTTACAAGAGCAGGACACTGATGGTTGGTGTCTAGCAAGCTTATAGATCCTGTCCCGCAGAGCTACTGCATAAGCTAGTGCTTCCATGTTGGTTATTTTATTATTGATATATCAGTACAGTATTGTATCCTGTTGGTTATTTCTCACTGTGTACTACCTATGACTTGGCCTTGTTGGAATGATCTCCTGACTTTTTCAGGACATCTCTCCAAGTTGTCAAGATAACTTTGAATCCTGCAAAACCAAGTCTTTCCTGGCTTGGTGCTGTCTGTGGTTTTGAAAAGCAGCTGTACTCTCCAATTCATTACTATTCATCATCCCAGTCCCTAGTGAAAATCCAGCTCCAGGACAGATACCAGCAAAATCCTACTTGATGTATCCCTCCACTTAAACAGTGTTCCATTGTAAAGTACCTTCTTTTCAGCCAGCTTTGCACTTTGGTATTGATCAAAGCTTAGATTCAGCCACTCTGATCAATTATCAAGGATGTGTAAGTGGTAAATTTTTGACATAGTTGTATTATGTCAAAATGAGCTTGGAGAAGGATTTTCTCATCCTCTTTAAAATAGTACACAAATCCTGCTTTACATTTCTTTCAGAGTCAGTGCCTTCAATATATTTACACGTGAAGTCATCTGAAGAACTTTCCTGATTCCAATCACTGTCAGTTTTCAAGGCATTTTTTCACTTTAATTAGGTAAATATTCTAGTTGGACAGCTGAGCATTGCAGCTGTTTTACGGCAGGGTGTTTGAAAACAGGATTTAGAGCAGCTATCCTAGCTGGGCATCTCCACACCTGTGACTGAGCCAGGATATAGAATTTGGGTTTTCTCGTAAGTTTTTCCTGATCCAAGATGAAGAAACAGGGTTCCTAACGTTTTCCTAATTTATGAGGTTTGTACATGGGATTTACTTTGACTAGTGTTACTGAATGTCTGGGTTCTGAATTACACAGCAAAAAGGTTTCCTTGAGAGATACTCATTCCTGCTGGTGTCCTTCCCCTGGGATCATGGCGTACTGCAACAGGTGGGCTGGCTGAAATGAACAGAATTGCCTGTGGCTGAAGATACTGTACTCTACAGTAAGGAAATACAAAGCCCAAACTTCTTTAAGGGCATATCTGTATCAACACATGTTGAGATACACATGTTGCAGAAGCTGCTGCTGCAATTACACCTCATTATAAGTCACTGTATTTTGTATTTTACAAGTACTTTGAAAAAAATAGCAAAGTTCATTAGTAATGTGGCCAGTGAACTCAAATTGCTTGATGATGCTGTACTATGCACACAGTGGAAAAATCAATCAAGCAAGGTAAAGCGGTCTGGCTCTCCAGATGAGGAGGCTGCCTCAGTTACTGAGGGCTGGAAATTATTGCCTCATGCTAATAACATCCAGCTAATAACATCCAGTAACATCCAGCATTTGTGAGGCTGAATCTTCCAGACTGGTTTTACTCAAGGGATTGAATATCTAAATGAAGTGTTTTTGTCGTGCTGCAGTCCTACAGGATTAAGAGTGCTTGGATTTGTTTGATCTGATGCATTCCAACAATATTAAATAAGTTTATTTTCTATTGTCCTTTGTGCCTTGTATTTTTCTGCCTGGAAAAGTCCAGCATCTTACTTTATGGAAACTGAGCTGTGATATGACAAGTATTTCTGGCCAGTATTTGTAGCTCTGGCAGGGCTTGAAGAATTCTTGGGTGGCTTTAACAGTAAGCTGATAGCTGAGATCAAATGTAACAAGAAGCAGAGTACTCCATGTAGAATTAAATCATATTACTAGTTATCATTTTTCTTGTCTTGAAATTATTCACTGTACTCTGGTTTTTGTGATAAATAGTAACTCTACAGTGTTTAAATCAACACTTTGATGTTAAAGAATTTTAAACAACACTTTGAGAGATCTTTTGTCTTTCAGCAAGATAATTATGCTGCAAAATTTGCTTTCCTAATTAACTTGGGAAGTCCAGTTTATTGAATGTTTGGGATTAAGTACTTATTCCTGATATATCTATAGTTTCTCCTCTGCAGTGTTCTTTGTTTAGTGTCAGACCTGAGTCAAATGGCCATGAACTGTAGCTGCCCCACCACTGGAGGTGTCCAAGATCAGGTTGGATGGGGCTTGGAGCAGCCTGGGATAGTGGAAGGTGTCCCTGCCCATGGTGGGAGTGGCACTGGATGAGCTTTAAGGTCCCTTCCAACCCAAACCACTCCATAATTCCAAATGGACTGTGAAGTTGCATTCTTTATGAGAGCGGGACCTGCTGAGAGGAAAATAAATACTTCTAGATATTGGAAAATGTTCTCAGAACACAACACATATTGTGATATTAATATTGGCCAGAGTTTCTGGTCAGTTCAGGAGACCATGTGCTGAGTGTCCATGGTGATGGCTGTGCAGTTCTCTCAGAGCCCAATGTGCCTGATACTAATATTAATATAAAGTGATTTTAATCCCCAGGAATTTGAGGCTTAAACTAAACTCTGAATTTGAGGATTATGGACAGACTACCTAATCATCTAAGCATTTGTCTTCCCAGATAAGCCTTGACATCATCCTGAGCATTCCCTGCACCCCAGCTGCAAAGTGAGCTGCTCAATGTGCCCTTTCAGAAATGAGGATATGTGGGAGAGAGCTGAGAGCCATCCCAGTCTGGGGCTGCGTGATCACAGATTGCTCACTTGGTGCTGCCAAGCAGCAGGAAAGTCCATGGAAAGGCTGGAGAAAAGAGCCCATGGACACAGGAGCTCATATTTGAGGCAGGAACTCAGGTAAGCAGCACATGGCAAGGCCTTGCAATGGCTGAGGCGAAGCAGGAAGCCATGTGCATAGTAACAGAAAGGCTTTAATGACCTTAGAAATAAATTAGGATGGTGCAATGTTACGACCTGCTTATTTATAGCTATAAGTCTAGGCCATATGTGACTCTTCATTTAGAATAAAGGACTACAGGAGCCTTGGCTGAAAGGAATGTGTTTCCTTCTGCTCATTACAGTCAGATGATGTTGTTTAAGTGAAGTTTAAACATCATAAAATGTGCCCTCTTCTTGTGATCCCCATCTGCTCATCGCCCTTCCTTTCTCTGCTGAAGGTTATTTCAGCAATTTTGCCAATAGCATAAGATGCGGTTCTGGGGTGGGTTGTTTGCTCATCTTCTCCCTTGGCTTTCCCTCCCTGTGGGTTGGGAACTCAGCTGTTCTAAACAGAGTCCTTCCAGCATGGAGTCATTCCTTTTATCATAATGTTTAATAACTGCAAGATAAGTCTTCAGCGCATGCTGGAAGACTTGTGCAGGCCATGATTCAGGAGAGTAGTGAATGGGCCTGTGGACCATTGACTTACAGGGAATTTAGGCACCTCCATGACATGAAATGGGCCCTTAAAGGTGATTTAGGCACCTCCATGACAAAGAAATCGGCCTTTAAGTGCTTTGCAGATCCAGAAGCAAAGTGCACCCAGTTTGAAGTTTACTTTAGGAAAACTTAACAATGAATTTATGCTCGTGTTTTGTTAAGTACATACTCCACCACATCCCAAAGCCTTCGTGATGTGGAAGGCTGTGCTCTTCGTGAGGAGTCAGGGAATTAGAGCAGTTCTGCATTTCAATGGTGGGGGAAGCGCATGATCCTCACACATTTTGTGCCTCAGTTTGTGTCAAAACTGCTTTTGCAGTCCTTCAGGTTGGGAAGGTAAGGGTTTGTCAGATTGACAGATTTAGCTGCTAAGTGCTAAGCATGACGTTTCCAGTTTACTTTATAAAGTTATATGATCTGTTTGTTGTTGGTGTTTCTGATAGAGTTGAAGAGCCTGCTGGAAGGTCATCTGTGGTCCTTGCTGGGTCTTGGTGTTCTGGGTTTGGTAGGTCTCTAGTCTGGTGTTAAGAGTTTGTGAAGTGTGAGGCAGAGAAAGGCTGAAAGAGAGATTCATATCACGAGTCTCTGCTGTGAGTTGTTCAAAAGGTGAAAGTTTTGTCAGAATGAATGACCAAACCAGGTGCTTGAACATAGGTACAGGATCTCCAGAGAGTCTTGATCACCATCTCTGCTGCTCTTCAGTTTGCAGAGAGATGAACAAGTGGGAACTATTAATCACAGCCATCTGATTTTTATTTCAAAACAGATTTTATTTGTTAATGTGTTTAGTGGCAATTAGGGAAGATTCTTGTCCTGATGCAGCTGCTGTGCTTTTATATGAATCACAGTGTTATAAAAAGGCAGAGGGATTATGGGGCTTAGGTGACTTAAATAAAACCTATTTTTGCTGTTTGGATCATAACATTGACATGGTATATGGTTTGAATTAAAGTTCTCATTATCACATTGACATTCAACAAGGAGTTAATTAAGTGTAGGGAAGTCATTGAATGCTAATAGAACAACATTGCTGTGAAAAATGAGGCCATATCTCCATAATAAACTTTAGTTTTCTCCTCGTTGTAAGTACTATGCCTATAACCATGCCTATAACCATGCATTGAAACGCACTTCTGACTCAGGCAGAAAGCTTTTGTGTTTGGGACATGCTGGTCCATCATTTTTGAACATTCCTGTGATGGGACAACCCTGTTAAATTTTAGAGGTGCTAATCTTATCACTCACCTCACTTGAGAAGAAAGTAGAGCTTGTGTTAAAACTTGCTGTCTGCAAATGGCTGGAAATCAACTTAAAAACTTGGAAGCAAGTTTTGATTAGATGGCAAAATTGAAATTTTTTAAGAGTACCTGTTTTGCTTGTTGCATGTGGTTTTGGTTAATTTTAGGAAGACCTGATGGACTGTGAGTCATAGAACATGTGGATTTTTTACTTCCTGATATTTCTGTTAGCACAAAATTGTTTTGTTTAATATTTCAAGCATTGAGACAGGAAGTCAGACCATCCCCACCAACTTTTTTGGCTTGAGAAAGATCTTGAGCACTGTACCACAAATGTTTTGTAGCCATTAGAGAAGGTGAGCTTAGCTAATTCCTCCTTCAACATTATTTTGCCTCATGTTTTTTTGAGTATGAATGCATAGTTTACAGGTTCACTCTGTATCTGTTGTAGGTCAACGGCACTTGTTTGAGGTAATGAATTAAAAACAGGAATAAAAAAATACATATTTGGCAGTGCATGTGATCCATCCTGACTTCAGAGGGGCTTTAAATAGTGTGGCCAAAATTTGTAATGTGCTCGGTAGGAAAGATGTGGGCAGATGGGGAACAGCCAGAGGGGACCGACAAGAATAGGGCACTTAGCAAACATAAGCTGTAATGGAAGATGGAAGGAATTGATTTGTTTACCCTAAAAAAACAGAAGGAAACAAGACATCCCATATAGAAATGGTTGCTTTAAAAGGCACAACAATAGTTTTTTCTCCATGATTCCTGAGAGAGGCAGGAAGGCATCAGGGAAGGATTAAAGCTGGATAGTATGATAAACGTTTGAACTTTCAGGAAGGGGGTAAAATGAAAGACAGACTGTTGGGAAAACCTGCAGAATATGAGTTTGGAGAACAGGTTAGACGGAAATTCGTTGAAATGCTTTGGCTACATGCCCTGGGGAGGTGCAATTGTGGGTGGTATTTTGAAATATCTTCTTTTTGTGATGGTTGATACCAGGTGAAGATCTCAGGAGACTGATCTTGTAGGGTTTCACAACGCTATTTCATGTTCTGATCAAGGAGACATTGAAATTTTGTGGGTAAACAATGGATCCATTCCTGCTTGCCTGATCTTGCAGTGTGGTATCTCCTTTTCCATGACCAGTTGCTCCAAGGGAGCTGACTTTGTATCCCAACCTTGGCTGGGCTCAGGGCCGTGCACTGCTGGGACTGATGTACACAGCCACCCTGGCCTGGCTCCGACCTTTTCCTGGAGCTGCCTTCTGGAAGAGGAGGGCAGAGCTCATTTTGAGTCTTCTCCCACCTACTAGGAGTGGTTTTGGGAAGAGGAGATGCAGAAAATTAGAGGATGGAAAAGCAGAGTGGATATTAAACACTGTAATAGGCGTACAGTAATTTTGGGACTCTGAAATATTGGTCAGCTTAGGTTGATAGAATCATAGAATTGTTAAGGTTGGAAAAGACCTTGTAAGATCACTGAATCCAGCTGTTAATGTCTTAAATGTTGGACTTGAGTATTTCCAGGCCTGTAATTGAATTTTAGGCTAGTCCTTCTCCCAGTATTGGTTTGGATATCTTCTAAACTCCACCACTCTGAGCATGAGAGCTATATCTGTACATCCTCATTGGAATATACTGGTGCCATTTTGCCAGCACTTAGGAGTTACATTTCTTTATTTGTTCTTCTTCCAAGGAAACTTAGAGGAGATAAACACTTAAAACCCAGCCTCCACTATTAATTTAAACGGCTTACAAAAATTTTAAACTGTTTATTATTGCCTTTCATTGTGATGTGTATGGTTTCTCTTCTCAGCATTACTCTCAGATAAATGTATTGGGAGAATCCAGACAGAATCCATGCTTATACAGCTGAGGATTGGAAACACAGTAAGTGAGCAGGCCACTGTAATCTCTGAAACAATAATCATTCTTTCTGCTGTTCAAAAGTAGCTGCTAACCAAAACAAGGAGAGGATGGTACAAAATACACAGATCAATGTAAGGCTTCTCCTGCAGCCCTGATGTTTCTCATGTGTGTCATAGTACATTTGTGATACTTAATAATATTCCATCTATTATGTCCTTTAAAATTCATATTTTGCCCAGGTGTGCTGAAATTTGCCATGTAGCAAGAGCTGTTACTTCATTCTCTTGGGTCTTAAATCTTATGCCTGGTGCAAATCTGAGAATTAATGCAAATAAAACAGTCATTGAGAGGAGCAAAATACAGACATTGAAAATAGTTTCCAGCAATGGCATTTACATAATTGCAATTGCAAAATAATTACAAAATCCCAAAATTAGAGCCTTGGACAGTGCTGGGAGAATGAGAGCTTATTGCAGGGAATTTTTGCTGGCTTGGAACACACAAACCATTCCTGAAGTGAATGTATTTATATTGCTGAGTAGCACCACTCTTGGTTTTCGGTTACTCACTTCTCAGGGTTACCTCATTTATAATTTCTTGCTACCATTTCACTCTAGTTATATATGGCTTAAGAGCATCTTTTCATTTGCACCCCATCTTTAATTAGTTTGGGTTTTCCTCTTAATTGTAAGCAACAAACCCTGAAGGACTTTGTCTTTAATTGTGTTCCCTTGTTCCACCCTTCTTAAATCCCAAGTTAGAACAAGAGGGGGCAAAAGTATCTTCATAGAATCTTCATAGTATCATAGAGTGGTTTGGGTTGAAGGAATCTTTAAGCTCATCTCATCCTCCCATGGGCGAGGACACCTTCCACCAGACCAGGTTGCTCCGAACCTTGTCGAACCTGGCCTTGGACACTTCCAGAGATGGGGCAGCCACAGCGCCTCTGGGCAACCAGTGCTGAGGCCTCACTACCCTTACAGGAAAGAATTCCTTCCGTATATTCCATCTATCCTTGCCCTCTGGCAGTGGGAAGCCATTCCCCCTTGTCCTGTCACTCTGTCTCCTGTAAGCAGCCTCTCCATGTTTCCTTTCAGCTCTTTCCTTCCTTACAGAAAGGCCATAGTGAGGTCACTGTGAAGGTTCTATTCTCCAGGCTGAGCAGTCCCAATTCTCTTAGCCTTTACTCACAGCAGAGCTGCTCCATCTTACATGTATCCTGCTAAATTCTATTAAGACTTGGTTAATTGGACACTGTCATTGTCCTGACATCTAGGAGGATGTGAGTGCACTTTATGTAATTGCTTGGATGTAATAAGAAAAATGTAATAAGCATAGTGTGTCCAAACCTGCAGTTGACAGATCAAAGCCAGTGACCAGTATAACTCCAGACTCTGCAAGAGCAAGCACCATCACTGGGCTGCTGTTTTCAAGTGGAGGGAACCAACTGCTGTTTTTCACACCTTCTCAAAGTGGCTGTTTGGTGGTCACCATCATTTCCATGGGCCCATCCTACAGTGTAACCCAAGACGTTGTGTTAAGTGAGGGAGGATCTGTGTGCATGGGGAGCATTGGTCTTGGTTGGTTTTGACAGCACAGGAAGATCTCAGGAGGCTTTGCTTGCATGTGAAGGCATCTCTCAGGAAACTCATTTTACAAGGGTAAAGTAGAGCATATTCCAAAAACAGGCTGGAAAAGGCCAGTTTAGGCTCTAGAAAAGCAGCTTAAGAAATCGCTACAGCTGCTGAAAGTGTAGACCCAGCTATTTAAACAGGACACACCTCCTCCTCTAGCTGTGTTCTCTCATAAATGTTTGAAGGGCATAAAACTCTTCAAAACCATCCCAATAAAAAGCAAAATTGTGGTGGAATGGCTCCTGCCATTCCATCAAGGTGCCTTCGTGGAGCAGGAATACCATGATAATCCCAGCTCCCTCTCACACAATTTGTCCCTGGCTGTAAATGTTTCGCAGACTTTATCCAATCCTATTGTTTCATGCTCAATGCCAGCTCTTTCTGTGTTACTGCACTGGGTGGAAAACTGCCTTCAGGAGACACGCATGTACAATTAGGAGCATGAGTAATATCTACATTTACTATAAATAAATGTATTTTTGTAAAAGCTGGTTGAGCAAGAGAGACCGAGTAGTTGATGACACAGGCTTAATAAGCAGAAAATTAAATTTTGAGCCAGGTTTTGTTATCTAGGGTAGCTCTGCAATCCAGAAGAGCAACATACCTGCAAAAGTGCAAGGTTGCCAAGTGCTCTCTGAAATTTCCTCAAGAGCCAGCCTAGTCTTCCAAGTCATCAGTAATGGAGTTTTTAACTTTTTTCCATCTGTTTTTCCATTTGCTAGATAAAGGTTTCAACCAGTCTGATGTACCAAAGCCATTGAAGATTGGGCATATTAATGAGAGCTGGAGAGCAGGTCGTCTTTCTGCCCATAGCATTTTATTTGCAGCATTTTGGATATTTTTGGTGCAACTGTTCTTCATGCTCTAACGCACCTTGCCACCTGGATTTCTGTGAGGGACAGTTTTCAGCCTCCTGCCAAGTTGTTCATAGAGGGGATGTTCCCCATCTTCGTTTTGCAAATCCCTTCCTCCTGGCAGTCTTGCAGACATGTCCCTTCCTCTGCTTCCTGCCCATGGTCTCTGGGTTTATTATACAGATGGGCAGGGCTCCCGCTGCAGGAGCAAGGTAATCTCCCATGTGACCTGAAACTTCATGCACCTTTGGAGACAGGTGCTCTGGCATTATTTATCTCTACTATGCTCATTTTCTTATCCTGGCTGACCTTTCAGAGTACCGCAGAGGCTGAAGGAACCAGAAAACTCTGATTGTCAGGGCAGTATAATCCTCATATTTCACAACAGAGGCATTTCACCAGCGATTACACTGCTTGTTTTCTGTAGGGGACACCTTGAGGTTTATCAGTCTGTCTGCAGAAAGGAACTTTGAGATGAATATCTAGATTTTATTTTTCTGGACCTTGGTGTCCCAAGCTGTAAAGAACCACAAAGATTCACACATGTAGGTAAATAAAAGCTCAGAGCTTGAAAGGGAGCAGGATGGCAAGGTGCATGGAAGAGTTTCCCTGCAGGATTTATTGGTAGTACTTATTTGTCATTTATGTGCCTTATTTGTAATTTTATCTGTTCACTTGCCCTAATTTCCTATCTTGTCTGCTTTTCATACAAAACCCTGGTGTTTGGCTGTGCAATAGAATTAATTGGAATTACTGTTACTGATTAGTCCAGACTTTCTAATATTGACTGTGAGAAAAGATAATGAGGATGATTAGAAAGATGTAGCCATTAGAGTTAGTAAATCTATGCCCTGTGAAAACCCTTCAGTGGTGGAAATTACCTTCCTTTTTTTTTTTTCCCCTGCTCTTCAGTGATGTCCTCCATCAAATCTCAAAGGTCACTGACTTGGGTTGAGGGGTGAACTATGTTTAGGAACTGCAGGAGAAGTCCTGCAATTCACTCCAGAGGGAGATTTTTCCTCCCTTTTATGTTTTTTTTTGGTTTTTTTTCCTGACTTTATATTTTTGGCTGGATTTTTCTGATTCTTGAGCTCCTGCAGCTTGAGTTGAGTGTAAAGGGCATGTTAGATGTTCTTCTGAAAAGAATCCCTTCATAGTTTTTAACATCTCAAAAGCATTTAAAAATAATTATAAATGTGTTACTGCATCACTCTGTGTGCCCCTATGTGTACTTGTAAATAAACACTGAAAGCAGCATTCCCTAACTTCTCAGGTTACAGCAATGGAGGCCTTTTGGCGGGCTGCAGAAAGCTGCTCAAGATTTACACATTTCTCTTTTTTAACCTATTTTTATCCCATTTTGAGTAAATTTTAGGGGGAAGGGGTGTTTGGGGTTGGTTTTGTTGTTTTTTGTCGTTGTTTGGTTGGTTTTTGGTTTTTTGTTTTGTTTTGTTTTGTTTTGCTTTACGAATCCTGCTCTTCCATATTGCTTTCCAGGAGCTGGAGTTAATACAGCAGGACTTCACAGTAATTTCTGTGGGAAGGAGGAGTTCCATTAAGTGGTTAGTTTCAGGATAAGGTCTGCCCTCTGGAACACGTTTTGGATCCCTGATGAAAGCACAGGATTTTTCCCTGCCAAGCCTGGGTTATACTCCCTGAGTTAGTGCAGACTCACTGTGTGATGCTGGCTGGGTTTGCAGAATCGGTTTTTTTCTAAAATGAATGCCAGGCACTGTGTCTGCTGGTGTCTTCCCTTTGCATGCCTGAATGGCTTTAGTCTTTCCCACTGCTGCGTGGGGGTAAAACTCAACAAACCTACTCAAAAGTGTTTTTTTTCCCAGAGTCTGATAATACTTTAGCACAGAACTAAGGCTGGATGAGGTTGGAAGAGATCTCTGGATGTCATCTAGTCCAGCCCCATGACTCAAGCAGGGCTATCTAGAACCTCCTGCCCAGAGTCAAGTCCAGACACCTTTTAGACATCTCCAAGGATGGAGATACCAACAGGGGTGGGGCATCACTGACAACTCCTTCATCCTGGGCTGAGGAGATTTTGACCTGACACAGCAAGAGTGTTTATTAAAACATTCTGTTTAGGACTAGGTTTTTGTTATGAAATGTGACTTTGAGCTTCACCTGAATGTACAAACAGCCATTTTCACCAAGGTGCTCCAGGCAGCAGGACAGCCAAGGGACTGTGGTGACAATGTCTTTCTTACGTGTCTTCTCACCACAAGAAGCCATTCCTGCTTGTGTGCCATGATGGTTAAATTCACTGCTAAGCCCTGGCTTGAGTGTCTGGTGTATATTGTGGGGGTGATGTGCATCTGGAGCACTTAGGCTCATGGTGTAGTTCTGGTGGTGTCCTATGCAGGACCAGGAGTTGGTCCTTTTGGGTTCATTCCAGTTCAGAATGTTCTGTGATCCTGTGAGGCACTGCTTGGTGCTTGGTGTGTGCACACTGAGCTCCTCCCCAGCCGGGATTCCAAAGCTCATGGTCAGATGAGTCTGCGGTTTTCGTCATCCCTCATTTTCTGTGTGGATACTGAGAGGAGGAGAACAGACTCTGGTGTCAGCACCATCCAACGTATGCAATCTATGCCATGCCCAGGACACCCCTCTGGACTGGATGCCTGTACACATTCTGGCAGGCGTAATGTAACCTCTGATGAAATTGCATCCAAGAATAGTCTCCTTTGACTAGTATCTGAGATTTTTCCATGCTTGATTTGCCCCTTCATTATAAAGTTTCCCTAAATAACATTTTCAGGTGGTTTTGCTTCCAGGTAGATAGAGAAAAAAAGAGAGGCTCTCTTCCTGCCAAAGGATAGCACCAAAAAAAGCCCTTATGTACTATAAAGTGAGGAAACTCAAGTAAAATCTCATAGGTCAGTGCTTCTCCCTTGTTCATCCTGATGAATCCAGACAGCTCATATGAGATATTATTACCTGAGGCTGGTGCTTATGGCTGAGTGAGGTTAAAAAATGCCGGGCTGGCATATTGAAATTTTATATCTCATCCTTCAGTCTATTTCTAGCAATGCATTTGGTTTCTCCTTTTCAAATACAATTATTTTTAAGAATAGTTTATGGTATAAAAAGAAAACAAATACTTCATTTTTCCTCTAAGTGACTTCAGTGATGCATTGCTTGGGTCTAGATAGCAGTTTAAAGGCACTGTTGGCTCCTTTGAAGAGAAGTGTCATCTTGATATAAATCAGGAATATTATTTTATAAGGACTGTTAGCAGCTTACCTGAGTCCATCTGTGGCAGCCTTATGAAGAAAAGCAAAATTGAAGTTCACATATCTCTAGAAATGGGTTCGTCAGAGGGGAGGCATCAAGGGAAATGTTGACAGATCTTTAATTATAATGGCAGTAGTGGCTGTTGCTGCGTTAATAGCATCTGGCAGCAGAGTCACTGACATCTGTTCGTGCCCTGAAATCCTGGAGATGGTGCATCCTTTATGGAGGAATTAACAATAATTAACAAATCTGTCATATGAAATCACCTTGATTGGATGACAGTCTTACCTTGATAATGATTAATTGCTAAATAATGTGGAATAAATTGTCCACTATTCTCCTTTTTTGCTACTTCTGCTGTACAAGTGCAGCATCCTGGGGGATTTCCTTTCAAGCTTGTGATGTGTGGCAGCATTTACTGCATTTTTAAAAATAATCCTTATAAGCAGAGCTAGATTAAAACCAAACTTCTGCCTGTTCATTTCAATTTGCAACAGATTAGGTCTCTAAAATTAGTCATGATTCTGTTGGTGTATGGTAATTTATTTATTGTTAAATAAGGGAGAAAATGAGGTTGGACTGCGAGAAGTGACCCTTCAGCCACAGTCAATCTGGAAGAACAATCTTGACTGCATTAACACATTTCAAGGTGTTTTTGTTAGCTTAGTATTAGAAGCCAAACCATTAATTTCTGATGAGTCAGTTTGTCTTCAAAGTGATAAGGAAAAAATATTCTATTTGTTTGCATTGGGAAGAATTATTTTATAATATCTATTTTTATCCAAGCCAATGTTTTGCTTGGTGCAATGAAATATCACTGCCATAAAAAAAGAGTTATAAACAAAGCCATGAGCCAATTTAAGACCTGGTTGAGTTTTATTTTTCTCTTAACTCTTCCTTTTCTGTCTGTTCCTGCTGGGCAACAGGGGGAGAATGTAACATAGTCATTGCTTAAATAGGAGAATTCTAATAGATAATTGAGGTGTGGTAATTATCAGGAACAATAGGAGGGAAAGAGTAAACTCTGGAATCTTGAAGTCAACTAAACAGGATTTTTTTTTTCTCTTTCCCAGTGTGTGTCAGTTAATATTCTAAATACTAACTCTGGGACCCACATTGAGAAGGCAACATATACTTTTCTTGTGTCTTTCTATTTGTTACTAAGTGCCAGAAGTTTCTTTAGGCCGGGATTTGGGCTGATTCCAGCTCCTCATAGAGCTGCACTGGCACCAAACCACAACAGAGGTGCGGAAAGCTGAGTTTATGCTGCCTTGGTTTATCACAGCTCCCAGCACAGGAGCTGAAGATCAGTCTTCTCTTCCCCTTCACATCCCATGGAGTAGATCTGAGGATAAAGGCTTGCCTGGTGCAGGAGACTGGGTTCTAGCTGATTTATGGCTTTCATGTCTTCTCCATGAATGTCTTCTCCATAAGACCCATCCCTCTCTTTTTGTTTTTCTTTGACAGCCATGTAAGATAGACATGAGCTCATGGGTTGTGTGTCTGTGTACGCATGTGTTCATCACACACAACATATACATGTCACACCCTCCTAGCACTGTTAAAATAAGAAGATGTTTTAAAAAAAGGGATTCTGCCTTTTGTTCTGCTGCTCTGGCATGGTATCACGGGATCCTGAGCAGGCACTGGCTGGTGGGGTGTAGCAAACACAGACACCTTTGTCAAGGCTTGGAAGAAGGGCTTGTTTCTCTCTCACTGCTATTTTCATGCAAGGCACTGTTCCCTGGTTAGGAGGATTAGAAGATATGTATTAAACAGTGTTGAGTGTGCTGAGGCAGTTGATGTTTATAGCCCTTGTAGAATCAGTCAATAAAACTTTAACTGCTAGACAGCTTCCTTTTTTTTAAATTCAGTGATTTAGTAGCCCTTTCCAGAACCTTGTATGATTCAAAGACTAAATAAGGCTAAATAAAACCACGAAAATTATGCACAAAACCACTGATTCTTGGGTTTGTGTTTCTTAAATTGCCATGGGTATGAGATGCCTAAGAAATACAGAGGGATTTGTGGAGCAGGTGAGCTCTAAGATTTGACTCAGACCTCTCCCATCTGCACCAGCAGCTTTCCCTAACGCATGGCACTAGAAGGGACTGTATCACTCTGAAGGATTTTGGAGATAATAGGTATGTGTGTGCACTAAGTTTTGGTTACAGAGGCTCAGGACATGATGAGGAGGTGTTACCAAGCAGTACTGGCCTTCCACTTTCTCTTTCCCCTCCCAGGCCTTTTTAAGGTGTTTTTAAGGCATTTGGTCCTCTCCAAAGGACAGGATTGTGTTCTTTATAAACACAGACTGTTTTGTCTTGGAAGGCACCTTAAAGCGCATCCAGTCCCACCCCCTCCAATGGGCAGGGACACCTTCCACTATCCCAGGTTGCTCCAAGCCCTGTCCAGCCTGGCCTTGGACACTTCAGGGATCCAGGGGCAGCAACAGCTGTTCCAGGGCCTGCCACCCTCACAGGGACCAATTCCTTCCCAGTATCCCATCTAACCCTGCCCTCTGGCAGTGGGTAGCCGTCTCCCATTATCCTGTCCCTCCAGACCCTTGTCCCAAGTCCCTCTTCAGCTCTCCTGAAGCCCCTTTAGGCACTGCAAGGGGCTCTGAGATCTTCCTGGAGCCTTCTCTTTTCCATGTGAACACTCCCAGCGTGGCTCCAGAACAGAGGAGCTCCAGCCCTTGGAGCATCTCTGTGGCCTCCTCTGGACTCTCTCCAGCAGTCCCACATCCTTATTTTTGGGATCTCCAGAGCAGATTTACTTCCTTGGGCCCCATGTGCCCAGTTTTGTGGCTGAGCAGGTCACAAAACTGGCTGTTGCTGCCCTTCACTGGCATGTTTGACATGTGCTTCCTCCTGCAGACAGTTCCTCAATGCTGATGTTTCCCCACTCTGTTCTGAGCCAACCTGTGGGTGCTGGGTGACTCTGGGACTGCCTTCTCAGTGTATTCCCTTGTTCTGGTGAAGGTGGAGGTTGGCAGATTTATATGAGCACCCCCCATTTTTCATGGATTGCTGGAGAGTTACTGGCCAGCACGGAGTTTGATCCCTGGATTTCATCCAGTGACCTAGAGGCAATTCCGCATGCCACCGAGCCTAGGGCATTTAAAATTGCCCACCTGGGGTAATTTCATCTCTTGTGTTACCTTTAATTTCATTTTGCTGAGCTTTTCTCATTCAGTTGTGCAAGCAGAAGAGCCTAGGCCCAGCCGACTGTGACACCCTGATGACAAATGCCTGTCACCCTTTTTGTGCTTAATAAATACCAATGTGCTTAATAAATACTAACGTGCTGTGTGATACTCTGTTGTGTGCTTTTTGTGTGTTTCAGGAAAAAAGTGCCAGTTCAAACGCAAGACTTAAATCTAATAAAGAGATCCCAGGATTAGTACATCAACCCAGAGCAAAGTAAGTTCAAATTCTGTTGTTTGAATCATAATGCAAGCTTAAGCAGTGTTGGTGAGGTTCACAATGGCTGCCTAGCGAAGACCAAATGGTGACTCCAGCAACCCTAAAGTCATGCTGAGTTAAGTAGTAGAGGTAACATCACCTGTGTCCCAAGACTGGGAAGCATCCTCTCCTTTGCACAGCAAGGATGCAGGACATGAAAAAAGGTGAGATGCATCCTATTGTGCCTAACAGAAGATGCACTGCTATTTCTCAGCTTTCTACACAACTTCACAGAACAAACTTCTCCATATCCACTAGTGTTCCTAAGTACAACTGGGTCAGTCCCAGGGAGGTTTTTGCTAGCTCCTGGTTTAGATTAGGAGCTACACTGCCTGGGACTGGGAATGGTCAGGTTGTTAAAATAAAGGTTGTTCCATAGCTGCGTGTTCTTCCTTGCTTAGTTGGCAGTTCTATGCCCATACTCTGCCTGGGGTTAGTCAGCATTACATGAAATATTTGCCTCTTGTGGCAGAGCTGGTTATTCATAGTAGTAACTCATTTCTTATCTAACTCAGTGCTACATTTTAATCACTAATTGGCTAGGTAATAACAGATTGCACAGAGCCACATATTGAGTTAGTGAAGAATAAGTGATAAAGGTTTGTCATTTGGGCTTTGAAAACCAGTGAAAATGCACTGAGGGCACTCTCTAACTTGAATTTACTGCCTATCAGGTGCCTTGAATATAATTTCAAGTCTGGAAACTTTAATTATTTCCTGATCAACTGACAGTGTAATTGAGCCTCTTTTTAACGGGAGAAGTAGAGTGCTTTGGATGTAATTACAAAGAAATTCATGGTAGGGGTGTGGAGGTAAAATCACTTTTCAGCAAAGCTGTACTTCATTATTGTGGCTCAGTCCTTCCCTGCAGGGTCAGAGATGTATTTAAGATGCTCTAACATGAGGCTAATTACTCTGAGATAAAAATGGGCTGTTCTTTTGGTGGGTCATCTCTTGGTACATCCACAGCAGAGGAATTGCATGGGGCCAGGGTTTTCATTCCTTCATAAAACTCTAATTTGAAAAGTCCCTGCAGAAATCAGAACGGACCAAAAAGCCTATATTTTACATTGAATTGACAGAGATAAATATTTCTGTCACAGACCTGAAAAAATAAGGAAATTCCCAGGGAGGTGTAGAATGTAACATAAGGTTGTTGGGTAGATCCTCCAGTGTTTGCCCAAGGCTCTGCTGTTTGCCCAACCTACCATTTCTATTTCTAAAGTGGCTGCATGTGTTTGCATTGGTAATTGCCAAGTCAGCGAACAGGTGTTAGCGTGTACCTGTTTTTTTTTCAGGTTTATCATCTAAAAACCATGACAATTCTGACTGCAGGGCAGAGTGGCATTGTGTGGAAAAGGTCCACTCAGCTGGAAGAGCAGAAATTAATAGATAGAACATTAGATGCATCTTACAGTACTGTTCTGGTACAGTGGATGTTACTTCTAAACAAAACATGGATTAAGTACCAAATTATAAGTTCTTTTACAATATTTTGATGTGAGCTGAAAAGTAAGATTGTGAGTGCTCTTCCCGCTGCAAGGAGGATTTAGATTTTTTCATCCAGAGCCCTGGACTCTAAAACCAGGGGATGTAGGGAGCCAGCAGTAACTTTATGAGGGTCTTTGGCTGAGGGCGAGGGGTTGATCCTTCCTCTTTACATCCAGTCTTGATACTTGCCACACCTTCAGGTCTTTCCCCTGCACCCTGCAGTGAGGCAGGCACTTGCTCTGCCTGTTCATCACCAAAACTCGCCCCACTGACATCTTTAATGATCAAACATACCCACCAAGTACCCTGGGACAAGTTCATAACTCAGGGAGTGACAGAGCCTGCTTAATTGAAAGTGGTTATTTCAGATCATTTTTATGCTGCCAAATTACAGACTCTCAGAATGGTTTGGGTTGGCACATGAAAATCAGCTAACCAAACCTCCTTGCCATGGGCAATGACACCTTCCACTAGACCGGATCTGTGGGATTATCCTGTGGGAATTTTCATGTATATGACTAAACAATACTCTTTTTCCCCCTTGCCTTCTTTTAGTTTTCTTACAAATTATGGTTGGGATGAGTCACTACAGTATCATCTCATTTTATTAGAAACTGGATTTATGATGTTGTAAAGGCAAGACTATTTTTCAAGCATTTGCCTACCCAGAAGAAGCTGCACTGCCCTAAAATCCCTCTCCAAAGCACCTGAATATGTAGATGATGGGGTCAGCTGTCCCAAATAAGCATCTCTTCCCCATCTGAGATGGAGGTGGGAACCTGAGGAATAGGCAGATAGCTGGGGACCAGAACTCCCTCAACCACTAAAAGGTGAACTGTTCCTGCTTCTGAATCGCCAGATTTAGGTTTTAATGCCATTTCTGAGTCCTCCTCTTGTGAACTGAGCTTCATTTATGTCCCACATAAGCAGATCTTTGTATATATTCAGCCGATAGCAGGGAGCGCTCAATGCTGAGCTTTGTGGGGAAGAGCAGCCTGCTGTTGGGCACTCAGGGAGAGCATTAAGTCATCACAGCTGAAAGGATCTCTCTGAGGAAGAGGAGATGGGTAGGAATTCATCAAGCCAAGCCAGCTTTCTGTGCTGAGGAAAATCTCCAAGAGCTGTGTCCCCTTCTGACTGTTTGGCATCACTGTTGCCACGGGCACCAGTTCCCATTCTCCTTTTTTGCATCTTTTTGTGTTGCACGTGGAGTCCCTGGCATATTTCCCCAGCCGGCTGTGAGCTCACGTGCTCCTCCCTGCTGTGGGTCCAAAAGGATGCTAAAGCTTCACCTTCCTAGAAGGGGTGTTACTCATGCAGGAAGGAGGCTCTCAACATCCCCTAATATAAATAAAGACCCCAAATATCACCTGCCATCCATTCTCACCCTTGTCTCCTCATCCTTTCTGTGTTTCTAGCTTGCAAGTTCCCCATGTAGAAGGACCATCTGTGTGACCATCAGCATTTTATAGACAATGAAAAAATAATATTTTCCAGGCCCTCTTTACTAATGTAAAATCATGTCACTGAGCCTCTTGGTGCTGCAGAATTGAAGTGGAGGGTCTGGAGCACCAGGAACAGCTGAGGGAGCTGGGGGGGGACTCAGCCTGGAGAAATGGAGGCTCAAGGAGGACCTTCTGGCTCTGCACAGCCCCTGTCAGAAGGTTGTAGCAGTTCTCAGTCTCTTCTCCCCCATAACAAGTGGCAGGACAAGAGGACACAGTCTTTAACCTCATGCTGTCCGTGTCTCATTCTGTGGTGGTGAGGTTGGCAGTCCTGAAAAACCTCCTGTCCTGGCAGAGACTCCCCCTCTCACAGGAGAGCTGGGCTATTAACTTCCTGCCTGGAAAAAGGAACAGTCTCCTCTGGATGCATGTGGATTCCAGTTACCATCTCCAGTGTTGTACATATACACAGAACAAAACACAGTAGTTTTGTGTGGGCAAACAAAAAATATGGGGAAAAACCATTAAAAATTGTCATTATAGATGAAAGCATAAAGTGATTTATTTTTCACAGTGGTAGAAGCTGATAGCTGGGCCCCTCAACAACCCTGGGCTGTTTTGTAATGGAAGAAATCCTGTTGGTATTGATACTGTTCCTTTGCCTTCCAGCATGCACATCTCTGAAAGCCAACAAGAATTCTTCAGAATGCTTGATGAAAAAATTGAAAAGGTAAGGCACAGTAATGTAAACATCCATTCTCCCTCGGGATGGACACAGCTTTTCCAACTCCAGGGGGAGGACAGTGACTGCCTGCTGCAGCTCTCCAGTGTTCTCTATGATTTGGAGGGGTCTGGCCCAAGATTTCCCTTCCAGTTTCTTGGTTACATAGTTAAGTGCAAAGAAGACCAGGAAGGTAAAGAGTTCACAGGAGGTACTGAGAGAACCCTTTGTTTTGTCATTACTCTGGGATTAATGGCACGTTAACTCAGATGTTCAGGATATACACACTGGGTAAAGGTGAAGAGCAAAGTGGGATTTTATGTTGTTGCTGATTTGATCTTTTCATCTCATCTCTGTGGGAGACAACTGGAATCTTAATGCTGGTAGTTAGTAGCTGGGATACCCTAGGAATTTCTTGCTGAATCTCCTTGAAATAGCCACTGACTTCAAGGGGTGGCGTGGCTGTAAGTGTGGATAACCCTGCTCCAGGGCTGTGCCAGTGAAATAATGGTGATGGAGATGTTTTGTAGAAGAGGATTAATAATTCTTTGCTTATCTCAGCTGTCCTGAAAGCAGCTTCTGTGTGTTTCAGAAACCTTCTAAGTGATACCCTTGGCTTCTCTGTGAGACAGCAGTGAAGGAGCTTGAGCACAGCTCATACCAGGAGTGGCTGAGGGAGATGGGGGGACTGAGGTTCACACACCAATTTACTGTTTACGCTGCCTGTTTTGGAGTTGTGCATCGTGTCGAATACTTTATATTTGCTTCCTCAGTACACTATTTGGTACTCCCAGTTTCAGACTGGATATGAGGAAGCATTCCTTTATGGAGAGATAAGTCAGATACTGGAACAGGCTTCCCAGAAGATGTGGTGGATGCCCCAGGCCTGTCAGTGTTCATGAGACATTGGGACAACATGCTGTAATTTCTGGCCAGCCCTGAACTTCTCAGGCAGTTGATCATTGTAGGTCCCCTCCAACTGAAATACTTCTAGTCTAGTCTAGTCTAGTCTGGTCTAGTCTGTTCTTCTGTTCCTTTCTGTTCTATTAAGTTGTCATGTTGGGTTGCAGAGTAGAAGGAAAAGTTTTACTTGCATGGCTCTGAATTTCTGCTGGTTTTGCCAGCACTCCTGGTCTTAGGAGTCAGAGTGCTACAGTGGGTGCCTCTCATATTTGTCTCCCATGCAACACATTCTTATTTTCCTCTTAAAAAAAAAAAAAAAAGAAAATTAAAAAAAGTGGCATAAATGGGAAGAGTAGAAGTGAGGTGTTCACAGATTCCTGAGAAGAGTATTTATGTACCCAGTATTTCACAGGGGTAAGATTTTATGTAACCTAGTGCATTTAAAAGTAGAATTTGTACATATCCACCATATCCAAAATACAGCTATATCTGCTTTGAATAAATGCATTCACCCTATGAATATTCAGCTGCTTTTTCTGGACATCATCACCTTCCATAATGTTGAGCACAGAATCCTCAGTGAAATAGGTTTTCCAAAGAAATATCTTATCTGCAGACCAGATAATGCCATCAGGCTGTATCTAATTATGAATTTTGGTTAATTTTTGTTCCCCAGGTTTGTGGCAGGGCATTAACACCCTCATTTCCCAGCTGCCACACTGAGGTGCAGCTGACCCTGACTCCTGTGTTTGGAGCGGTTTGGATCTTCTTTGAGATGTTCCCAGGTGATCTCCAGGGCTAATTTATCTTGGGGATAATTTATCTTTGGGATCAGGACATTGTCTGTTTAGAGGCAATTCACAGTTTATCTGTCAAAGAGACCAAGCTGCTGACAGCTGATGGGATTGGCAGGAATTAATGCACAGCTAATGTGGGATTTGTGTTCCCTGGGGACCTCCTGTGCCTGAGGAAATAGACTTCGTAGGAGAAGTTTTGGGGTTTTTAATTCATCTTTGCTTGCAACACTTTTTTTCTAGGTGTTGCCACAAATGCCGAAAAGATTGGAAAATATGAGGGGTTTTGTCTGATCCTTAATTAGCATTTTCAGTCCCTTCTCCAGGGAGATGGAGGACAGCAGTCAAACATTTAGAAGAATTGTATCAGTGCAGCTCACCAGTGGCAGCTGACAAATGTGGGGTGTGTTGACTGTGCCTGGTGAGGTCCCAAACATTGTGGTGTTCCGTGGTTACTGTGGCTGTTGGATTTGTGATGGAAATCCTGCTCCGTGGGCTGTGCTGCAAAAACTTAAGTCAGGAGCAAAACACCCTCAGCTCCACTGAGATCCCAAAGGGTGCTGGATCACCAAATCCAAGTGACTAACAACAACTTGTTAGGAACATTACCTGGTGCTTGGAGCTGGCACAGCCATTACATGGACAGGGAGGGCAGCTGAAGTAAAACTCCCGCAGCCAGAATGTGAATTGGAAAGAACACAGGCTGGTGTTTCATCAGCTGCAAACAGGAAGTATTTATGAGTCCTGGAAATCAAAAAAAAGCCTTACTGAAAGAGTCTTGAGAGTTTGTCTGGAAGTCCTGCCCCCATCGGCCCATTCCTGGCTGCCCCTACAAACCTCTACTGCCTCCTGCAAAGGTAAAAAACAGAAAGTCGTGAAGCATGGAGCTTCTGTCTACCAAAATTCAGTGTCAAAACACTGTGAGTCATTCAGAGGGGGACATAAGCTGTCTCTGAGTGAGTCTGTCCCTGCTTCAGGAGCTGGAGCTGAACTGGCATGTACAGAACTGCCTATGATAGTAGTAATGCCATTCAAAGGCAGGAAGGAAGAAACACTGGGATGAAGGCTAGGGTAGGACTGGCTGAGAATATAAAAGTCATCCTTGAACGTAGGCTTAGATATTGCTGCTGCTGGAGTCAACCCAGTCCTTTCAGAAACACCAGAATTTGAGGTAAAAATACTCCCAGACCTGATGAAAAGCCAGAGTTACAAGTTAGATGGGAGACTGGGAGGAGCTGGATAGCTGTGAACAGCACAAGAAGTTGTACTTACTTGTAATATCATACAATATCCTGACCTGGCAGAGACTCACAAGGACCATGGAGTCCAACTCACAGGACAACCTCAAGAATCCCACCAGGTGCATAAAAGTGTTGTCCAAACACTTCCTGACCTGTGGCAGATCATGGAGAAGAGAGCAAAAGGGAAGATCAAGGACCTGTGTGCAGCATGAGGCCCTGAGTGGTGGCAGAGCAGGCTCACAAATGTTCCCAACATCTGCCAGCAGCTGCAGCGAGTCCTCTTTGGGCTTCCCACTCGCTAAGGTTATTGTAAGTACAGTTACGGGCTTTGCTTTGGGAGACAAAAAGCTCGTGTTCCAGAGTTCAGGGGGAAATGGAGCAGAGACAGGCAGTGGGAAGGAAGTAGCTCATCTGCTGTCAGCCTTATCATCATTTATTGAAAATCAGCCTGAAATCACAGAAATGTACTCCAGTGGAGGATGAGCAGCAGGTAATAGCAGCAATTAAGCTCAAGGAGAGCATTCCCCGGAGTAAATTAGAAAGATGTGGGTCAGGAGTACAAGTGATTCGCTTGACCTGAGAGATGAAGGCAAAAATACACAGAAATATGGCTTTGGAAACCAGAGAACGAAGCAGAGAGTGATTGAGCAGTCCTCCTAAAGGAAACTCTGCAGCTCCTGGATAAATATGAGATGTGCTGTGCCCAGCAGAGGAGAAATGGGCTCCACTGGCTGCAGCTGGGACTGGGACAATCACTGCACTCCCATGGTGGGATAAATCTGGTTTTGAACTATCAGCTCTGATTAAGAAGATAAAAATATGTCCTGGTATCAGGCCATTTGTGTTGGTATTCAGGCAAGTAAATTAATGGCCTGGGTACTCTCCAGTATAATAGATCAAGGACTAATTTAGTCAGATGTTGCATTTGGACTCACAAAGATTTGCTCTGAAACACACAATGAAGAATTGAATAACTGTGTCTCTCCTAAAGTTTCTTCAGCCTTTGGTTGTTTTTTTTCTTCTTTCTACATCTCAAATTTATTTGAACCCGATTCCACAGGGCTCCATGCAGATTCCACATTACCCTGAAAAGAAATGCTAGCACAGGAAGGACATAGACCTGTTGCTGGAGAGGGACTTGGGACAAGGGCCTGGAATACCATTTGAAAAGGGAAAATGGCTTCCCACTGCCAGAGGGCAGGGTTGGATGAGATACTGGGAAGAAATTCATGACTGTGAGGATGGTGAAGCCCTGGCACAGGTTGCCCTGTGGCTGCCCCAACCCTGGAAGTGTCCAAGGCCATGTTGGATGGGGCTTGGAGCAGCCTGGGATAGTGGAAAGTGTCCCTGCCCATGGCAGGGGGTGGCACTGGGATGAGCTTAAAGGTCCTGATGCAGCGTGCTGTGGTCTGATGACCTGTGCTGCGCGTGATCCTGCAGCATCCCTCTAATGGAGCCACTCAGGCTGTGCTTCACACAGCACCTACGCAAACACGGGCCTTCCCCTGCAGATGGACTCAGGCAGCCACTGACACACTCTGAGGCGTCCCTGGAGACGAAGAGGCGGGAGGGGCCATCTGGCCTGGGATTCCAAGATATTTATTATCTCAAAGGGAGCAGCACCCAAATGAAGTAGTGGGGTTTTTGTCCCGAGGAGTTGAGGGGCAGGCAGAGAATCATTCACCAATAGTCTGAGGGCGGGGGGCGGGTAGAGGCAGGGTTGATTGACATAAGCAGGGGCCAGTGGGAGAGGGGAAGGAAAGGGGAGGGGGGAGAGGGTCAGGAGCCAATGTGATAATGAGGGAAAGGGGAGCAATGGGGCAGGGTTCAGCAAGGGGGAGAGTGGATTTAGTCACTACAACGAGGTTCCTTCCCACCCAAAACATTCTGGGATTCCGTGAATTGTGCAGGGCGGCTAAGAGCAGAGTTGATCCTGGGCACTGCCCTGCAGGCTCAAGTCCATTGCCTTGAAGGGGCCCTGTCCCACCAGGGCTTGCATGAAATAAATCGAAATAAAAATTAAAAGCTATAACATACGAAGTGTTGACTGTGGAAAATTTACCCATTTCATGCTTACAAGCAAAAACATCTTGATTATTACTATCCTGGAAAATGGTTGGAAAAACAACTGCTGTATTTGAATCAAGCATGTAGCAGTACAACAATCCAGAGAAATTATTTCCTTGAAGTGTATGTTATTACTGGAGGCTGTGGCAGAGTGTATAGAAAATTGTCTCCCAGTAGGAGCAGGGCTGAGGGGTAATGGAACAATTGACAGGCAACTCCTGGGATTATATTTAGGGATTGTAAGCCCACAAGAGATCCACCTCTGGCTTTGTAGTTCAAAAGGGACCATGGCAAAACAATCCTAAGGAGCTGTACCAGAGGAAAACTATCACTGGTTCCACCATCATGTCTTCTACATGGCTTCAGTGGTTTGTAAAAAATAATCACATGCAAACATGCTTATGGACAAAAATGAGATTTAAAAAATGTGAAGATGTGTTGCTATGAACTCTGATGGGTACCCTGAGCCTGGGACATGGTGTTGCTACCCCCACAGGGAATGTCACTGTGGGTCAGCTTGGTCTTGAGCACCAGCACTGGTGTCAGGATGGGTGTGCAGGGATTTCTCCAGCAGTTCACTCACCTAGCCCCCGGGTGGGAGAATACCCAGCCCATGGGAAGGATGCCTGGCAGCAACTCTTTGCATCCATTGCTAGTAACGCTGGGCATGAAAGCAGGGTGTGTACACAAAGAAGCTCCTTGTATGGGATGGAGGGAGTGCCCTTGGAAACGGGCTGCATATGTGGAGGTACAATGTCTAGGCTGAAACTCATTAGCAGAGTGGATTGCTCTTAATGACTCCATTGATTTTTCCCCAACAAAATGAGAAATGGACAAAAATTAGCACAGTATACAATGATTTAGTGCTGCCTCCTGGCATTTTCTTTCTGTCCTTTCTCGAGCCCTGATGAAAACAAAACCAGCCTGATGAATAAGGTTCCCAGCACAGAGCAGGGTGGGGGCTGCCCAGCCAGGCCCCTCAAAGGGGCCACTGTGTTCCCAGCCCTGTCAGTGCGTAGGAGACTGTACAAGGGCTGCTTGCTGCGACTCCTGGCCCTCTCCCTCCCCTGGCTCCCCTACTTCCTTTTCCTCCCCTTGCACCTCTCGCTCCCCTTCCTTCTCTCCCTCACCTGCCTCTTCTCTCTCCTCTCCATCCCCTGCTTCCCCTCCATCCTTGTCCTCCTGTCCCTCCCCTGCCTGGTCCAGTCCTTGGCACAAGGGGCTATTGAGCCGAGTGGTGTTGTGTATTGACCTGTCACACACACAATGGGGAAAAGGCCTTTTCCCTGCTATATTTTTCTTTCTCTTTTTATTCCCTAAAAGTATATCATGAGCTGTAATGCATCCCCTGGAGGGGCATCAGGAGGGGAGCACTTTGGAGGTGCAGCAAGGGAAGAGATGGGGGATGAGCCCTTCTGGTTTTGGCGCATGCAGCAGGAAAAGAACATCAGGCTGCTTTTTAATTTACCTTAAATTCACTCATTTAGAAACACTCATGGTGTTCTGTGGACGTCTACAAAAGTGTTGTAGTTGGATATTGAAACTGCAGAGGTGGGAGATGGGATTCCTCAGGAATTAGCTGGACTTGGAGGCTCATATTACAGTTCTCATCTTCCTCAACATAGTTCATTTACACTTTCAATCCTAAAAACTTCTCAGAAATCACAGAATTGGAAGGGACCCACAAGAATCATTGAGTCCAGCTCTTAAGTGAATGGCTTATGCAGGGATTGAACCCACATTAACTTAGTCCATGGGTGTCCCATGCATTCCTGCTTTGTGCCTCTGGCCCCCCTGGTTGCAGGAGCCTGCTGTCCTGGACAGGATTTGGCTGGCAGTCATGGAATCATAGAATCAGAGAGTGGTTTGGGTTGGAAGGGACCTTTAAAGGCCACCTGGTCTAACCCCTGCAGTGAGCAGGGACACTTCCACTCAAGCAGTGTGGTTTCTGCAATCTCTTAGCTGACCATTTCCCAGGCCCAACAGGATAACTGCCTGTTTCAAGCACAGGAGCCTCTCAGTGATCAAGGAATCATCTCCTCCAGAATCTGTCGTGAAACATGCTCTTAAAGAACCAAAATGGGTCAAAAATGGACATTTTAAAGTTTTATTGGGTTGTGGCAGAAGCTTCCTTTCCTCTGCCAGAAGGGAGTAGCAGCACTCCCCTGCCTCTGCCCAAGGGGCACCAAGGACACAACCCTTGTCTTGGATTTCTGGTGCAGCAAGGAAGGCTATGACAACATGGCACTTTATTCTTTCTCTGAGCAATGCTGACCTTGTTATTACTGATAAAAATGGATTTGGGGAGTTACCTTTAGACCAAAGTTCTGTTGGGCACCATTGGGACTCACCACAGTCTGGGCATCACCTGAGCTGGTTGGGTCACCAAAAGGACATGGATGTGTCCCCATCCCCAGCAGTGTGCAGATGGAAGTGACATGTCTGGAAGGATCAGCTGAGCTCCCAGTGGCCTTCAGGCCCTGGTGGGACATGGTGTGTCTGTGCCATGGCTAGGACTTGCTCAGCACTTTGGTTTGAAGCAGTTCCTTGGCATCCATTTGAGAATTGATGCACTTTGATGGCCACGGAACAAACCCAGAAGCAGAACAGCAGGGGGAGTAGGAGGGGAAAAGTGCAGGATGGCTTTTCTTCTGTCAGATTTGGGTCTTCTTCAGGCTTTAGTATCAGTGATGGCCACTAGTGGGGAGTGGTGGGCCATGGGGCTCCCTCTTGAGCAGGTAAATGGATGTCCTGGAAATGCCCTGAGCTCATCCCTCAGTCACTGCTGCTGCCTTTCACAGCTCTGAAGCATTTTGGACACAAAGCCTTTGTTACCGCCAGGTAAGTCTCCCGGATTTGTCCAAATGTGGTCCCTGGCCTGAAGAAAACCAGCAGATTTGTGCTTCACTGCAAAGAATTTCAGCATTCTTTCATTTTGAGTCACAGCTTTTAGTTAAAAAAATATAATTTTTTCCTTTCTTTCTAATTTTCTCAGTGATTGCTGAGTTGGAATTTGGGCTGATGAGTCTCCTGGGGGTTATTTTAACATCCTTAGAAAACCCTTCTGCTCTAAGTGCTGGGCCACAGGGAGTTATCAGTCACTGGAACTGCTCATTCCTGGGTCTGGGCTCCAGCAAAGCCAGCCCTGCAGTCCCACCATCAGCACTGGGATTTTCACTGCAGAGGTGTTTTGGAGTCTTTGTTTCTGGTGTGCAGCCCAGCTGTGTGTCCCAAATAAACTGATTTCTGTTAAGAAACATTTCCCTGCTGCTTTTGGTCTTTCCAGCTCTCCTTCTCCAGGTGCTCAGGCGATACACCCTGCACACAGGAACAATGGGAAATAGTCCACAGGTTGAGATTTTGGGTCCTGCATTTGAGGCACTTGTTTGATGCAAGATACTTTGGGTGGCTTGTACTGAACACTTCAGCTCCAGCTGGTTTTGTGCAGGGAAACAAGGACAGTGGGTCCCTTCTTGCTGCTTTGCAAGAACTGGGTAGGGAGGGATGTGCCTTCTCCAGACCATCCAGGAGAGATGCTGCTCCACACCTGTGTTTGGGCTGGGATAGAAGGCATAACATGACTGGTCTGATATGAAATCTGTGTTTTGTGACTTACGCCTGTACTATGAGGGATTCAGCCTAATTTCAATACAAATGGTATCTTTCACTCTGGGGTTAAGCTCTTGCTGGGGTTATCAGATGAGGAATTCTTGTTCACAGCAGCTGCCTTGTGTTGCTCATAGGATTATGTGCTTTGTTGCTTTTGCCTCAGAGAGTATCCTTTCACAACAAATCTCAGGGCTGTGTCCCTCAAGTGCAAGGTGGATCTTTACATAAAGCAGGTTTGTAAATCAGTTTGTTGGAACCCCCCTTGAAATTCAGTATATGGGGGATAATGTTTATAAGATTAATAGTGTCAGAAGGGGAAGTGTCTCCTATCCTGGTTTCTTACAAATTCCCTGTCTCTAGTTTCTACCCAGCTCTGAACTTAAACCCCCCAAGTTTAGAGAACTGCTCCCAGTAAGTGTTCCCTGGACTTATTCCTGTGTACTGACTCCATGTACCAACTGCCTGGCCTTTGTCCCTGCAGGGTCGTGACTACTGTTCAGAGGAGGAGGATGTCACATAGTGCCAGTTCTGCACTTGCCCCAGGAGCACCTCCAGTGTAAATAGACCCAACCCAGCCTTCTGGATACAACCTTCCGGACGTCTGCTCGAGTGAACAACACTCCATAACAGAAAAAGACCATTTCCACATTATATGCTCCATTCAGTTACAGTGTTTCCTAATGAACACATGAGGAATATTGCTAAGAACTAGTAAGGAACTGTTTTTGTTGCTGCTAGTTAAACTTGTTGCAACTTCTCACTTTTTTTTCTGTGTCCAGATACGCAACAAATCCTTAAATTTAATCCAAAAGACATTGTTGATTTTATTGAGGCTTCTGGCCTGTTTTCTATGAGATGAGGTAGTGTTGTACCAAGTTTCCATAAGTGAGCATCCAGGCATCTGAGAAACACCTCTGAGCTGTGTGTCCGCCCGTGTCAGGACCAGAGTGCTTGTTAGTGCTGGTGATTCCAAGCTTTGGAGATGGGATGTTTTTGCCATGGCAGGCCTTGTTTCTCAGCTGAGAAGAAGCTGAGAAACTATTATCCATTAAAAGCATGTTATCACTGAAATACTGGAAGTGATACAGGAGCAGGAACTTGTGTTTTAAGAGGCAAAAAGTTTCATTTAAAAAGTATCTTAATTGAGGACTAAGCTTGCAGTGTTGGCTTTGCTGAACACAAATGGGAGTGTGATCACAATCATTTTGAATCCCTTTTTTTCTAAGAAAATAAACATTTTACTGTTTTTATGTATTCTTGTCTTTTACCGTTGCTACAACAAGATGTTTTAAGAGTCTGGGGACAAGGAAGACTAAACCTCTCCTCTGCCTTGATGTGTTCCATGGATCTGATCTCTTAAAGTAGCTCTGTGCCAACTGGGGGGATCTGTTGTGTGTCCTGTAGAGTTTATTTTTCCATATTAAATAGAGAGGATATTACCTTCTCAAAAGCAGATGTAATATTTTTAACAAATGCTGTCATGAGTTAAAAAAAAAAACAAAAAAACCCCCAGCTTTTGTATTTATTATTTCAAATAAGCTTGTTACCTGTGCTGATATTTCTTCCAGCTTTGATGCCATATGAGGGCAAGGTTTGCACTGCATACAATGGAAAAGCATTGTCAGTGTAGTTTGCTGTCACTGTGTTGATTTCATTTGTAGGATGGGTGTGCACCAGACTGAGGGTGCAATAACAGCATGTCTTAGGATGTGGCTGGCCCTTGAGTGGGGCACTCAGCCAAAATATTGGCCATTTTTCACTGGGCTTTCTGAAAATCAGATCCCTCTAAAGGATCTAAGTCCCTCACAGATCACCTGTGACCTCTGCAAATCTCTAAGTTATTGCTGAATTTCTTGGCTTTCTTGAATGTTCACTCTGAGTGGGGCTGGACAGTCCACATCAGAAGATGTCACTCCCCATCACTACTGTGCTGTACCTGGAGTATCTCCAGAAACCCCCAGCTCCCTTCTGCTGCCATTCCTGCACTGGATTTACCTTTAGCTTTTGGGCAGGGTATGAGGAGTGGGGACAGACCCGGGAGTTGCTCTTATTCCTGAAGTTCGGCTGGGTGTGAGCCCATCCAGCAGGAGCAGCTTTCCAAGCAGCAGCTGCGAGACTGCAAATCAACCTGTATCTTAAAGGTAGAAACTATTTTTGGGCTCTGTAGGCTCCCCAGGCCCCTGGTCCCCTGGCAGCCTCAGTTTGAGCCCAGTGATTGCTGTATTCCAGGATTCAGGCAACTCAACTTTCAACAGTTTCCCCTATGAAAGCTCAGTGTTAGGATCCTCTAGGGTATATTCAGCTTTATCCTATTAATGGTCAAAAAACCACCAGCCAGCTTTGATTTCTCTAAACCCTTGCTAATTTGAGCAGCTGCATTGGCCAGGCCGCCCCCCCCCCCCCCCCGAAGTATCATGACCTCTCTGGAGATGAAGTTTCTCTGCCTCCCTCCCATGACATCACCGTTCTGGGGTTGTGTCATCTGTCAGTGCTACTGAGCCATTGGGTTTATGATGAATTCTTCAAGATGATGTCTCTTTCCTCCTGGATATGATTTTTTTTTCCATAATTTATGCCAGCTCTTGAGAAGGTGCTTATGCTTGGGAGAGTCGAGAGACTGCACATTTTAATTATTTAAAACACTTTAATTAATAAAGAGTCCTGGGGCTTGGTCCCACAAACCCTATTCTGCAAAGCATTTTGGAAAGCTTTCACAGTAGCGCAGGAGTGATGGGGCTGGGTCTGTTCCTTTGAAATGTTTCCTTGTCCAGATGCTGAACGTCTCTTGTGTACATGTCCCCACACAAACACTGTGTTTGACACGTCGTGGTCTTTCTTTCAGCTACCTTTTAGTTTTAATAATTCTTTTATTTCATATTTTCCTTGCTGCTGCTCATGGAACTGAAGACCTGCACTTCGGTGGATGTTTTGAGAGAGAGAAAAAGCAATTCACATCTTACCTGTGCTTGTATTCCAACCAGCAGCTGGTGCTTTAGACTTTTGGATGACTTATAGCCTCCCTGCTGGACCTGTAGATGGCAATAGTTGTGAAGGCCTGGGCCGCCTGTCGTGCCTCTGGCTGAGAGGCACCAAGGTGGGCAGGAGGTTTGGAACCTGCTGTAATTCTTCCAACTTTGCAAAATCCTGGCAGATTTTGTTAGAAGTCTAAATATATGTGGCAGCTGAAGGTCTGTAATAATATAAGCAGATTTCTCTGGCTGAAAATGCATCTCTCATTGGAGCCCTACCTCCCCATAGCTTTGCTCTGCTCAAATACACTCATTAGAAAAAGAGAAGGGTGGGAAGAGAAGGAAAACTTCTCCTATCTGATGCATTTTGCTGGGCTGTAATTGGGATTTCGAGGTTCTTCTCAAAAGAAGTGCGAGGGAAGTGATTTGAGGCCCAAACTTCTCTGTAGGACGCTGATGAAGTATTTGCTAAGCTCCACATCATATTCTGGGATCTTGGAGAAAATTGCAGTGAAGGGGTTTTGCAATCAACCTTCTTCCATTGAAGTGCTTTTTCCTTTGTCCAGAGCCATTTGAGGGATGCTGGTTTTCGTCCTTGGAGCCTACCCCAAGCACTGGGAGGGGAACTGGGGAGCTGCTGCCCACCCCAGGCCCAGCCTTTGGCCGTGTTGTTTAATTACTGTGAGTTCCACTTCACCTGTGCCCTCTCCCAGCCCCTTCCACCCTGCAACTAACCTTAATTTCTTCCCTTGAATTCAGTAAGAGGTTTGGCTCTTCTGAATTAGGTCTCCCTGCCAGGATGCAGCAGAGCCATCTCTGTGCCCTCCCCTGCTATAAGCCCTTTATGGCCATGGATGGGCCACACAGCTCCAGGCTGACTCACTGCACCTCTCCATGCCCTTGCAAACAGCAGAAGCAGCAGTGCTTTAACAAGAGGTGAAATCTTCATCCCAGAAACACCCTCATCCTATCGTCCCTGTGTGCATTCAGGTGGGCTCTGACTTCAGCAGCTGGATGGTGCCCAGTGCTACTACGACTGTAGGGAAGGGATCAGCAGCATCCCAGGATTTCTTGCGGTGCCTCTTTGTTATAAGAACACCCAAACTGATGACTGGTCCCAGAGCACAACAGGTATTTAAACTCTGGATAATGAGAAAGGAGTGAAGGGATCGTTGAAGCACCAGGGAGACATGTTTGAACTCCAAAGATACCACCATCATCACACGAGAATCAGCCTGGAGATAGATGCTCTGTTCTCTGCTATTTCAGTTTTACCCGGTCTGTAAAATAGTAGTTTTCTGTCACTTTAATTTTGGAGTTACCAATGACTCAACTTCAGAACAGCCTGGCTGCCAGACCATTGGGATAGGAGAGGCTGGGTGATGTGTGTATCTGTCAAACAGCAAATGTCATATGGGTTTTGCACAAAAAGGGTGGTTTCCTGTTCCACCATGGTGGTGGGACACTGGCACAGGTTGCTCAGAGAAGCTGTGGCTGTGCCATCCTGCAAGTGTCAAATGCCAGGTTGGACAAGGCTTGGAGCAAGCTGGGATAGGGAAATATGTCCTTGCCCATGGCAGGAGGGAACTTTGTTACAGGTTGCCTATGGCATAAGATGATTTTTAAGGTCCATTCCAGTCCAAACCATTCTGGGATTCCATTACTGTTAAACCAGTACCCTAACTCAGGTCCTTTGTGGGTGTTTTGGAGTCTGAGCAACTGTGCCAAAGAAGCTTTTATTTGTCAGGGGCAGCCCCAGCCCAGGGGGGGAAGTAATGGCACTTGCACTCTGGAATATCAAAAGCTTTGATCTCAGCCAAAGTCACTGTGTGGTACAGGCAATTTTTAGGGTGTCCACTGAGAAGGCACAAATTTATGGCACTTCCTGCCAATGTGACTTTATGGAAGATGCTTTTGGGAGAACTGAACACCGCAAGACCCTGCTTTGGGTCCTGATACTGCTGGGCAGTTCTTTTTAAAGCTGAAATCTCTCTCTGTTTAATTTAATTCTGTAGGTGTTTGGGGAAGAGGAGACAGAAAATGCAGGGATGACTTTGGATGGGCACCTTATTTGCTTTGTTGTTGGGGAGATCAGACATCCAAAAAGTTGGGTAAGCTCTGAGTGAAATTCCTGTTATTGGTACTGGGCTGTTATGGCAAAAGAAAAGGAGCCCCAGCTCAGGGGACTGCAAGATGGGAAAGTTGGTAGAACTCAAAGATGTTAATGTCTTTGCTTTTTTAAAAAATTGTATTATTTTCTTTCAATTTAGCTGCACACATCTACCCATGACATCTGGGGAAATGCTCACTTTGAGTTTGAAGATTCGAGAGTCACCATCATCATCATCATTATCCTCAGGATCATCATCACCAACATGTATGGGACTGTGAACCTCCTTCATAAAAGTCAATTCCAACACCAGCCTCATGGACACCCATGACAACAAAAGGAGAAGTCTGTGATTCTTTACTCTTGAAATTACTCCCTTTCTCCTCCCCGCTGCTCTGCCATCCCAGATGGAGCATGGTACCCTGGAGCCACCATCCTTCATACCGGCAGAATGTCCCCTCTAAAGCCTTTGAGGTGCAAGTTCAACAGAAAATTTATATATTTAATTCTTTTAATATATATGTATATTTAATTAAATTTTGAGACAAAAAGTTCTCAAGAGCAGTTGCTGCAAGAAGCTAGAAAGCTCTGTGTGGGAATGGAGCATATTCCTGACTGTTTGGCATTCTGCTTTTGTGTCTATTAATAATCCCCCAGAGTGAGTCATATGGAGCTGCATTTATTCACTGACTCGGAGAGAGCTGCTACCCAAAATAGCATCTCTGTAATTTTTTATGATGCTGTAATGCCAGTGCAGTGAAGATTGACATCGAGGGAGATGCTCCAGCCTGACAGTCAGAGAAGCTGTGTCCAGCCCCACAAGGAACATGGGAAGCCCTGTGCTCCATTACATAAAAGTGCTGGAGAGCCAGCATGGGGTGGAGATGCCTTTTCTGTCCTCACCTGTGCATCTTTTGCCCGGATTTTTCCCCCTTTAGGCTTTTCTAAGTATTTTTTGTTCATTTTATTCAATTACTAGGAGCAATGGGCCAGAGGATGATGAGATAGTCGATTTTGCAGCAGAGGGGAGCCTCAAGCAATGTCTCAAACCACCAACCTACATGCCAGAAGATCCGTACAGAAATCCTGAAATGCATTATATTCAGCACCACCAGCTCATCATTTTTCTCACCCACATTGCTCCTCCATGTCTCTTCCTGAACCTCGGAGCATCCCCTGGGCCAAGGCCTGTGCCCAAAAGCCACTGACTCCGTCCCAGCCTGGTGTTGCCAACTGATGGCAGCCCCAGGCGAAGAGCAGAAAAATGCTGGGGTAGGGTAGGGTTCGGTTGGGTTTTTTAAGGATGAATCTGGTTTTCTGAATTGCTTCTCATTCTCTGCCCTGCACTGCTGCCATCAGGTCTGTCCTGGAGTGGCAGCCAATGGGAAATCCAAGACATACTGGGGTGGCCCCCACTGCTCCCCAAAAACACCTGTGTCTACCAGTGAGTACCACAAAGGCTTTTTGACACAATTTTGGCTAAAATGACCCTGCAGAGGACCCAGCCTATCACCTGTGCTCTCCACCGAAGCATTAGGAAAGATAAATTTGCCCATGCTGGACATTAATAGCCTGGGTGAACTTTCCCAGGTCAAAAGTATTTTATAGGTTCTAGTCCAGCTGGAAACATTTATTAACTTTACCTTTTCATGGAGCACTTTGGGAGAAAATGGAACTCCTGCCACAGCAGCATTCAGCTGATGTAACTGATGGGATGAGCAGCAGCTGTGGCTGAATTTTGGTCAGAGCAGCTCAAGTCCTTTGGGTGAAGGGTGTCACACCTTTGGGTGACCTGCATGGAAAATGGAAATGTGTCAAATGAGCAACAGGCCCTCAATACTGCCATAGGCATAAATTAATAAATATAGTTCTAATAGGAGGGATGAGGACTTGGTGCCACCATACCTCCCCTGTCCTTCAGGCATCCATCCCTGCAAGGAGCATCTCAGGGGTGTGGGAGTGTCAGGAACCTGTTCATACCCAAAAATAAACACCTGATTAGTCTTGATTTCTTGTTTTACTAGAAATACAGGGAGGGGCACAGCCCACCCTGGCTGTCAATTCTGTGTTTTATTTTTGCCTTTGAAGCAATCACATTTCTCTGCCTGCACAGGCAGCACCTCTGACGACCCCTGAACTGCTTGCAGAACACTTGCAGAGTGTACCTTGTTCCTCGGAGGCAGAAAGGGTCTTTGCTCCAAAATATTCCAGTCCCTAAGTCCTGATGTTCCCAGAACATAGAAAACAGTAGGTTGAAGGAATTTAGCACTTCCCTAGCAAGGTTGGCAATGATTTCTAGTTCATCATAAACACTGCTCAGAACTTGAACAAGGACTTGCATTTAGGGCTCCTGCATCTTAATCCTAATTTTCTTAATCCTAACTTCCAGAGAGGAAAAATTTACAGGAATAGAGGTGGTGTAGGAAAGCTTGTAACAGAGAAAGGATGAGGGATACAACCCTCCAAGATTCACCTCATCAGGCCAAAGCGGATTCAGTTTTTTTCATTCTAAATAAAACAGGTGCAGAAGTCAAAATGAACTTTTGAGGGGGTGGATTCTGGATTTTAAAATAAAACAGTAACACCCAAGTCATAGAGATGTTGAAATAATCCAATATCTATCTGGTCTATCTGGTTGCTGAGAGCCTGTCCAGTTTCAATTCTAGACTGAAAACATGGTGTTTTGGTTATTGCAATACCTCTCAGTTCAGCCAACCTCCCAGGGAAAAATTCCACGCTTCTCCAGGGTGGCAGCCAAGAACCTGCTCCATCCCCTCACTGAGGCTGCCAATGAAGGATTGGCGTGACTGCCTTGCTGAAAGTGACAGCCAATAGTAATGCAGAAATGAGCATCAGTTCAGCACAGCTTGACCAGAATATTTACATTTTATTAAATCTTTACAATCAGCAGTTATAATCAAGTACACAATTATGTACACGAATTATGTACATTTTAGCCCAGACTTCTACATCACAGTACATAGTTGCCCTTAGAAATTCTGTACACTTACCACCAGAGAGTAAAACCCATTAATAGTGTTATAGCACCTGTTATTAGACATCTTCCATACGAAAATATAGGGCTGTGAATTGGTCTGGCTAAAAAAAAAAAAATGTATAAAATCTGAACATACAATTGTCATTCACAGAATGGTTTGTTTTTCATGTTCTGACTGATACCTGTTGCATAAGATGTCCTGTTTTTCACCTCTGGATACACACTCATTGGTGCCTACTCAGGGCCACTGGCAGGAGGAGAAGCAGAGCTGGACTCATTCTCAAACTTCATTAAGAAACAATAAATGTAAACAATTAAGAAGATTCCTCTAAGATCAAATGAGAAATTAATTGGCTGATATGAATTACATGGCATGGAATAAGTGCTAGTTGCAGCTGTGATTCCTGAATTCTTCAGTATTCAATACCATACAAAGGAATGTACAATACTTTACACAAAGGGTGATTCCTGATTTATGATCTATAAGCAATATTCCATATGCAGGGAGTAGATTTCCAAACATTTAGGAAGAACACACTCTCCCCTTTCCAAAAGGGTTTTTCTTTTTGATGGATACATTCTTTTTGCTTTTTAAGATGATAGTAACAGAAAATGGAATTCTTTCCAGAATGATATGAACAGGTTAAACTAAGACCTATGTCTTAGTAAGGAAATATAAAGTGAAAATAACCTGAATAAAACTGTCACCCAGTTTAATCCTCCTTCCCGAAAGGTCAATCTTGCCTGATTCAGTTCTGTAAACAAAGCTGTGGCTCTCGTGATGGATTCAAAGGTGAAGCAGAACTAAATTAACCAAAAACCACTCCAAAAGGAAGGAGGCAGCAATTATGTGAGGTAGGCCACCACCAAAATGCTGCCGTTTAAATCCATACAGAGTTCTGGGATCCCTGAAAAGGTAATGCCTGCTACTTTATTACAGGTGTGAAGAAAGCGGTTACTAAAAATGAGCTGGTGATGGCAAGGAAAGTTAATCTTTTAATAAAATTTGACACCTACACCTAAATCTGCAAGTAAAAAAAAAACCTTTAGCTGCTATATTGAGATAGTAATGACTAGAGGCCTCTAGGATATAAAAATAACAATTTCCACCAAAAGAGCTACCAACAAAGAAGATGATGTTCATGTTAAAAAGTATGAGAACAAAGATGCTCCTTTTGTGGCACTGAGCACTGACAGGTAAACAGAATTCTCTCAGTGAAAATGTTTGATCTGCACCTCATGGTTTGATCTTGCACTAGGCCATGTCCTGGTGTTCCCAGAGCTCCAAGGAACCAAGGACACTTACAGGGCTCCCACAGTCAAATACTTTCTATCAACTCATGTAACAAAACCCATAAATAAAAACATTCACAACTGAAAACCCCCAGCTGCTTCAAGTCCAAACCTCCAGACAGTTATTTGTGCAAATGAATGACAACTCTATTTAAAAGCTAATTTCTTTCAAAGGACACTTATCCACTATTCCTCCTCAAATTCCCTCCTACCCTGGTGATTTAAAGTTCTGGAAGATATTTAGATGGACTGCCATGCTCTCAAAAGGTGCCTGTGCATTCTGAGACTTTTGAAAGCAAGCGTGGCCAAATACAAGGATCCAACATTGCCTGGGATTGTTCTGATCACTGTACAGAGTATAAATACAGAGTATGGCTGTGCTAATTAACAGCTGCATATTCAGCATGTGTAACTTCACCAGCTAAATCAAAGGTGCAGTCCAGAGAGGGGCATCCTGTTTATTTACTCCATTACAATGACAAACATAAACCTGCATTTTTAGCCTGGTGCAGCATGTAGGCAGTGTTCATTTAGTCTTTAATATAAAACAGTTTTTTGAACCACAATTCACTAAAAGCAGTTTATATAAATCAAGTTATTTAGTTTTTGGCAGTTTCTTTGGACACAGTCAAAATGCCTCCAGGTTGTTTAAACTTCCCCATTTTTACTTAAATATAATGGGGTAACAAATTAGGACTCCCACTTACCTGTAACAAACCCTAGAGCCTGGAATAATACCCCTGGACTCTGAACTATCAACCCAACCGCCAGAATTGCTGCCCTTCCCCACAGGCACTGGCCTCCCTGCCTGAACCACCACATACATGAGTTGCACATAAAAAGAACAATGGAGCCAACCTGTTGGAAGTCAAGACTCGTAGAAAAAGAAGGTTTTGTTACAACTAGACGGAACTGTGGAACAGATGGAACTGTGTCCTTTCAGAGACTGTTTCTATCTCAGGGCAGACTAGTTTTTCCACCTCTGAGGCCAAGGGAAACATCTGGGACTCAACACCTGCCTTGACTGCATCCCCTCAGCCTCTAGCAAGACCTTCCCCTACCTCTTCTGGGTGGCCCCACAGCTGGCTGGCCCAGCCTCCCTGATGGGACCTGCTCACACTTTGCCTTTGGTTTGTACAACTCCTCCAGCCAGAAGCAGAGCAGGAGGGAAACTCCCAGGTGGCCGTGCAGTTCCTCAAGTAAGGGGTGCAAGGAGTGATGAGCAGTACTGTGATATGTCAGACAAAACCAGACTGCTTCCAGCTGTGCAAACACCTGGAAACAATTCCCCTGCTGCTGTAAGGAAGGCTTTCAGCTGAGGAGGGTTGGAGGCCCCATAAAGAACCATTCTGTGGTCTTTCTTCCCACCCTGCTCAACTACTGCTTCCCAGAGCCCCAGGAATCCCCTCAGAGCCTGGAAGGCATCGTCCCTATCTGGGGCACAGCACCAGCCACGGGGTCACACAAATGCTTTGATTGCACGTTCCCATTTTTAAACAGGAAAAATTAAAACATACAAAGAGCGTGTACTGGAATTCTGTGTTCTTTTCCAGGTGAAACCTGGTCACTCATCCCAATACTGAATATATTTTCTTGGACACCAGGGCCTCACTTCTACCCAAAGAGGTCTCCAGTTGTTTATTAACAAATAAGTTATTATTACAAGTCATAGCTCATCCTTTTCCATCATTTCAAATGCTTCTATATCTTCATTCCAGTCTGCTAATATGGATTCCATAGGCTGGACTTTACTATCCCAGTGAGCTTTGGAACTGGACTCTATCTGGGTGTTTTGTTCCTGAGGCTGGCTGTTCCCTGGTGTACATGCTGGCTCTGGAGCACTGGCCTCTGCTGGTCCAGGGGTGTGGGGATCCTCATCTGCCATGGAAACACTGGAACTGTCTGTACTGGCAGGAGACAAAGGATCAGCATCATCAACAGCAGAGCTCTCTCCTCCTCCTTCAGGCTCCTCACTGACTGCTCCAGTATCCTGAGATTCTGAAAGAGCATCCTCAGAATTTAGTTTGTGTGAATCATTTTCTGATGATTTCTGGTCCATGTTCTCCATTTCCAAGTCTTTAAAAGGGAAAGAAAAAAAAGTTAAATCAACCACAGGAATGCAACATTTTCTTATGTATTCCAAAATCAAGGTCACTGCCCTTGGCCTTATTTCTTCAAGGAAGAGCAGACTTTCCAGTGATATGAACATTTAATGGTACTGAGGAATATATTTTAGAGAGGGATAGGAGGGAAGCCTTTTAAACACATTTGAAATGAGGGCAAACAGTAAGGCTCATTTTGGTTCCTCAAATTTCAGGAGTGACTTGTGGGTCAGTGCCAGTTACCCTCCTTCAGCTTTCAGCAAATATCCACTGCGTGAACTTTAATGCTGGATTTTAAAGCACTCCCAGATCCACCAGGATCTCACATTTGAGCAAGTGGGAGTTGAACAGTTTCCTAAGTTTACTGAACTGTGCATTTGAGAGAGCCGAAGCCAGAGCCTCCCCACTCAATACAAGTAACACACATCTCCCACATCCTGGCTTAGCTCCCAACAGCTGTCTAATTTAGTCATGCAGATTTCTCTGGGTTTGATGTTTATGGCTATAGGTGGGATACTGATATTTCAGGATTTCTAGGGCATTTCACTGCACATGCCGCTGTTGATTTGGGATACTTACTGCTATCAATAATGTAGTTTGGAATCATTTTACCTTTAAAGATTGTTGCTGGGATTCCAAACGGAAGCACAAGGAGGGGGAAGAAGCAGATACGGATTACAAACTCTCAAAGGTAGAGCTATCTTGTAGTTAGCATTTTGTCAGAGCACTTAAGTACAGTTACAAACAGGAGGTATTTGTAAGTTAGGAAGAATCAATTCAAGATTTTGGCATATCTCTTTTGCAAATAGGCTGATTAGAAAAGAGATACTTTTCTTACCTACTCTGCTTGGACACAGCAATTCTACAAGGAAGACTTACAAGAGGAAGATCTGTAATTTTCTGCCGCTTTCAAACATTTAAACTGGGAATGTATTAGCTTGCAATATTCTTGCATTATACAAGAACATCACGAAACATCTGAGGTCACCAGCCTTATTTCTCATGATAACCACTTCTCCTTAGATAAGGCAAAATAGTTCTAGCACTTGTGTCTCTCCTTTTGGGTCTCAGGAATGTCACTGGGGATCTTGGCAAGGGAGAGACATTCACAATGTAAGGTACTGGAAACATGCTGTTCCTGATGCTACTTCAAAGCAGCTGCTGACAAAAAGGGTTCAAAAGGAATCCAAAAGGCTGGATTTTCTCATTAGCCAAAGTGAAATTTAACCTAAGAACAGCATTTCTGGATGTTACCTCACAGAGTGGATATCAGTGATATCTCTCAGATAATGGCTTGCTTTAAAAAAAGCTAATTCCAGTAACAACCAGAAAACCGCAGCACCTCTGGGCAGCAGTGCATATCATTCCTGTCCATCTTCCACTGTGTCATGGCACAGATGGGAGCTGGATTTATATAAATCACCTCAGCCCTTACCTCTGTCTTTTGCTTTATCAGAAAGGAGCACCTCCACAGCTTCATACTCCCGGATGGCATCCAGGATGATATTCCCTTCCTTGTTGAAGAGGAAGAGCATGGGAATGGTAATGTCATCTGTGTTCTTGCCATCCCCAGCCATTTGGAAGAGAGGGGCTGTGTCACTGCTGCTGCCCTCATTGTCATCTAGGCAGAGGAAGGGCAAACTTCCCATTAGATCAGCTAACTTGGAGCAGCCTCCCCTGCCCAGTCATTTCAGAGCAAACCCTAACCTCATGTGTTTTCCTCCGCACTTTTCATTTGTATCCCCATGTTTCCTCAGCAGTTAGTACTGACAGCACACTGCGATCCTTAAAGTATTAACTTTTAACCTGAAAAAAACACTGACAATCCCCCATCCCAATTTGTGTCTGCACAGAACCAGACAAGCCCCAAACATCTCTTCATCATCTTCATCTGAAAACACAATTGCTGTGCTTCTCATCTTAAACCCTGTCAGCTTTCCTGTATCTTCAAATCTGTAAAATTAGGTTAGATTTACACAAATTAAAAACTTGGAGTTGTATTTACCAATGACAATGCCTCCTATTGCTCCAGCTTTCTGAACGTTTCGTGCCTTTTCAGCAAACATGCACTGGCCTCTCTGCATCAAAGCAATTTTCTCTTTCACTGCCTCAGGATTAGTGATCTCTGAGCATCCATTATATGGCTTAATAGTTGCAACGAATCCTCTTGTCTGTTTAGGAAAAAAACAAAAATAGAGAATTAGAGCACTATGGTCATGCTTGTGAAAGATTCCTAAGTATTTCTGTTCCTTCAGTCACTCTAATGCATTTAGTGTTGTCTGTGCCCTGAAACTGGAGCTCTAGAAGCAAAGAATGATTGAATGAAAACCTAATTCTTATAATCAGTGTGGTTTGTCTACACCTGGGAAGTACTGTCTCTGGAAATTTTTCCTCTGTGAACTGGAGCTTCTGGAGTCCTCTCTGGGGCTGCAATGTGGGTTTCCCCACTGCTTCCCACAGGGACCCCTGCCTCTGTGGTATTGCCCTCTTCCATCTACATAGAGCCTTCTAGAAAAGCTTTTGTAAGAACAACTTGCTCTAACTAAAAAGCTTCTGCCAGCTCACGTCTGACACGGGAGGAAAACCTCCCCTAAATCACCATCTCCTTAGTTGTGCACTGCAGACTGGATAAGCTTGTTTCCAACTCATGCTGTGCATATATTTTAAATCCTAAACCATGGCTGATGACTCAGAAGCAGAGCACAGAGCAGAAACAGATAAGCCACTCATCCCCACAACTGTCACTGCTATCATTGTCACCACTGGGCCCTGTTATTTTAACCACCGTAATTAACTGATCACCCGATTAGCTGGATGCACTCCAACAACAGCAGTACTGTAAAGCTGAGGCTTGTGCAACAGGGAAAGGAAGAGATCACACCCACATCTCATACCCCTGCTTTGTGTTTGGACAAGTCCATCCCAAACTGTGCTGGCCCAGCAGTCAAGACCACCCTGCCAAAGAAGGGATGGGAAACAATCTGGACAGCACGAGGAGGGAGCTGCTGCTCTTTCTGCTGCTGGCTGGAGAGCTCAATCATTTCCTGCATGAATCGTAAGCCATCCTCAGCATCCAGGGAACTTGCTGCCTGCAGAGAAAAGAATCAATACACAATTTTATCTTAAATATTTGAGGAACTTGGTGGAAAAGAAATTGAACTTGTGTTTGCTTGGACCACTGCTACAAAGACTTCAACACACAGGGTGGATGCTCACTTCCACTTATACATCATTTCACGAAAGGTTTAGCACCTGCACCACCCAGGAGACTGAAAATATACAAATATATAGACCTCATAAAGAGATGGAAGTATCTCACGCTGAAAGCAGTGTTTTCAGCCAAGATGTTGTTAGCTGCATCATTCATCATGAGCAGCCTCTTCCTAATTTAGTGGAAGATTAGTTAAAAGTGTTACTTAGGCAAAATATTAACAAGCATCAGCCTACTAAATATAGCTACATATCCAACTCATGTGCATCCTTCCACAGGATGCACTCCTTCCTGAAGTTCCAGGTGTCAAGTATCATGGCTAGGAGGACTTTGCTGAGAGCACTAAAAAATAAAATCCTGCTAGTTCTTACTTGCACTGCATGCTGCACTAATTGTACTCGTCCATCTTTCAGATGGATCAAACTGACTCCCATCTTCTTCAGGATCTCCAAGTGCTCAGGATTACTGGCCATGAAATCTCTGGCTCTCAATGGTGGTTTTGGTCCACTTCCCAAACTCTCTTCTCTGCCAAAAGACATCAGAGATCAAAGCTTTAAAAACCAGATTATCCTTGAAACAGACCTCTAGAGTTATCCCTGCCATCACAAGATTGCAATTCTTGGCACACTGAGTGCAAGCTTCAGTGGACTGCAACTTCTCAATCAAGTTATTTTTTTTAAACTTGTCTATATTATCAGTAATTTTATAGTGCAAAACCTCCCCCCCCCATTATTGATAATAAAACTGCCATATACTCTCATTTTTAAAAAGCCTGCATTATTGCAAGACTGACCAAACCCAGTTTGACCAGTTGCAACTCAAGTTTTATTCATGAAATACAAATACAGAAGAGGTGGTATTAAGGCTGAGGACAAACTTCTTCAGCCTTAACACTGTCTTAAATTCCTCAAAACAGGTGCAGTTATGTGTGGCAGCGTAATTTCCTTACTAAAAGAAGACTTTCACAATTGTTCAGGAGACTGCAGCCGAGGTATGTGGCTCATTCAGCTCCTTTTGCTTTGAAAGACTTGCTAATTCCAGCTGGAAACAAAGTCTGAGGATGCCAGAGAAAACCAAAGTGATTTTTCCTGTGACCAGGAATCATCCCTTTGGCTATCCAACCCAAAAGGACTGCCAGCTCCAGCACACCTCATGCTTCTTTGTCCCCGCAGAGCAGACCCTGTTCCACTCAGTCCTGTGCTAACAAAAGGAGAGTAAATAATCATCTTACGCTCTGGAAATGCCTCGGGGACAGCTCTTATCCACCACATTTTTCAGAGGTTCACGAATGCTTTGGGCAAACATGGGGTCATTCGGGAAGAGGATCTGGGTGTTTGGACAGGTCCAGTCAAAGTTGCTGTCGTCCAGCTCTGTGTACTCCGTGCTCTAAAATGAAAGACAGAGTAAAAAAAAATGCAGGTTATATTTTTACATAAAGAACATCAACAGATAAGCCTAATTAAGTAATCTGTGTACTGGGGACATGCAGCAGGTGAATGCAATAGAGGGCAGCCAGTGCACTGCAACCCCTTGGCCAGATGAATACAACACCCATTGTAATTTGTAATTTACTAAATTTATATACAGTTTCTAGATCTTTTTTTGCAGAAACAGTTAATCCTCTGCTGGCAGACAGTACTTCTCAAGCCTGCTCATGACAAAGACAGTGCCCTATATTTTATTTTATTATTGTAAGAGTAGTAGTTCTGGTTTCACCTGATATTGGCTTTACAGCTAGTGACCAGCTGCAGGCTTTAGGTCATTCTTACTAAAAATGTCATGTCTTTTCATGTGAACTAAGGATTCTCCTCCTCAGGAGCCACACAGACTTGCAAGTCTAGATGAGGAAGGATGAATCTCTATATAATTCAAACAATTTCTATTTTCAGGAAACATGGCAGACTGAACATCTGCACAAATTGCTGGTTTGTAACATGTGAAACCATGTGGAACATGCCTATGCCTGATGGTTTGGAGACACATTTAGCCTGTCCTAACCAGCAAATAACTGGTTATAGATAACCAGCAAGCTCATTTTATAACCTATAAATATTAATGTAGTATTTATCTACCTGAAAAGACTCACCCCTCCTGTTTGCAACATATTGGCTAATGAAAAAAATCAAGCATTTAAAGGCTCTCTAAAACCCAATATTTAAAAGGCTGTTACTAAGACATGACTTTTCCTGTTTATGAGAGCAAATACAAACAGGACGTTGGGTTGATAGTATCAAGTATCTCTCTCACAGTTTGATTTAATAGCATTGCGTTTATGGTAAAAATAATTTACACATTCCATTTATTCAGATAAAATTCCGTAAGAACACCCAATGTCACAGCCTTTCAGCCATCTGAAACCATTTTCAATGGGTTTTTCTTACTTGGATTATGCCCATTTGCAGCTTCAACTCAGAGCCTAAAAAACTGCATTTGAGCAATTTATTCTATCTTCTCTATTGGCCTTTCATTAACATTTGCAGTTCTCAAGACAACTGAAGTTAGGCAGCACATAACACAGCCCTAGCTGTGGGAACCCTGCCCATCTCAAAGGTATGAAATTTTATATTTGGAACAAAAGTTACACAAAATATTCCTTCAGACCCTTCAGAAAACCTCTTGCTTAGTTCAGAAAACAGCCTCCGTTTCCAAAAATCAAAGAGGGAAGAACATTTCAGAGATGGTGTGGTATTTCCACCACAAAGGAACATTTAACACCAGACCCATGACCCATTAAAACATAACCGATGTTTGACATTAAGATCAAGTAACAAAAAATTTTTCACTGCTTAATGATAAAGTCCATCAAACAGGATGATTTCTCCAAGATATATGGCTTGACACATAATATAAGCCTTTTTCTCTGATCTGGACATTATTGTCAAACTCTTAGAAAATGTTAAAAATAGAGGCACAAATAAGTGAATTTGAGTCCTTGATGTCTCAGACACCATTTTCTCTTTCTCTTCTTCCTTTTCTTATTGCCTTGCAGACAAATTATGTCACCTTATTTACCACAAAATCAAAAAAAAGTGAGGATTTATGATGCTTCACGGCACAGCTGTATTATTCCAGTTTATTCTGAAAGGTTAAGTAATTTACAAAGCCCTAAATATTCTCACATTTACACCTACTGCATGGATTAAAGTGATTAAACATCCCAATCTGTCTGCTGCTGTATCTTGTCAAATAAACTCCACAGCTGTCTCAGAAAACCTCTCAAAATTTGTTCATGTGCTAAAACAAACAAGAAAAACTTAGGTTTTAGAAAAAATAATAAAAAATAAAGATGGGGTCAAAATTATCCTACTGTGTTATCTTCCAGTTTATACAGAAGTGGGGAATGATTTTCTTTTTAAATTTTCTAATAATTACTATCTTTTACCTCAAGGTGCAGCAGGGCAGAATCCAGTCATTATTCCTATTCTTGTGACTGATACTGTTAACATGATTAAATAGTGCCTATTAAACAACGTATTCAAACTGGTGCACTTCCTCAAACTATGATCTTTTCTGATTTTATTTCCATTTCCCATCAAAAAAAGGAAGTGTACCACAGAAACTGCTTTAGACTGGAGCTGTTACATACTGTATTTTTTTTAGAGATAGTTTGGTTTGTAGTGGAGAGCCAGAGTGGCAAAAGATGAGCTTCAGTAGTGAAGATATAATCTTCAATGTCAAAAATCATGTCCTCCTTATCAGCAAACAGCAGGTACAGATACTTAAACATCTCGGCCAGGAAGAATGAGTCCATCCTGTGGAGAAAAACAGGATGTCTTTCAGGGAGATCTCCGCATTTCTAGAACATCAGTGGAATAAATATTCCTAGTGCTCCAACTCTGAAGACTTCATGACTATTACTGCTGGACATAATTCCATTAGCATTCCTTCCACTTGGAAGAAGCTGTGTTTGGAAGGAAATGATTCAGCACATTCAGTTCAAAACAGCATTATAGAAAAACAAACCTCCTGACAAACTTACAGATTTAAAGTATATTTTCTTTGAACATAATTCATCTATTGCTCTGAGAAAAATGAAAGGTTATTAAACAAAAAATGTTCCTATGGAACACCCTATAACGCTACTGAAACAGTTTACAGACTATTTCAATGCATTTACAGTTTAATATAACTACAAATGGGTAATTAAAGACTTGGTCATCAGACTGAAGACAGACAGCTCCTCAAATATCAATTAATTCAACTACACAGGGCAATTTGATTTTTTCTGTATTTTTATATTTTAAAAAATAATTGTGCAAACTTTACCTGTCTTCATGACTTCCTGTACGAACATCCTTCATTGCAGCAAACCCACAGGGAACTCTGGCATACTTGTTCAAATTTTCAATCAGGGTTTTTCCTACTTCTAGGTAGTAAGGGTCTCCTGTAGCCTATGAAATAAAACAAATAAAAAATTATAACCATTACATCTTGTTTATATCCTAAACTAGCTCCAGTGGGTAAGTTAACCTGGAGATATGCTACTCAATTCTATACTGAAATAAAACAACAAAATTCTAGGTGCAAGAAAAAGTGCTCAAAGCTCATAGGAATTAATGAGACTGTACCTTATACAAGAAGTAGGTGCTTTCAGCAAATTCAGGCCTCAGAGGATGCTGAGCCCAGTGAACTCTGAAGTCTGTTGTGAATGCCTGAGGATGAAAAAAACAGACAAAAATAAATGCAGGAATGCAAACCAAACACAAATTTATTTGAATTCTACGTTAACTGTATAACCAGCCTAGCTTTGATAAATACCATTTTTGCAAACATACCTACCACCTGACACCTCCAGTGCAGTCAAGTGTCACTGCACACTGACAGATGGTTAAGCAGCTGTTTCTCAATTAATAGCAAGGGCTAGAAGTCAGATATCTAAAAATTTCCTAGTCTATCTATTCACTCTTAGTGTGCACTAGGAAAATAGGAAAAGCCACTTCTGTAATATATTCACTATTTCATACTAAGGTTTTAACCAAGTCTTTGCTTAGGGGATGGTTCTGTTGGCTTAAATACAACTACCTGACCTTTTAAAATTTCCTTCATAAGTACAAAACACAAAAAAACAACCAGAAAAACCCATAAAGTGCCAAATTAGACCATTTAAAAAGCACTCAAAAAAAGAAAAAAAAAACAACAACTCAACATTCCAGTGCTTAGCATTTTTTGCTCTCAATAACCACACTAGGTGAATGTGATGTTAATTAAAATGTTCTCTAACAGAAATAAGCTTACACCAGCAGAAAGTCAAAATTAAACCTGGAGTCAGAAGTTTTAAAATATAACCTGGGTGATCAGATTAAAGACACACACTTCAGCACGTAATCAAGCTTTTCTGTGCACACTGGACTTGCTCAAAGACTTGCAGCATCTGCAGTAAGTTTGTGCACTGACTTTCAAAGACATTAGACAAAACTTCAGAACTTTCTCTCAGCTAGCACACGTGGACATAAGAATGCTGTGGAAATGAGGCTTTGATTTCAATAAGACAATACCTGCTGGTTTTTCAAATGGGCAACTGTGATTGCTCAAACTGAGGTTAAGAATCAGATTTACACAATCAAAAATACAAACTTTTGATTTACAAATAAAAAACCTACTACCTTACCTCTGGAAGAAAGTTATGCTTTTTTATAACCTGATACAGCATCTCATGTGTTTCAATAGCAGGTCTAATATCACCCTTCAACACCTAAAATTTAAAATAAAAGTAACACTAATTCACCAAGCATAAGAAAAATACTCAATGTTAAAAACACTTACGGTGTGTTCATGTAAAGCTACAGAGCAGTCACTACATACTGTAATTGTTACTCCCTGTCAGTGTAAATCACAGGTACTCCTTCAGAGATTTTTAGGCAGAATCAGTGAACTCATTAAAATTATTGCCTATGTAGAACAAGAACCTCTGATATTTACAAAGAAATGCAGTTAAAAAGTGACTTAGTTTGACTTAAAGATGTTCAGTGGCACACAAACTAGAAAATTTGTTACTAGTAAAAAGGCAGCTTAATTGAAGTATTTTCATGACTAGGAGTGAAGGAAGCAAATTACATAGACATACTTTTCCTGATACTCAACACAGCCAGAGAAGCACATTAACTTGCACCATAGCACTGAAGTAAGTATGGAAATAACAGCATCCCAAAACAGTTTGGGTTGGAAGGGACCTTAATGCCCATCCAGTGCCACCCCCTGCCATGGGCAGGAACAGCTTCCACTAATCCAGGCTGCTCCAAACCCCGACCAGCCTGGCCTTGGACACTTCCAGGGATGTTCCCTCAATATTTCTGAAAAATCAAATTACTAAGTTTGACTTGAAAATCCTATATCCAACACAGTTAATAATGTTCTTGTTATTAAAACCATCTCTACGTGAGTTTTACACCTTACCTGCAATCCAGGGAAGAAAGCAAGCAGAGAATCCATCCAGGTCCGAGCATTTAGCATTGGTTTATGAATGTGAACATCAAGGAGAAGAGGTGGCTGGCTGATGTATCTCATTATGGCATCATAGTGCTGCCAAACATCAAGAAAAGTAGGAGTTTGTGAATCAATTCATTCCCCAAAAGAAAGATGGAGCACCAGACTGCCATTTTATTTGAATGAAAAAGCCAGTACTACATTCCCAATCATTACTAAATTTGTCAGTGCCACTAATCTCTAATTTTGCAAACTAAGTGCAGTAAATACTGAAAAGCTCCACAGTATTACACTTGCAAAACTTACCACATTTCCAAGGAATACACATACACAAAGGTATATCCAGCAGCCGTGTGATAAACCAGGAGCTATCACAGTTAAGGCACATTTTGGCTGAATTTGAAAGGACACCCTCAAGAAAGCTGACATTGTTTTCTCTGTACAACAGAATTCCAAAGCATATGGATCTCAGGAGGAAAAGGAGGTTAAAAAACCCAAACTAAGCAGCTGGACCAGATGGCTCAGAAAAACTTTTAAACTTGCCACATTGCTGACTTCCAATCCTAAACTTTGTTTTCAGAAGGTGCCATCCTGAGCACATGAGCCAAACTGACAGGAAACAACACTTAGCTCAAGGAAAATGTAACACTGGCGGCTGCCCCTGAGGATCATGGAATCATGATTACACCTCAAATGTACACAACAGGCCTTTAACTATGGAATTGCTAAATAAAATCCACTTCTAATAAAAAAATCATACTATATGATAAACCATTTTATGATTTAAAATGTTTTTAATGGACATTGCTATTTTAAAAATAAATAATGCTTTTATGAAATAATTATGAAGCAGACAAAGTTGCTCAGTAACTTATGAATTTAAAAAAATCTAAGTGTGGTTTTCAGCTTGTATTCTGGGCCTGAGGCTCTGCAGTGCAATGCAAGACTCACACCTTAATTTTTTTGTTGCTCCAGGACAAAATGAAATTGTACAATGATTCGGAACAAGAGTTCCTTACATTCTTTTACAGAAACATTTGCAGTATTACACTCTCCCAGACGATCTGGAAATAGAGCTTCTCCCATACTAGGAACATGGAGAAAGGCCTCGAATGTTCTGATTTTTACTGGATGGGGTTAAAATAACTGCTCAGGTGACAGCTAATCACCAAATATTAGCAAAAACCCTCAGTAATAAGAGGTGGCACTAAACTCAGCAGAAGTCACAGAAATTCTGCTAAAGATCCCTTCTTAGGCTAACAGCTGACAACACAATTACTCTGAAATTTGTATTGCAGAAGGCACAAAACTGAGTAAGGTGTGTTAACTTACCGTGTTAAATCTTTCCAGGAAACTGTCATCTCCCAGCAAGACATAGGCTTTTAATAAATACTCATAGTAAGAATCTATTCCTGCTCCAACTCCACTATCTAGGAACAGGACAAAATAAAAAGGTAGGTTTACTTTAAGAAGGGATGTGTGTATTTTCCCACTTTGATTTTAAAGGCTCTTCCAGTGAAAGGAAAAGCCTTCTTTCACTGGAATTATGGCACAAACGGAAGCAGAGACACAATATTGTGTGTCTATGCCAAAGGCTTTGCACTATCAGTCCATATAATAATATGGACAGACATGCATTGAAGACACTTATTTCACTTTTCTCCCAGGACATCACTTCTCCCATCCTGTATTTCCTACACATTTATAGCAAAGTCTCTGAAAATTCATCCCAAGGCATTTACCTCTTGGTCTTAAAGAGGATCAGGGAACACTTTGCCATCAATAAAACCAGTTTCTCTATAAGAGATGGCTTTGCCCTCACAGAGCAGAGCCAGGCTTCAAGGCAGCAAGTTTGTCCACTTCTGGACTTACTGGTCCAGGTAAGTGTGCTGGGGTGTGTGAGGTTTTCCCTTCCCCAGAGTGCCTGTGGTCCCTGCCTTTGGGTCAGACCCCACCTTTGCGGACCCAGTCTCCAGTGTGGATGTTAATGGTGACCCCCACTAAGTTGCTGCTGCGCTGCCTCTTCTCCCAGATAAAATCCAGTGCCTTCCGGGCATATTCCTGCAACAACAACAACAACAGGGAATCAGGGAAACACAGACACTAAACTCTGCGTTCTTTTGGCCATTTCAATTAAGATGCTAGGAAACTAATAGGATGTGTCATGTCTAATGATTTCAGAACTCCTTCTAATCTTTAGAATATTTATCTTGTTTACTTCTGTATTTCTCTAACTAATTTCAACCAAAATTATTTCCTGTGATTTAAAAAATTATATAAAAAAAAATCAAACATTAGAAGAAAGTCCACAAACACTACAAATCTTAACATATACAAACGTTTTTGTGCAGCGCAGCTAAGACGTCCATTTCATGAACTCAGAATTGTTTTTCCAAAATTACAAAATGTAACAGAACATTAAAGACCCAAGGCAAAAAATAAGATATAATGGAAAGCAAACCTCAAATACAGATGTTCCTGTGAATCTGCTTAAAGCTGCAAACTCAAGGATCAAAGTACCAGCACAAGCCGTACAGGTATCAGTTTCTGTTCCTGTTCGTGCTTCTGGATGTCTTACACCAAATTTTAAGTTAACCTAGAGAAAAACAGAGATTAACCTTTATTTTTCCTAGCTGAAATCACTATCCTGTGATTGTATAGCAAGTATATAATCTATGCCTTTTATAAAGACAAGAAAAAACAGATCCCTTTGGTTTTGCTCTGCCAGCTTAGACATGCACAGAGAACTACCCACAAATACCCAAAAGCTCAACCCTCCCAAACAAGAACCTGTTGCCTGGTTCACTAAACATAAATAAGAGAATACATTCTAAAAATCTAATCCTAGCAATTTTTTTAGCAACAAATCAGGAACTCAGAACATCACAAGTCCTCCTGGAAATTTAGCTTTGTAAATATCTCACTACTCCTGGCTCCTGAGAGTACCTGCAATTTATCAGCTTTTGATTTTCTGTTCACTTAATAAATATAAAAACTATTTTGGAAACATATATAAAATCAAAACAACAGAAGTCTTGATTACAGCTGTAATCCTGCATTACAGAAACAGAACTTACTCTTGGATAAGGGAGACCACTAGTGGTGTTAAAAGCAGGTAAAAGCTTGTAGCCCAGTTCCTTTGCCATGTGCAGGAGTTCACCATTGTACCACTGCATATATTCACCTTTTTCTTTCAGCATAATTGCCACTGAGTGTCCGCCTAAGAGACCTCTAAACACAAGAGAAATTATCCACATCTCAAAAGGTATGTTCATCTGAACAGCAAGGACAACTCTCTACAATTTAGATGACATGTACATAACTGTGGCCCTGGTTTTCAGACTCTGATGGAACTCCCATTATAATCAAGTTTAGCTATCAGTATTTTGGAAGAAATTATTCTTGTTTATCATTGGAATCATTGATTTATCAATATTAAACAGGAAACAAAACTAAGACCTCTAAAATGGCATATAATAACTTAAAATTACATGCTCTGATCCTGCATTGAGCCCCAGTGGTCCCTTCCTAGCCGAAATAATCTATGACACCAAGTATCAAAATCTGGTAAATCAAGTACTGAACATAGCCATTTACAAGCCTGTTTCTGTTAATCAAACCCACTGCTTCCTCAGCATGCACATAGGGCTCTCAATCAGCAAAGCTGTGCCTGCAGCAGTGAGATGGGGGGCAGCTTGATCCAGTACCACTGCAGCAAGGCCTGCCTTGCATTTTAAAACTGCTCTCAGTCAAACTAACAAAGGCACAACTGTTTCAAATAGGTGGAACAGCAGAGAAAGGTGTCTTAGAGACACAGACTAAAATCCACATTTTTAGGAGTTTTGAAAACAAGTTACTCACCCAAGGACTCTTATGTTGGTTTCAAAGACAGACACAACTATGTCATTATCTAAATTAACATCCTTTATTACTTTTTTTACAGCCTCTTCAAACTCTTTGGTTTTATTTAACACCTGGAATACAACAGTGAGTAGATGTTCAGTTCCAGTATAGCTAATGCAGTCACAGTGTTTTTGTATAGAGGATATTTCAGTGCACAGAAAGTTACCCAAGAAATACATCAGTGGTTATTAAGAGGTGCCCACCACTAACTGAGCCTCTTGCTTTAGAATATAAGGGAAAGCAAACTCTTTGGTGTTTAGTCAGAGCTAAAAAAAACCAAAACCAACAATATAAAAAAGAATCAATGAAATGTGAAGGAACTGCTGTAGTTTTCTTATTACAACAAACTCCAAATTCCACCCTCACAGCACTCCAAAGTTCCCACGAGCAATAGCCACTGCAAACAGAGCCAGAGATCAATCGTTCTGAAAAAGAAATCTAACAATAAGTTTGAGAATCAGAAAACGATCTCTTTGTTTTATCAAAGATTATCAACAGATTAAACTTACCACAAGAGTGTCCAAGGTATCAATTAAGGTCAGTGAAAACCTATGGAAGAAAACAGATTTACTATAGATCTGTGTAGGAATTAAGTGATTTTTAATAGTAACTGATACCAGGGAAGAAACTAAATTCTCACAGAACACCAGCTGCAAAAAATTAATTGTAATCAACATGTTTAATATCAAAACCTCCTTTCAAGTTTATCCCCTTTGCTAGTGACCAGAATAGGAGCTGACAAAGATACATTTATTTGCTGCAAAGCTTTCTAACCTCTAGAAAGCAAATTTGATTTTTATTCCTTGTCTCCAATCAAATCTATTAAGAAACCCAGCAAAAAAGCTTGTCTTTTTCCAGCCTCTGTTTTATTTGTTTTTTTCAAAAAAAGGAAAAATGTTGAGAACAAAAGCCATTCCAAGCTAAGTTCTTCCTACCAGTAACTGTTCCAACACTAGCAACTGGTAGGCTTAAAATAAAGAAAGACTTTATTTACTCTAAAATAAAGAACTATTTTAGCAGTGTCCAAGGCTTGACTGGACAGGGCTTGAAGGAGGTTGGGTTAGTGGAAGGTGTCCCTGCCCATGGCAGGATATGGAACTGGATGGGCTTTAAGGTCCCTTCCAATCCAAAGCACGTTGAGATTCTGTGATTATTCCGTGAAAAGAGAGAATCAAGTCAGCTTCACACAGTCTGAAACAGGAACATCATAACGAGGATCAGAGTTTTTCTCCAGGGCTGTTCTAGTGCATCCCAAGCTGAGGGGACCTTTCCCATGCCCAGGAATTATATCTATAATTGTATCTTAAATATGTCTAATTCCAACAGCTGCTACTATGTCAAGACACATCCACAACACTGAATAGAATTTACAGAACATGATGGTGTTAAAACTGAACACTTTGGAACAGTTAAAATTGCCTACTCATGAGCCATCACCAAGGATTTCAGCAAGTGCCCAATATTTGAGACCTTGTAGGCAACACGTGACAATCAAAATTCTAATTAAGTGTTCTTCCTATATTATAATTCTCTTTAATTTGTAAAGATACAAGAGCATTCTGAGAGTGCTATTTTCAGGAGACAGAGATTAACTAATGACTATGAACAACTACCCAACAAATCCACAACTTTCTTCATACAAAAGGAGGGAAATGCATTTCACAGCTATTTGGAAGACTCCTGAGTTCTTCAGGGAAACAGAACTGATCCAGCTGCCTCACCCCGTCATTCTGTGATTGCAAAGGCTGGCAGAGAACACAACTAATGAGGCAGCTGGCAAGTAAAAGGATTAGATAAGAAATCTACTACATAAAAATGTAACTAATTATAAGGTATAGAATAAAGCATGTACACAGAAAAACAATAAATGCATACAATAATTTAATGCATCTAAGGGGATGAAAGGTATTTTTACTCAAATGCTAGCATGTTACTCTTAAAAAAGGTCATTAAAAAATGCATGACCAGGATTAAAAATACATTTTCTTGACACTTTTCATCTGTTGTATCTTTGGATCTCTCCAAGGCAGCAGGTTTATATGGAAATCTCTAGACTAAAAAATATTTGTTCATAGCCAAACATAACCAAAATAACATGCTCAATAGAGACAATTAGAAGCAGCATCTAAGAGAAGGATTTCTCTTTGATTAAGCTTTGATTAACATTATTATGCTTAGAGACATTAAACAGTTATATTAAAAAAAATCTGCTATTTGTTATTAAAGAATTTGCTCTATAAACTGCACATATTCAAAGGAAACAATTACAAACACATTTAGAGTAAGTCAACTTTGCCTTTGATTATTCCATTTAACATGGAAAAAAACCCCAGTCCTTAAACCTATAATGTACTATGAGCTCCCTTAAAAGAAAGAATAGAAAATACTTCCATGTCTGAAAGAATGTTTTATACTTAGGAAAAGGCCTCAGGCTATCTATCATACACATGATAATCATTTGACTTCTTGTTTTCAGAAAACTTTCTACTTAATTAAAACACTTAGTGTATCACTTATTAGGCCAGCATCATGGGTAGGAGTTTATTGTTCTGTTCATTACCCCTTTTAACCTTTACTCCTAATACCATTAATGTCAGCCACATTTGGAAGGTTCTCCTATGGAAAATACTTGGACAATGGTTAAAAAAATTATCTTTGGATCTCATTCACTGGTCAATTCTGTTCTTGTGACTAAGATACAATTTCACTTCAGTTAACTTCAGAATAAAAAAAACTTCTTACAAGTCTAAGTTTCCAGCCATATCAACAGAACAAAAGTTTTATGGGCTGCCAATTGTACTTCTATTCCTAGATGCTTACAGTGACCATTTCAGACACTAACTTTCCCAAGGCATCATCCACATCCCCTCGACTTGGCTCCTGACCCCGCACTCGTCCACGACAAGTTAAAGGCATGAGTTCATCAGCTGGATACGCATGCTCCTGTTGGGAACAAAACATGGGAATCAGTTACAGTGCTCACAGCCACTCTTCGGGAGCGTGTAAAAGGAATCCTCATCAGGATGCTATTCAGAAAAACTGCATGGCTATCACAGAGCCTTGCAGCTGAGAAGGGACCTCTAGAGTTCACCTTGTCCAAGCCCTCTGCCCTGGCAGGGCACCCAGACCCACCTGCCAAGTACCATGACCAGACAACTCCCAAGTATCTCCAAGGAGGGAGACTCCATAGCCTCTCTGGGCACTCCATGCCAGTGCTTGATCAATACCACAGTGTTGATGAGGAAAAGTGTTTCCTCATGTTCAAAGGGAACCTCCTGTGGTTCAATTTGTGCCCATCACCTCTGAGCATCACTGAGAAGAGTCTGGCTCTGTCTTCTTGCAACCCATGTTAAATTCTCCCTTCTCCAGGCTGAACAGCCCCAGCTCCCTCTCACTTGTTATATTCCCTGGAGCCTTCCCTCCTCCACTCTGACCAGCTCCAGCTCCCTCAGCCTTTCCTTACAGGAAAGATGCTCCAGCCTCTCCATCCCCTTGATGGCCCTTCAAAGGACTCTGCACAATGAACTTAGCTGGCTGAGGGTGACAGTCAGTGACAGGTAAGGGAACTTAGAAGCTCAGACAAAAAATTGGTGAATTACTACATAAGGCATAAAAGATAACATTCACCAAAAAATCCCTAATAAGATGGAACCATTTACAAATGTAACTGACCCTAACATAACAAATATAACACTGACATCAATGACAATAAATCTTAAATATATGAAATACATGAAATTGCCTCCTTTAGAAGCTCAACACAAGTGGTTTGGGATGGAGCTTTTCTCTTAAATTCAGCAGGAAACTGGCTGCTATACTGAGGTCTCCAGTTTGACTTTTAGTGGAGAACTAACATAGGGGGCAGAATAAAAAACTTCAATTGCTGCACTGAAAATGCAAGTACACATATTCAAAATATTTCCAAATATATGGTATAAAAATAATCTATACTGAAACACGGAATAAAAAGAAAAAAAAAAGAACATTCCTCTATAAATAAACAGCTCTTACAGTAACTTCTTTTGAAACTGATGATTTGTTTCCCTGTATACTACCCTCCAGAGTATTTTGGTCTTTGCTCAACTCTTTGTTCTCCTCAAGTTTAACTACAAAAGGCAGAAGAACCTAGATAATTTTAATGCACCTCAGATGTTTCTGAATATCTCTGCAAAGTATTCAGAAAAACAGACTAAAGAAGTACACAACAAAAGCAATGTCAAAACTGAGATCTCTGACTTAAATTTTAGATAAGTGATAAAAAATCTGGAAAACTAAACTTTTAGCTTTACAAATAAAGAACTAGAAGCATTTTAAAAAATAAAAGTTCACTTACTCTCTGCCTGCAGCAGAGAATATGCAACTATTGGATTGAGTTATTTCCCAACTTGTCACTGGCCTCAAGTGACTGACACTTTCACATGTTCTGACAGCCAAGAAGAAAAATATCCCCATTATTACAAATATTGTTGAAGGACTGAAAAAACCCAGCAGCTTTTTCTCAAAGCTGCTGCTAACAACTGAAAAAAAAAAAGAAAAAAAAAAGAAAAAATAAGGCAAGGGAGTTTCCCTTGCAATCAAATATGAATTTTCAGTCTCTAAATATGCATGTCTAAAATATGTATTAATAGAAACAGAAAATCAAAACTTTTCAACTGGCTGTTTCAAAAACACCTGAAAAAAATACTTCGTTTTCCTGCTCTCAGAATCAAGTCTGATACTCTAATCTTTTCTTCAACTTTAAACAAGCAAGTCACATTTGTCTGTTTGTTTAGTGCTCCAGCATACGTGGCAAATAAATATCCTTTTGGCTTCAAAGTTTCCAGGATAGATGAAGTTATTTCTCTCCTTCAAACAGAATTCTCTTGCTTCAGATGTGGCCCCTACCATCTGCCAATTTATCACATAATGAACAGTAGAAGCACAGATCCTTGTAATATTTTATCCAATTTTGCCAAATATATACGTTTTCCATTGGAGAAACCCAAACCAAATGTTTTCCATGGAAGCAGATTACAAAAATTACAATTAAAAAGCCTGATGTTTAACTGCTACAGATTTCAAAAGTAGAGAGCTTAAGTTAAAAGGAGTAACTACACATCTTTGAAAATCCTCTTGCTTGGCTTTCTGTCTACTCTACAGTCCTGTGCCTCTCCCATGTTGTATAAAGTTGTAACTCCTGAGATTTTAAGCTTGATTTACACATTAAAGTTTAAATCATAACACAGAATCTGGGACATGTGGTAAGATGCTACCAGGAGACAGCAGTTTGTGCTGCAGGAACTGACGCAACTTGAGAAGAGTTTCTGCAACAACCACTGAGAACATGGAAGAATGTCCATATAAAGCCAGTAAGAATTAATCATCTATATTTATCTTAGCCACATCTACACTTTTTTCTCAGAAGTGATTATTTACAGAATACTTGAAAATTATTACTTGAGCAAGTCCACTCCAAGGAACTATTTATTCTTAAGCTTTTCTAAACCGAGCCAGAACAGGGTGTGTGAATGGCTCAGTGATCCAGAACCAGAAGACATCTGCACAGGAATCACAACTGAGAGCAAAAGAAACCACAGCCAGCATGGCCTATGGTCAGATGAGAGTCACATCATCAGCACAGCCTGGACTGTCTGGATATGGCACCAGATCCCGTTTCTCTTCTATAAACAGTTTGTTTATAGAAGAATGCTCAAACTGCATCTGACATGGCTTACACTGAAGAGATATTAAATGTAATTTTTACCTCTAAAATAAGTAAGATCAATTTGTGTTCTCCAGAATCTGATGCCTAGAGACAGCTCTTCTCAAGCTTCCTTTTCCTGGAATTTAAAACTAAATATTGTACTGTTGATAGCCTGATGTGAAATAGACTGGTTTGGGAAAGCTCAGGCACAGATTAGGAGAGTTAACACAGGCAATTCTTATTTATCACTCTAAAAGCCATCACAACCTTCTTGAAAGTAATATTTGTTATGGTCTTTTTAAAGGCTTTATGGGTGCTGTTATTTATTTTAGCTCTGTTTTCACCCCTCCTTTCCGAATATTTTTAAAGAACGTCATGTATTGTATGTTGCTCTATCCCCCCAGGTCAGCAACAACTCCTCTGAAAAACATCAAACAAGTATTTGACTTACCATATAATTGCTATATGCATGATCAAACATTTCAAGCACTTGATTTCTAAAAAGAGAAAAAAAACATTAGTTGTCTGTCTCCCAATGGCCTTTAACACACTATCTTACATGTATCACACTTTAATATCTGAATATCAAGCACAGGTCCTTTACTAACATACTCTACTCAAGTAAATGAAATACAGAATTATAATTTTTCTTGATTCAGCTACTCTTGCCCACTCCAGTAAGGAAAGCTTCTTTATTATTTATTTGGCGACCTCTTGGCAAGCAAATACCAAAGAAAACTCTTACATTTATTTCATATGTTTGAAAGGACAGAAATGCTTTTATATAAACTCCCGCAAAACCACACTGTTTTTTTAAGACACAGCACTACTCCTGATCGTTCCTAACTGTTTCACTAAGGAGCCCTGCAAGCAAGACCGGACATAAAAGAGCTAAGAACACAATTATACTGTAAATACTACATTTAGTTCAATGACTTGGAAATTCAAGAAGTGGTTTTAACTCATCAAGCGCATTAAGGCATCAAAAGAGCAGAGGATGGTGCTCTTCCAAGGTGCCTCTCAGGTTGCTGCAGGAAAAAACCCCAGATAAGCACACAAAGCTTCTGGGTGATGCAGCACACAGAAAATTGCTTAAAACTTACATTTACAGGCATTTTCTGTGACT
>JAHLSL010000200.1:719441-777255 GCA_025920805.1 Petroica traversi
AATGGGTGACCGCAGCGCGGGAGTCACGTGTGCCAGCAGGGAATGCGTAACGAGAGGGTCGACGTGGACAATGGGAGAGAGAACCACAGCTCCCGGCGTGCCCCGCGCCCCGGCCCTCCCGCCGCGCTATCTCAGGAGTTGCCCCGAGCGAGCCCCGAGCGCGGGGTGGGCGGGGAAATCCCCGAATGGCTCGGGAAGGAAGGGGCCCTATAGATCAGGTCATCATGGGCAGGGACGTGTTCGGACTCCCGTCTAGCCTGGCGTTGCACACTCCCAGGGACAAGGCAGCAACTCTGGGCACCATGATGTGACAGGGCCTCACCATCCTCACCACGGGGACGAACTTTCTTCTAAATACCCAATCTAACACTCAGTTTCGAGCCCTTCCCTCTCACCCTGTCACTCAATACCCCGGCAAAAACTCCCTCTTCGAGTTGCCCGCAGGCTCCCCTCAAGCCTTGGAAGGAAACATCTCCGTCACGCCTAGCTGCCTGAAGAACATTTCTTTAATAAAATCCCTCAAATTATCACACTCTTTAAAAAGCAGCCTGCCAGCCACGGAAGGGAAGAGCGTCTTTATTTCCATGACAAGCATTTATGCAAAGTTCCAAGCAAATACAATGTGTTTCACGTCCTGGCCTCTAACACAGTGGAATTTCACACGCCAGCCCGCCCCCGTCAGGGCACCTGACCCTCGGCCATGGGCCGCGAGAGACGATTTGTTACGGTTCCCAGTTAGTAAAGGCAACTGCAAGACAGCAACATAAACGACTGACTGGATGCATTATTACAATTTCTGATCAGTGGTCCCACGTAACCTTGCAGATTGCTGAGCTCTTGTAATCAAGCTGTCGCTTCTAACCAAGTGTGGTAAAGACAAGAAAATCACTATCCATTTACTAACAGACAGAAAATACCCAAAACTGGGAAAAAATCCCCCCCCGGGCCGTGAGGAACTGCAATTTAAATTGCAGAACCCGGCAATGTAGAGGCCGAATCTTCCCTATCCTTTCCCATCCCACTGATGAAAAACATCTGAGCATCTCAGCAACACAATGCATATCACAGAAAAATATTACCCAGATCTAGGCTTGCCACAGAAATAACTCTAAAATTACAATGATGGAAATTCTTATGCAAAATACTCTCTGTACAGATGTATCTAATTCATATGAGAATGAATTTGTTTCCTTTTGCAGGAGGCTGCAGTCTTTGTTGCTTAGTTGTCTTCACACAAAAATGTATTAAAAATCCATAATGTCCCCTAATTTTAGCTTTAAAAGGCTGCTGCTGCTTAACTCCAGAGCATGTGATAAATTTGAAGTCACTTAACACTCAGTACCAATTAAAAATAGTTAATGATTTGTAAAAGTGAAGCAGCTGACAGTGAAATAACCAATGATTTGTAAAAAAAAATTGGCTGTCGGTGGTTTATATGCTTACAAATTAGTATTTTTGCATGAAATATAAGGAGGAAACGAATCAAAGTACTTCTGCAAGGAAAAAAACCTGTGACCTTCACGTTTTCATACTACAGTATGGCTTCTAGAATAAATAGGAACTGCATTTTTTTTACTGTGGTGACAGAGCAGTTAATTCAGTTACTTAACAAGGTTCCTTCCTCACACAGTAATATTTTCCTGTTCCTCTAGTGTAAAATCTCAGTTATTATTAAAAAATATTTTGATAGCATTAAAAGACTTTGCACAGTTTGCCGAAGTTAAATGCTAACACTTCATTATTTCTTCCCATGTCTTTATGGGCATAAATCCTGCAGTCCTTGCTGCAATTATCATTAATCTTTGCTGTCCTGTACTGTATGACATTCAGAAACAAGCTCAAAACACTAAGCCAGAATGTCAAAGTGCCTTAAACTGACCTCTAAAGTGAGGTCTTGCATTTGAAAGGCCAGTTTACTAAAGTATTAGGTTTCATCTCCAAGCTTTTCTGTGCAAACTGAGATGCAAAGAACACAGATCATGTATATGAAAGCAACTGTCTCCTTTTAATAACTGCTTTTGAAACGTGATTCTGCCCTCCAAACTCTAAGCACAAGGAACAGCCTCTGGCAGCCTGTCACTTCAGTTAACATCTGCATTAGAAATTACATGCAATGATTCTGATATTTCACAATTGTTGCCACTTACTTCATGATTTCCATATCTAAAAAGGTCTACAGACCTGAGTAACACAGTGGGAATAGGAATGGCACAACTCAGTATTCTGTATGAAATAGCTGTAAGTGAATCTATTTTATGGTGGGATTTAAGCCAGAGAAATGCTGCCTAATGGTTATTGTTATTGTAAATATTCTCATCTTTCCCTTCCATAAAACAAAACAAAATTAAATAGCCATAAAGTGCTCTGGAAAGCTAAATACCCCTGAAGTGCAGAGTGGGACTGAGAAACCTGCTCCCATACTTTCCCCCTTTTAAATACAGCAATAAGAGAAAAAAAAAATCAGAATATTTGCTTGTCTTTGACATCTGCCAAAACTTGAAAATAATTATGTAATCAGTTATGTAATCACTTTGCAGAGTGTGGCTTTTCAGCAATCTACTAAAACAACTATTTGGTTCTGTTTGCTACAATTTTTTTTAATTTCCTGTATACTGCATGCAAATACTAAAAGTATCCTCGACTATGTATGTACCAACCACCAGAAGCAGAGCAGTACTTGTCAAAACCATGCATTTAAAAATCAAGAGCATCCTTAAGAACAGCTAAGTTGTTAAAATAAGTTGATGATAATTGGATGTTTGAAGCATTCAGTGGTCACATTTTCAGACTTTTCTCCAGCTTTAAAAGGGAGCAGAGTTGAAGTGATAGATGAGGTTCCTCAGCAGTAATCTGGTTTTAACCAAAAGGAAACCCATCACCCATCCCTCAGGAAGGAATTTGTGGAAAACCTGCAGGCGCTGGGGATACCACAACAAAGCCCATTTTCTCCAGCCCCGACCTGAATAAGTATTCACAATTGAACAGGGATTACTGGAGTAAATAGATTCTGCAGGGCTGGGCTGGAAGCTGCTTTTTACTTTTCAGAATTTTGCTGTGCAGAACCACCTTCTTGGTGTTCTTCTGGGAGAATTGCTTTTCCTCCTGTGCTTTCAATTCCTGCATATGAAGATGATCGATCTCCTGGCTCCCCCTCTTGCCCCCCAGGCTCTGTGTCTGCCATGTGCTCTACCCTAGGCTGCCCCCGGCGCTGCTGCGGCACCAGGGAGACTGGCTCCAGCAGTCCTGGGCTCAGGTTTGCTCTATCTAGGATGGGCATGTCCCTCGTGGCTGCATCTGCAGCAGGGCTCGGAAAGGAGCTCTGTGTACCAGCCTCCCCCCAGGACAGCGTGGCTGTTCCCTGCTGCTTCCTCCCCATACAACCTTTTGTCTTCCACTGCATTTCCCGTGTGTTCCTCTGGCTGCAACCTCTCACCTCCAGCACCCGTGTGCCACACACTTGGCTTGATCTCCACTTCTGCCCCCTGAAGCGGAGCTGAGCTCTCTACCAGCCACGGTGCTTGTGCACCCTTGGGAACGCTCTCTACACTGGTATCATCTGTCTCCAGGCTAGCTGAGGATGGTCGCTCCTCCTTGAACTCGACACATTCTGATGCATCTTCACTTATCATCTGGCTCACCTGAATTTCTGCCACAGCCACTTCGCTCAGCTCATAGTTCCCCTTATGGTGCTCCTGCAACTTCAACAGCTCGCCCTCACAGACCTCCTTAATGTTCTCAGCTGGAGTATCTGCTGGGATCAAAACTGACAGCATCAGCAAACTCCTTATCTGATTCACATCACTGAGGGATTTACAAATCTTTTCTTCCGACTGGCTTTCTTTTCCAGGACTATACCTAAACCCCGCTTTCCCTGTCTTTTCATCCTGGGAAACAATCTTTGTCTCATTACTCTCACTGCTTTCTTTTTTACTATCCCCTTCAAACCCTGTTCCTACTGCATTTTCACTCTGAGATAATTTTTCCATAATTTCATTTTCTACCCTGCTTTTCTTTTCTGCACTCCCTAAAATCTCTGTATCTGTTACACTCTCAGGTGGGAAAGTAAGGTTTATCTCAGAAACTTTTTCCTGTGCTGTGCTTGCTTTCCCAGTGTCACTGACAGACACAGCAGGTGTTACTGTTTGACTCTCTGAAGTCACCTCTTCCTCTGCTGCCCTTTCAGGTAATTTAAGTTCTTTTTTAGGGCTGGTTCCAAAATTTGTTACTGCAGTGTCAGTCCCAGAAGCTACTTTTTCCTCCACAGCTTCTTGGTGTGCCTTGAGTTCTCTCTCAGTGCTCACTACACACTCTGATTCATTCTCCAACATGCTTTTCCCCTCTTCAACTGCTTGTCTAGTGTGACCAGTCAAAGGGGACTCCTGTTTGTCACCAATGTCTGTAATAGCCACTGCTTCCCTCTTGCTGGCCTGATTACCAGCTGCACTGACAGAGCCACCTGCCTCTTTGTCTAGTGACTTTCCCTCATCAGCGTCCTTCTCCCACATGATTTTCCCTGTCACAACTAGCATTTCATCCCCGTGGCTCTCGGTGTCTGACCCCTTGGCTCGGGCAGCCACAGGTGCCTTGGCGGGGGTGCCCTGTGCTGATCCCATGGGGGTCCTCAGCTCTGTCAGGCTGGACACGCTCTCGCAGGGTACATTCAGGATATCCTCAAACAGGTTGTGCTTCTTCAGTACGGCGGCTTCTTTGATGACTGAATAAAACAGAAACACCAAATTGCTTTGGGAAGGCTGACAGAGGCACAGGGAAGAACATACAGTGCTTTCCCGAGTTTGTGTTGTACATTTTGATATTAAAGACAACATTAATGTTCATTTTCAGCTTCCTTTTAGTTCACATTTCTTTTCTGGGGATGGGAATTCTTTTTTTTAAATAATGGTACTTTAGTATTGACCTAAGCATTTCTGAAGCAGAGGACCCACAATGCACAAGGGTAATGCTTCTGTGCAGAAGGATTTACATTGAATGTGCCAATAAAAGTGTGCTGGTAACAAGTATTATACTGCTGTTTTGGAACAGGAGTGCCTATGGTCTGTGAAAATATCCTGTGCAGTATATCTGCTTGTCTTTTATCCAGGGTATAGACAGATAGGCACATATAGAGAGATGCAAGTATGTTGTAAGTATTTATATATGTATATAAAATATTTATTACGAATAGTTTCATTTTCTGACACAGAAGCAGAGAGATCGGCAAGGAGTACTGGAAACTACATCCAGTGCTTCATTTCATTTGGGGAAATTAACCTCTGTTGCCATTAGCCTTAGCAATTCTCTTAGTCTTGCAATTGGCATAGTCTTCTCATTTAGTCATCATCAAATCTTTACAACTAAGGACAAAATTTCCCTCCTTGGCCCAGGGAATTGAGATCAAATGAAGCTGCCATCATAACACTTTGTTAGAAAAAAGCTTGTGCCAAGCCAGCACTCTTTAGTTCCATGGGTTTAGTAAAGCTGCCCCATAACTCAGATTTTAGGACTTGCAACACATCTTCAGTGAGCCAAACGAATAAAAACAGGAACGTAACCACCAGTGTTGGGTAAAGTGGGAAAGAACAGCCAGGAGAGGACTCTGGGAAGCTCTGAAGGAATAGCTTATGGGCCACAGGCTGCAATGCTACTCCGGTCGCCTCAAGAATGTTCTCACCTTTCTGGGCCTCTTGAAGCAGTGTCTGATATAAAATCTCTTCATACACGTTCTCTACTTGGATCACACTTGTGTAATCAGCAAAAATGTACTGCTCGTATCTCTGCAGCTCCTGTGCAGGTAGGGAAGAAAGGTAGAGATGGAGAAAACGGAGGGATTCTGAGTCCTACTGCAACCAAATGGCTTGGAGATGCCATGGAGCAGGTCTTGCAACACCCCGTGACAGCTCCTGGAGTGCACTGTTTGAACTATGACTCCATGAGCTACGTGCGTCCACAATCAATTATGTACTTACCAAAGAGTGTTCCTGCAGTACAACCACAGTTAAAAGCAATACAGATCCCTGCCTGCTGAAACAAACAGCTGCTGAGGAAATGTCTCACAACTTGTTTGTCCAAGGAGGAAAATCCACAGTGCACAGGAGATGTGGGGTTTGGTTTTGTTTTTCTAATAGGTGTGTAATACTTTGAGCTCACTGATTTATACCCAACAGGCTGTCTAGACAATAATCGGATTATTATCATTAAGCAGCTGCTCGGTGGTCTATAAAAAGTAAATTCAGTGACCTATGCCCCCTTCTAGAAGAGGTATCTACATAAAAACACGTGGAGGTTTTCAGGTGAAAGGTCAGGACTTGGCAGGGCCTGTCAGCTGTGCCACACTTTGGCTTCTAGAGCTGGCTACTCACTTCTGCAGAGGCAACTACTCAAAAGGCTGGTGGGAAACTAAACAGAAAGAGCTTGTGGAAGTTTGCTGTACCACTGCTTCCTCTGTGACAGAGATATAAGGTGTCTGCACACATATTCCAAGTGATTAAATGCTTATCCCTGTGCACAAACACTCTGTCTTGAAGGCACCGCTGACACTCTAAAAGAGACTATTACTTTGGGGATCCTAAGGAAAGGAGAGTAACATACAGAAGAGACTGATTTTAAATATATTCTTGAAAATTTTAACAATCCCCACTCAAAGACTTGCAAGTGTAATTTGGCAAAACACTTGGTTTTAAATTAGTTTTTGAAAGTGAAACAATCTAAGGATAACCAAAAGCAGCACACTGTGGGTGAGAGCTCAGAGTCAACTGGAGCAGATGAACATCCATGAAACAGAAGGACAGGAGGCCAGGACACCTTGGGCCCATCCCCTTTCAGCAGGCACAGGACAAGGCAGGAGGGTGCTCAGGGCTTTCAAAGGATTCAGGCTATTCATTCTGTGCCCAGGTGAACAGCATTCCAACCAGCCCCTGCTGCAGCCACATAGATACCGCTCAACACCTCCACCAAACTGATGTTTGCTGACTGAACGTGCCCTGTGTGATTAGGGGAACAGAGATGGTCACTGTGATTATTCTGACTGTTGTGCAACCCTTGCACTGAATACCACTGACAGCAAGGCTGTTTTTTGCTGAAGGAGTTAAGCAAGGGCTGGGCACAGTCCTGCTCGTTTCTCTGGGTGCTGCTACAGAGCAACGAACACAGCTCATCCCTGCAACCCAGCTGTACAGAGGAACTCAGTTTCAGGGACTTCAGATCTATAGGGAAAGAATGAACCAGGGATGGGCAAAGGACTGCAACTGCCTTTGAGAAAGCAAAGTGTATACACAGTGTCCCTGGTTCCTGAAATCTTCCTTGGGCTCCACACCTACCCAACCTGTGAAGTGGCAAATCTAAGCACTGAGCAGGCAGGAAATCTGCACGTTCTCAAAAAGAAAACAGCCTGACAGTGTTAAGGACTCACTGCCAAGGTGCTGTTTCTCCCCTGCCTGTCATTATTGGTTTCTGGGTTTTTAGTCACAGACACTTACTGGTTTGCATGCTGAAGCCAGTGTCTTCTGCATTGTGGGCAAAGTAATCTGCACCAGTGCCTCCTGGAATATCTTCTTGCGGATGGTGCTGCTGTCGTAGTCATATTGCTGCCAAAACACACCAGAAAGATCAACATGCCCACATGTGCCTGGGGTTATTTACCACTGCCACAGGGAACTGGTTCCTTCAGCCTGTAGCTGCTACATCACAAGTGCACAGGGGTTTGAATGGCCATGCAGGTTAGTCGAGCTTGTACAAAATCACTCTAAAATCTACTATTCTTGGATCTCTTTCCCTTCTTTTAACTCTTAGGCTAGAAACATCCCGACTGCCTTCCCTGTATGTTTCAGCACTGCCTTTTCTGAGAGTAATGAATCCTAGCGGCAGGCTAATTATAAAGTTAATTTAAAATTATTTATCCAGATCCACAGTATATTAATAATCTGATCTACCTACAATTAAAGCAACTGCACATGCAAATACTTTTTAAAGAATTTCAAGTGTCTGCCCAGAATTACGTTTTATCCCCCAAATGAGCAGCTTTGCTAAGTACCACCAAATCAATATTTTCAGCTGAATGGCAAAAGTTTATCTTCTTTCAAATACTGAGGTACATTCATATAAAATATATTCTGTTTCCAAAAAGGCAGCCTGCAAATGTGCTACATGACATTTACCTTCAACACTCTCAGCTTGACCTTTTCAATGGTTGTTGCAACTTTGGCCGAGTCTGCCTGGCAGTTTGGAGAGAACAACTGCTCAAAAGTATAAACTGCATTTTCCATCAGCTAAAAATAAAAATTTTAAAAAATCTGTTAAAGACCAGCAACATCAAATTCCTGCAAACATGGTAAGTGTAACTGTTAACTTAAATTGTGTTTCTGAGAAGGAGCTCTGAAGAGCACTGAGATGCTGCAATAAATAAATAAAATTAAAGCTGTGGTATCATTATCATGCTGTCTCAGCTTTCTTGTACAGATTTGATCTCCTGTCAGCAACTAAACTGATGGTGACAGAGCCAAAATGTAGAATTGATTTTCTATGTATACAGACCACAGTGAAAACTCACTATCCCTAGTAAGAAACTCCCACTGACTCCCAACATTAATCATTAATAAACAGTATTTAATAATAATGCACATAATTTTCTGTAGCTTTCATTGTAAAATAAACAGTAATCAGAAAAAATCACACAGAGTGCAGTAATTTCTTGCAGAATTATGACAAGCTGGCATTTACCACATTTTCAGCTTATCCAGAGATTCATTAAGAATATTATGCTCCTGCTCTGAAGATATTTTAGACAAACATTTCTGCAAGTGGTAATTGAGTCTATTTAATGAGGCTTTGTCTTTTCTTTAGCTGTTCCAATTCAAATGTTAACATTTTCTTATTGTAGTAGTACAGGGAAATATGCAGGGGGGGGCATTCCTTCAGCCAGTTGAGCACCGTGCTTCCCGATTTCCTGAAACTGGCCACTAGAGGATGCCAAGCTCCCAAGGCAAGGAATCCTGCTCCACCCGAGGTACATTTTAGCCAAATACTATACCAACACAGTCTGATTTTACTTATTTATGAAGTAAGTGTCCATGAACACAAAGCAAACTACACAATATTTTTATGAGGAAAATACCAACCTGTTAAAGAGGAAAATGCAATAACAGCATGTTTAGAACAACTCGTGGTATAATTTAACTTATTTCTTGTTAATTTTTACTCATGCTCTGTTCAGAAAAAAAATGACCTCTTGGTTTATATGGGATTTATTTTCTGTCTACTTCTTTGTCTTGACTTATGATCTCCACTGAGTGAAAGACAGTTTATTTGGCAGCATTTTGGAATGGTCCCCCCATGAAATCAGAAATTTATTTCTGAGTAATTCCTTGGCTGCTGGTCCTGGCTGTACTCAGAAGAACTGCTTTAGGAAAACCCTATCCCAGCACTGTCCTAGGCACTTGTTTTCCATATTCATACCTCCCACTCCATAGATCTGGACCAGCTCCATTTCACAAGATTACTGAGCAGATTAATAAGTTTCCCAAATATAGATTAAAATCATAGGGTTCAGTTTAGAGCTCCAAGGCCGAATGGATCTGGCAACTGAAATCAGTCTGCTGGCTAGCTCCTCAGAGACTTCTGACCAGGCATCCTGGAGAAATCCAGGCAAAGCAGAGTTACAGCCTATACCAACACACACAAGAGGGGACAAAGAGGTGGAGTTCAGTTTTCATCTGGAATGATATTGTCACCTCCACCAGTCCCCTGAAAAGTGATGCTGGATAAAGCACCTACACCCTGAGACATCGTCTGTTACCAAGTTTCTACCATTAATTAATTGCTTTATATTAGAGAGAAAATCAACTACCAAGGAGGAGACATTCCATTTTGGTAAAACACATTTAAGACCCTTCCTGAAAAATCAAGCCTTGAGAAAAGGAATCAGGTGAATTTTAGCCACCCCACTGCTAACACACACAACTTTCTTGGGCTGAGACACTGAGAATTCAGAAACCGAAAGTTCAGGGGAACCGATGATTCATCCAAAATTTTCATGCCTTGCTGAATGACTCATAGACACACAGTCTCACAAATATAAGTATCAAGCGGCTTATAGCTGGTTTTCTCAGGTTTTGTTATCTGTACCTTGCCTGAGAGACACTCTGGGCTCTTTTTCAGCTTTTATCAAGATTACTTTGAAGCAAATTAGCAGGACAAACCTAACCTGTTCTCCCAGGAGGAAAAATTTACCATATCTTACAGTACCTCTTGCATGAAGTTCTGTGTCCTCTGAATCACAAAATCGATGTGAGAGACCTTGAAGCGACTCTTGAGGTCCTGCAGGAGCTCCTGGAGCAGGTTCACTTTCAGATAACAGGGCGCCATTTTCACCGACCTGAAGGGCAGCATCATGAGCTGATCCACATTCTAGATTCCCATGTGGGAGACAAAGCAACCAGAAGTGAATTTTTAATAGAGAATGTAACAATTTGGCTTTAACCCAAATTCTGGTATCTGCACTCCAGTTGCACAAATACTACAAGACTTTCTAAATGACAAAACCAAGTGCACACATGCTTACATCTGGGAAAGCAAATCCTGCTGCCAGCCAAGGTCTAGCCAGGATGTCCTTGTGCTGATATAAAGGCTCCTACTCTGTTTTGTCTTACCTCCTTTAGCCTGGTCATGTCATTCTTCTTCTGGAAGTCCTGGATGATTTCATTCACTTCCTTATCAAAAAGTGAGCGCACTTCTGTGAATCCAGAACTGATGGGGCCCATAAGCTCCTCCAGGATGGAGGTGAGAAATGGCTGGATATTCTCTGTGCAGCACTTCTGGACATGCTCAGAAACACTGCCTGGAGGGTCACACAGGACAACAGTTGCATTTAGAGGCAGTGAAAAAATTAATTGCAACTTATCTCTTTACAGTTAGTTCAATGACTCCGTATTTTTCCCTGGAGTGACACCTCCACAGAGGTGATGAGGGTGTGAAAGGAGTTCATAGCTTTATAAGTGACAATGAAAACTCTTGTCCCAAACCTCACCTAAGCAAACATTGGCAGCTGGGGGCACTGTGAGGGTGGAGGAAAGGGCAGCTCTGAGTATGATTACCATCTATTTATTTATCTATTTGCCAACTTAAGCAACACCAGTAACATTTTGCCTGCTCTTTACATTCCTTTTTATATTCCTAACAAAATTATGATTACTTCACATTAATTAAAAAACACCTGAGAAGCCCTTTGGCTTAAATATTCTTTGGAAACCCATGCACTTTTCACATAACCAAAATCTGGTTTTGTGATGCATTCCTAGAGATCAGGTCAAAACCACTCCACTTTTAATTATGGTCATGTGACCTGTATGTTCACTACCTAAGTCTGTGCAAGTGAAAATGAGAGCAGAATGAACAACTCTGAATCAGGATACTCAAAACCTGTCAGCTCCAATTTGAGAAGACCTGGTATTTTCAAAAACACAGTGGCTACAGGTATCAGTTCCCATCAAAGGCAGCAGAGTCTAATTTGTGTTCTGAAAATTGGTGTTTCCTTTTGGTTTCTCAAAACAAACAAGGATTTCAAAACAAGCACATCTGGTAATTTGAGCAATACAATGGGAAATATTGGAGAATTGCTCCAAAGCACAGCTGCTCCTCCACTAACCTTTGATTTTTCCAGCTAAGAAATTCTTGGAATTCAGAATCTGATCCATGTCTGAACGAATGGTCGCTTCAAGTGTTTTTGCAAATTCTCTACATTCTCCTTTCAAGGTATTGAATCCTTCTGCCACCTGTTGCTGGACTAAGCCATAGGTTTCCTCTACGATCTGGACCCAAATCAAATTGAGAAGCAGAGATCAGAATCAGCACCCACAGGGAGCTGCTATGAGCAACAGCTACTCTGCAAGTGTCAATCCTTACCCCAAACCAGGCCCGTTTCCTGTCATTCCTCTTTCCCTTCATTTTAGGCAGGATCATTGTCTGGAGGTTAGGCAACAGTTCCTCCATCACCAGGTTGCTCAGGATCTGTATGGTCAGGAGATGAAAATGACAAGTTCACACCCTGTTCTTTATCTGAAGGCTGAGCACTGCAGCACAGAGTTATGTGTGCAGGCAGTGGCTTAGCTGTCCCTCCCAGCTGCCAGGAATTACTCGCAGGGGTTTTACACCCTCTCTGCCTAGATTTGAACTGCAACTCCTTCCTTACCTCTCCCACTCAAATGCACCAAACAAATACAAAAGACTTAATATACATCTGATTTTGGGAGTCTAGACCTCTATCTCCATGTTTTTATTTACAGACACTGTCTCTGGCCTGAGAAAGCTGCATCAACAGCCCAGCACCATCCATATTCAGGATCACATCCCTGCTGTACCCAGCTGCTGGCTGAGCATTGGCTCCTCAGAGACTTCTGACCAAGAAGGGGTGCAAGAACACCCCTCAACTTTCCATTTTCAACATGCCAGGGTCATCATTCATGTCAGTGCTTCCAGATACTGCATCTCATGTATTACAGCTGCCACAGGGATCTGAGGTATGCACCAACACCAGCAGAAGGAAATGGCAGGAACTAGAGCAGCACAAGTAAAGAAGGGCTCTGACTGCAGCCTAGTGTAAAACAGGGCATGATCAGCCCCTACAGAAATACAACACACAATACCCTGCTGTAATATACCTTTAATATACCTTGAATATGCAATACACTTTCATTGTAGTTTCATTTAAGTACTTAGAGATAATGCCATAGCAGCATGTCAGATTCAGCTCTGCTGACTTAAATACCTTTCAAAAGCAATTCACTAATTCCTAAACTAATGGCTTCCTTAAAAAAGATATCATGAACAACCCAAATGATCATAAATAATAAATGTGACAACAGATTAAATAGATTTAGAAGCCAAGGGAAAGGCATGAAGCTGTGCCAGGGGAGGGTTAGGTTTGCTATCAGGGAAAGGTTCTCCCCCCAGAGGGTGGTGGGTACTGTTCAGGCTTCCCAGGGAATGGGCATGGCCCCAAGGCTGCCAGAGCTCCAGGAGCATTTTGACAATGCCCCCAGGGATTTTTGGGTTGCAGGGCCAGGAGCTGGATTGAATGGTCCCTGTGGGTCCCTTCCACCTCAGGATATTTTGTGACTCCATGATTTTATATTGTGAAAAATCTTGAGTTCTCTGGATCATTTTTAGGGCATTGGGGTCTTCCCTCAGGTGCTTGGACTCGTGCTCCCATTCCAGCCATGCTGCAGCCCCAGTGTGCACTGACACTGTGGGGACTCGGCCACCACAAATGAGTGTCAGCAAATACATTTCCTGGCACTCTGCAGGGACTTTTACAGCAACAAATTTCAGCTGGCTTGCTCCAAACCATTCACTTAGCTTGGACATTTGCCTAAAATAATTATTATGTTTGGTCCAAGCAGGCCATGATAACACACTATACTTACTTACTGAATTATTGCTAAGAAGATAATAGTGGAACTAGGCTGGATGTCTTCTGATTACAGCTCTCTTGAGGTATATGGGTTATGAGTAAGTTGCTGGCAAGCAATGTGAAAAAGAAAACATAAAATGAAACTAGCACTATAGTAGATCCATAACATGAGGGAGGAGGGGAGAAGAGAAAAACCCTCATGTAACTCCTTAAAGAATTTATTATCAGATGTTAGCAGGGAACTTCAATCACTGACATGTTGGCAGTGGGAAAGACACTGTTTATAGAGTTTTCTCCAGATTCCACATTTTTCAGCATTTCAAAGGTAGGCTTCTTGTAAAACAATAATCTGGTTCCTTAAAATAAACCCCCTCCTTAAGGTTTTTTCCATTTTCCCAAAGGAAAGGCAGATTTCATTAAGGAAAACAGCCAGCAGCTGGCACTAAAGTAAACAAGTAAACATTTGTTGCTGAGGGCTCAGTGTTTGGAAAAAAAATTATAAATCAGAGTGCAAATAATGCCCTAAAATGTAGAGTGATGCCGGAGGGATTGTGGGGTAATCTCAGCGACCATGAGTGTTTCAAACCCAAGTGCCCAAGTATGGGCCCAGACCCTGGGCTTAGCATTTCATTTCTGCAGAACTGAAGTACACAGACTTTTGGTGTTTAAGTGTAACTGTTACTATGCAAGACTCTGTTTCAGCAGCTTTTATTAAAAAAGGATTAGTAAGAGATATCTTAAAATCTCAAGTATTTCTATCTACTTTTTTAAGATGCCCCTTTTTGCCAAGAGAATTTACAGTCTTCACTATCCTCAGAGCTGCCATACCTAAAGCCAAAAACCCCTCAGAAATATCTTCTTTTACCTCTTTTTCATTGCCAGTTATCATTTCCCATGTGCCGTAGTGGCCTTTCTCCTGTCGGAAGAACTGAATGGCCTCTAAGAATGCCTCCACTTCATACGTGGTCTGTTTGAGAAAGTCTGGAGGAAACAAAAATTAACATATAGGATTTACCCAGAATAACCTTTAAAAACCATCCTTTTCTGATCCATTTCCCACTCCACATACACCTACCAGTAGTATTTTTAAATAATTTACTAATCCCAAATGCCTGGAGACCTTGGGCTCTCACTATGATTTAGAAGTGCATTAACACAGGAAAGCTCATCCCTTGCCTTTACAACTGTGAGCAATGTAGGGTGGCACACAGGAAGACTCTGACAGCATGAGCCAGGGCAAACAGTTAGGAATTCTTTAGTTTATGATAACCGCAGGCAGCTCATTGTGGAAAGCTGTGTGACTTGATAAATTGCTAAAATCTTGAGTTAACACTCCCCAATAACGTTTTAATTCCTTTGTTTTGTTAAAAAACTGATGATCAAGATGGTTTTCCATGGATATACAACAAAACAGACCTCAACAAAGAAAGCACAAAACTCCTGACAAGTTCATGCTTATCTCCCTAAATATTGCAGGAATGTTCAACCAGAGTCTGGAATATCTGGTTATTGTGCAAGGACACTGCTGCCAGATTGGACCTCTTCCTGAAAACAGTGTGGTGGCCTGGGGACACCTTGGCCTCAAAATGTGAAGCAGTGCGGCTGCTTGGCAAACTTGAGTGAAAAAACCACCCTGAAACACTTCAGGGGTCAAAGTGCTGTGTCTTCACTATCAGAATGCCAGGATTATCATCTTGTGGGAAAACAAAGCCACAAAGGCTTATTGTCCCCTTTCCAAGGTTATCTACTGCAGCCTTGAGCAGCTGAAATCCTGTTGTGCACTCTCAGAACAAAGGAGGGTAGAAAAGAATGTTGATTCTCTCAAAGGGAATTATGCTGCTTTAGAAATTATTGATACATACAAACAATTGGGATGAGAAGAGTCAGGAGTAAGTCCTCAAGCCTTGCTTCTCAAGCAACACTTCTTTGGGCTTGTTCATGAAACTGCTCAAGAGAGAAGCTTTACAGAAGCCTTGCATAAATACCAAAGGCAATGGAGGAATTAGAGAAATTACAGGAAACGTGGAGGATTAACACCACCTGTAATGCCTGAAATAGCTCATCCGTTTTTAACAAAATCAAAAGCTATAGAAACCTGCAATTAACTTCATCAGGGCTTCACCCTTGAAGCTTGAAAACAACTGTTTGAAAACGGCATGATTTCAGATCTGCTCAGAGTCCAAATGTCAGAATTCGCCCTGTCAGTTTCGCCTAGCTGCAATGACTGAAGGAAGGTTTGTTAAACACACTGAGGGGCACTAAACACTCTCTCAGTGCCACTCTCTTGATACTGTTCTTCATCTGCAGATATTTGGAGATCCAAGACATCACACAAATTCTCCAAGCTCATACAATGATCAAACAAAAAAAAATGAGCCAGGTAAAATCCCAACCCTACCTTCACTGCTGTCTCCAGGAATTATAGCATTTGTCATAGCAAGTCACAAACCAGAGTGCCAAAATGTCAGTATTAGTTTTAAGTCAGGCTGTTCAGTGCTGAGAGAGCCTCCTCTGACCACAGTTTTAATGAAAAAATGGAGTGTTCCACCTGAGAAACTGAAATGGAGCATTGCATTCATTTAGTCCTCCCAAAATAAAACTCAAAATATTTTGATGAGCAGAGGTCCTGGTTTGGCTGCAGGGAGGGAAAACTGCAGCTCCCACAGCCCTCCAAGCATGACTCACATGTTTTCCTCCTTCACAGCTGTGCTCCCTCCTAACCCAATGGGACAACAGGCCATCGAAGAGGCTGGATCTTGGACCTGCTGAGATAGTGATGCACCAGTGCTGGGAAGAGTCTGCCCTCTAAGATCATCAATTTTTAATTACATGCTCAAGGGAGTATTCTTTGTTCTGACTGTCCCAAACCTTTACTGCAGTGGGGAGAAGGTGCTAAAAATCCAAGAGTGATTCATTTGAATAGCATGTGGGATGAACATTAAGCTGTAAGTGCCATAAAATCCCAATCACACATTCTTTCCTATGCCAGTAAACACAGGACACAAACAAAATCATGGCAGTCTTGCTACAAAAACAGCTCCAAGCAGAAAGGAAGCTTTATCCTTCAAGGCTGCTACAACTGCTTAATATAGGCGATTTTGTTCTCACTTTCATAGGAGGAAAAGATCGCCTCAGTGACAAAGCTTTGAACAAGTAGATCATCCAGTGTCAGGCTGTGCAGAAGCTGCTGGCAAGGCACACGAGACAGAACCACATTCATGGACAGGGCTCAAGAAAAGGGAATTGTACCCAGCTGAAAGGAGCTGCCATGCACATCCTGCACGACTTCATCCCTGATTCTGCCCATCCCATCCAGCAGTCCGTGGAAAGGCTGGAGGAGGGTGGTAGCTTGGCAGCCACAGCAAGGCCAGGGAAACAAGGGCTCAGCTGTTGGGGGTGCCCTGCTCGCATGCAAGGATGCTGCTGGGCCGTGGGCCACAGCAGCAGTGCTGCAGCTGCAAATGAGGCAGGTGGCAAAGCCCAGCAGTGCCAGGGACGAGCGTTCATCAGGGAAAAGCACAACGGGCACTCCCTTCTCCTGAAGCTGTCACAGGGGCTTCCCCTACCACCTCTACTGAGTGGTCTGTGTGTCCTGCTGGTTGTAGAGAGGGGAGCAGCTTAGGGCAGCTTGGTGCAGTGCTGGCTGCAGTATTCTTTACCCAAATCCCACATGACACCAGGAAGGTTACTGAGTGTACTCCAGCAAAAGGCCAGTGAGTCTTTACAGGTACCCTTTACTGGTACATGCTTAATCCAGGATGCCTTGCATTTGTAAAATCACCCAAGCACCTTCTCCAGCTGCTAATGAACATAACATCCATTTTGTGTGGAGATTAAAACAAAATTCTGTTTATTCTTTTTAGTTTAAAAAAAAAGAAAACCTACCTAGAGACTCTACATATCCAAGCATGGAGCCCAATTTCAATAACAGATATTTCTAACCACAGATTCCTTTTATAAACTCAGAAGTAACTGCTATAAAGCTCCCTTTGACTTTGGGAGATGGAAGGACAACTGGAAGCACCATGACTTTATAAATCTCCCCAAACTTGCACATGTCTCAATGGTATGACTCTGTTTGCTCAGGACTGCAGAAAGCTTTCTGTAGGATGGAGCTTCCCAGCAGTGAATAATTTCTCTTTTAAAAAATGTAATTACGTCAATCCTTAACTCTTCAAAATATTACCCAGGACATTCAGGCTACTGGACACCTCTGAGGCCTCCAGCACCTGGTGCAGAAGAGTTAATTTAGAGGGTCCTCTTTCCAGTCTCAGCTGTCTCCCATGCCTGGGCTGCCCTGGGACTGGCAGTCTCCTAAAAGGGTGCCCTCAGCTATGAGCTGCTCTTTCTATCCATTGGCAGGTTTGAGGAGTCATGAGCCCCAAGATCCTGTGGGCACAACAACTGTACCCTTGGAGATGGACATGGCTAAAGCCCCTCAGGACAGGCTGTCCATTTGTGACTCACCAACACTTCCTGTGTGTCCAATGACAGCAGCAGGAATTAACTGCCCTCATGGATTTGATCTCATCCACAGCCACAGATCAACTGTCTTACACCAGTCAGAACACTGAAGAGCTCTGTGCAAGGACTTCTACAGATGAGCCTCATTACAAGAGAGGCTGAGTGCTCCAGCTGCCTCTGGCACAAACTGGATTTCCGGAAAATCCAGATATTATGAAATCTGAATTTGAACATTTCAGTTCAAACTGTGCATCTGTCTGTACTGCACACTGCTGCCTTGAGGCTGCTGGTGAGGAGGTTTAATCACTCAGATGATGATTTTTCTTAATTTCCAGCAAAGGAAGATGCCTTTATAACATTAACATAGCAGTTAAAAAGTCATTATTTCACTTAATCACTTAAGTGAGTGTCCCTCTAAACAAAAAACTGTCACTAATGGCACTTGGGGACATGGTTTCGTGGTGAACATGGTTCAGTTGCAATCCAGTAACAGTGAAGAGGTCTATTGACTGTGGATAAAGTGCCTTACCAAAGTGAGCTCCATCACAAAAAATAACCTCAGCCTTTTGGCTGACATTTCACACAAGGCTGAGGCTCAAAGACATAGCTGAACAAGTGTTAAACTAGAATCCAGAAGTCTGAGATCATGGACCACGGGTTTTAATTAAAGAAATGCTGACTCTGACATAATGACCTTCATCTGACCACCAAAACTCAGGAGCAAACCACCTGGCTTCATCTGCTTCCGGCAGCATCCTAGCCAGATTCTGCACACTGGGAATATTAAAGCAATGTGGCACACAGTTGTTGATGACTGTTTTTGCAGATCATCATGTCAGGGCCCACAGGCCTTGCTGGGCTCAGGCCCACACCAGCCTCAGGAACTGCACCTCTCTCAAATGTCTCTTCCCAACATGAGACATTCACAACCAATCCAAAAACTCATGACATTTTAGCTCCCTCCTACAAGACAGCAGGGCCTTCACATATCCCCTCAAATCATTCAAAGCCACAGGTTTTGGACAAAGAGTGGAGAAGGCAGGAGAACAATCACTGGAAGGAGATGAAGATCACCAAGGAGTCCAGTCTGGTGGCCTTTCCCTGAGGAGGAGAATGTCACCTATTAATTTTGTTTTCATTTTTATTACTATAAATGAGTAAAAACTGCATTTGATTTTATGTGATCTCACAATATTATTTCCTTGCTTCCTCCTCTATTTGATAGAGAGCTGGCTCTAGTGAAGGCAGTGCCAAAGCATCTCTCATAACTCCTTCTTGTTGATCACTTTATAGAGCCTTTTCCTGGTATACAAAAAATCTCAGTACAAGTATTGGTGCAGGGCCTTCCTTCTTGCGATGTTACAAATAGACAGTAGGAGACAGACAAAGAAATATTTGGAATTTGAAGTGCAATCTCAAAAGCTGGTGCTTGTACCTTCTTATTTCCACTAGACACTGCTGCCCTCAAGAGAACAGATTTCATGCTAAGAAATGCAACATTTCCCAAAGTTCTCATTCCAAGTCATTCCCCTCTCACCTTGATATCTGTTTCTTTTGAATATATTTTGACTTGCTTTTTCCTGATTTCTACTATACACACTTTGTAATTTAAAAAATCAATTTCTAACTGATTTTTAAAAATTTAGTTATTTTAATACAAAAGTTGGTAAAAAAAAGAAAACACACAACCCCAAATCAACTAAAAAGACAGGATAGTGCCAACTCTTTTACTGGCATTTCAAAGATAGTGCTCCCACTCTGCCAGCCCCTAAAGATTTGGGGAGGAGGCAGCTGGAGACTATCAGGAAACAAGAGATATTCCTGCAGGGAAGCAATCTGCCAGCTTTCAAGCACCACAATTAGGGGATGCCCTTCAAATAAAAATAAATGAGCATGATAAAAAATTATTTCCCTTTCTAAGAGCTCACGTGAGCTCCAGTACATTTTAAGAGCTGCTGCTTTTTATATACCACCAACAGCTGGTATAAAGGCCATGGCCATTAACTCCAAAAAAATTAAACTGCAGAAATTTCTGTCTCCAAAAAAAAAAAAAAGCAATGGTCCCAACCCACTGGGATGGCAGGATTAAGAAAAGGAACATGCTTTGAATGTGGAGAGATGAGGAAAGCTTGGGAACTGTAAGTCAGGAAAAGGGAGGTTACCTGGGGTTTGGGACACAGCTCAAGCATGGCTGAAAATGACCCTCTAAATAAAAGGTTACACATTTTACCCTCATAGAATGCTGTCCTGTGTTGTTAGCATCCAAACTGAGAACAAAGTGAAATATAGACGGTACTCTGGGCATGAGAGGCATCAACCTCCCAGTTCTGGGGATTTTCTGCGAGTGGTGAGTTGTCACATTATCCACAGAGCATGTGGTGTGAAGTCACTAACCACCAAGAGAAGCTAGATGAGGTCACGTCCAAACATGATGCAGCCCTGTAAGAATATGCTGCCTTTATAGCAAATAGAGCTTTGCAGCTCAAGTTCCCTTCGCGGCCACCAACACTGAGCAGGGTTAACTGTTTGGTTATCAGCTCACAGTACCCAGATTAAAGCTGTTCAAAGTAGCACCAGATAGGGCACAAGGAACCTCCCTGGATGGACCAGCAGCTATAAGTTTCATCATCTAAAAAATTAATGAACACTGTATAAACACGCACAAAGAATCACAGTATCACTTATTTCTGTCATTTTCCAAGTGCTTCCCAAACCAGCTCCTATATTCCTGGAGCAGGTGGGAATTTGGGGAAGAAAAGGCTCTAGCGTGACTTTATTGTGGCCTTTCAATACCCTCAGGGGCTCCAAGAGAGCTGGAGAGGGACTCTGGACCAGAGGTGGAGTGACAGGACAAGAGGGAATGGTTTCTCACTGCCAGAGAGTCGGTTTAGATTGGATATTGGGAAGGAATTCTTCCTTGTGAGGGTGGTGAGGCCCTGGCACAGGGTGCCCAGAGAAGCTGTGGCTGCCCCTGGATCCCTAGAAGTGCCCAAGGCCAGGCTGGAAAGGTCTTGGAGCAACCTGGGGATAGTGAAAGGTGTCCCTGCCCAGGGCATCCACACCATTCCATGATTCTGTGATTCTGTGATTTCTCTGCTGCAGAACTTCGAAGCTGGAGCCTGAACACCACCTTATTCTGCACAAATGAGTCTTTACAGCTCCTAAAACAGGCTGGGGTGGTTGGCTCAGGGCAGTGGCTCCCTGCACCACCCCACGCTTGGTAGTATGTAAGAAGTAGATAATCAGCCCATAGTGAGAGGGGTAGGAAGAATGTAATGGCAATTGTGATTTTAGCACATTCATCATCTTGATCTTTCAGGATGAATGTGACTCCTACAGACTGAAAGTCCTCACCACATTGTAGGAAACCAGGCTGGCAGGAAAGGCAAAAGCCACGCTGACTGAATGAACTCATGCTGTAGAACAAAAACTACTGAGAAAGAGGAGAAATAGTCTTATTTCAAGCAAAATATTCTAAATTATACAAATTTTTTCTATATAGCATCCTTAAAGTTTTAGTAAGTTATTTTAACACCCCACAAGCCTCATCAAAGGTATTTCGAGTGAAATGGCTTTGTCTGTTACGACAACATTAACATTCCTATGGATGTTTACACATCAATTTGAAAAGTATATTTGGATCTCATGTGTCTGTGAAAGAACAGCCACAGTCTCAGCCCATTCATGTGGATCACAGGAGTGCTTATCTTATTAACCAAAAAGGGATTTAATTAACCCAAGCACAGCAGCAGCTTGAGAGGAGCCAAGGCACAATTCTTGGTAGATGAAGGGCTAAATATTGTCTCCATTTGTACTTCTTCCCACCCCAAATTACCTACCACACAAACCTTCCAAAAGGCCTCACTTTCATCCCAGTGCACAAGGACATTTTTCTTTAATGTCATAAAAAGCAATTTCATCCTTAGTTCTCCTTTAATTGCTCTTTCCACATCCATTGGAAACAGGCAACAGGAAAATCCTTCCTTTCATCTCCCTCTCTAGGGAAGAAAGGCCACCCTGTTTTTGCATGAAGACTCAGAAATCCTTCCAAAGTGGTATCTGGACTCCTGACAGGTGCTCTGCTCTGTATATAGAGATATATAGACACATTCATCCCTCAGCTCAAGGATTTCATGTCAGCTTCTCAACCTTTATCATTGCTCCCAGAATTATTCTGAACTCTAGTCCAAGAGTTGGTAAGGCCTTTACAGGTACTATATAGACGTGTAACATAGGAAACTTAGAAATAACTATGAGAAAAACAACTGTCAGATAAATTCAGAGCTGAAAAAGGAAATGCAGACACCAATAATATCAACCCTGAAAGTTAGAGATGGAGAAAAAAAATCTGCCCTGTACGAGCTTAAAACTGCATTTTGTCTTTCTCTCTTGCCTAATGTATTTGTTTATTATACTTCTTTAATCTTCTTTTATTCTTTTATTGTTCAAAATAATTTTTGTTGTTGTTTCTGTTGAAATTGAAGATGACAGGATATGGTTTTGAAAGTCCCTCAGTTTCCTGTGTCAGAAGGGTGATTGTCAAGATATGGATGTGAAATCAAACCAGATAAAAAAAATAAAATCATGAAGTGAAATTCTGTGTCTCCCAGAATGAGCTAGTTGTTATTTCCTTCCCATTATGCAGACTTCCCTGTATCCCAGCGCCAAGTGTTCCAGGTTCTTCACTTCCAACAGCAAATACTGAATGAAACTCATATAGGAAACAAGAAGACCCTATAAAATACCAAATAATTCAAGAAGTACTCGGAAGAAACTTCTGTCTGAATTTCAAGGCATGCAAACATAAAGGATTAAAACCCAGGGAATAGCTAATATTAGAGCCCTGTGAATATTTTGAGCTTTTCCCTCACTGATGCTATTGTGGAACTGATAGAACATCCCCACTGGGGGCTAGGTGTCCATTTCAGCAGCAGATTTTCCCCAGATTTGAGGTCTGCACTTCTCAGCACTAAGGAAACAGAGAGCAAGATAGAACCAGGTAAGTCCAGGCTCTGGATCCAAGTGGATCATGGAGATAAGGCAAACAAAAGAATCCCATGCTGCCTCCTCCACCAAACCCAGCAGGAGCATCTTAGGAAATTGGAGGAAACTGCTAAATCACTTCCTCCACACTCCACCTAAACTCAAGCACAGCTTCTTTAAAAATCTTTTCAGGAGTTTTAAAAATCCTGTACTGCTGGAGGTCTGACCTGCAGAGACACTTGGGAAGAACAGGCTTCCTGGAAGCAGGAGAGAGCAGTCAGCAGCCCCCTCCAGGGACCCCCCATACCTGCCAGGCTGTTGGAGTTCTGAGTACTTTTCTTCTCACTAATTAGCCCTAATCACACCACTTCACAAATTAAAACCAAAAAGAATTTTAGTTTCATGTTCCATTGCTGGTGAAGGAGACCATTGTCTCCTCAAACCGCCAAGCCCTCATCAATGAGTATGAAGGGCAAAGACAAGAGGAAAGTCGAGAGGGGAACAACCCATACTCCAAACATCTGAATGCCACTTCCCAGTGGTGCTCACTAAATCTCAAGGCTTTTGCCCTGTCCAGAAATCCCAGAAACACAGGCTGGGCTGGGTATTCCTACTAGAGGGACTCTGGGGACAGGAAGCAGCTGAATGCCACGGAGGCTCCCAGCACTGATTCACTCCAGCTTTCCTTGTTTAACTCTGCTTCCTGGGAGAAAGAAAACACACTGTAGCCATTAACTCCTCCAAGTCCTTGGCTAAAGCCCAGTGATACACATTCCTTCCTAGGAGTGGCAGATCACAGCAGGGACAGAAAGGCTATTTCTGATCAGACCTGACTTTTGTCTTTGTCCTGCCCTTGCCAAATCTGCCCTGGCAAATGGGAAGTCACGATTTTGGAAACAGGTGGACTATTGCCTTGATCCATGTTTCTTATCCCACTGTGTTATATTTCCCAATCAAATATGAAGGATTTTTCAGTTTTTTCTCCTTTCAACGATTTTTTTAATAAAAAAGCACAGTCAAATTTTCTACTACAGTCCTTATTACCCATTGTTTTGCTGCACATAGCTGTAACTTTGTCAGATTGCTCAGACACATCTCTGTCAGCAGAAGTGTTTGCAAAAAAGTATTAATAATTAATTAATAATAAATACATAAAATTTATTTAAAATAAATAAAAATTAATTTTAAAGCATTAATAAACTATTTTTTTGTCAGTGATGTGTGAATGAATAGGAATCAATATGAAGCCCTTGGGAAAAAAATTCTCTCCAAAGACAGAGTTCAGGTTACTGATGAGCACTGCTTGTCAGTGATCATTTTTCCACTTGCTGCACCTAGATCTCCAGGGATAACATAAGGAACATAAGAAACTGCAAGATATCCACATAAATGGGGCTCCTGCTTCCCTCATAGCTGTTAAAACATTTTCTGGTGCAACAGTAGATCCTAATCCAGACTGTCTTTATCTGCTCCTCACCCTGTTGGGCAGAAGTAAAGATGAGCCTTGAGGCATTGTCTATCAGATAAAAACTGGACCACAGAAAAGCTGAGATGGATATATCCTGGAACAGATGCATAAATGAGGAATAACTGAGTCATATAAAATATAATGAAGTGCAGACTCGCAGGCATTGGAGATGGAAAAGACCTCTTAGGTCATCTAAACCCAGCTTCTGCCAGTTCAGGATTGGCCCCTAGAGTGATATGCTGAACTTTAAGGAAAAACCAGGCTGCCAAAAACTTTGTCAAGCCCATAACACTTGTTCCAGGAGAGAAATTAAAATCCCCAAACATCATGAACAGGCTTCAAGTCATGGAGTGCCAGGACAACTTGACTGCATCCCCATCTCTCTACCAAACCTCAGTGAGGAACCAAGTCCAGAGTGTCAAGGCAGTAAACACTACCTGGATAGCATTGGGAATGGGGACTGTACTCCACCTGGACAGCACTGGGACCAGGAATGGGGACTGTGCACCACCTGAATAGTATTGAGAATGCAATTAGGGATTGTAAAGCACCTTGACAGCATTAGGATCAGGAACAGGGATTGTATACCTGGATAGCATTGGGATCTGGAATCCCATGTGTCCTGTGAAGAAGGCCCCTGAAACCAACCCTGACTTGTGTAAGCACCACACAAGTAACTGCACATCTAAGGAAACTGCCTAGAAATGAATTAGTGTGTGTTTTCCCCATTGAAATAGAGTCCTGAAGGAAAGCAGGAATGGCTTTGGCAGTGGAGACAAGGGAAAACTGATGGCAGTCGAGAATGATCCAGGGAGAACAGCAGGAAAAAGCTGTCTGAGGGCAATGGGATGAAGCTGATAACCAGGAGACTAAAGGGACAGCTAAAAAAACATTCATCGGTAGCCACTTCTGTAAATAGAAGGGATCATTCACACCCTGAACTCACAATTAATTTACCCACAAGCTTGGGCTTCATACCCAAGCAGCTGAGATTGCTGGAGAAGTTGCTGAGTGTTCCCATCTCCTACCAAGGGCAGCAGGAGCAGATGGGAATCCGAAGTGACACTAAAACCAATGGAAGACCCTGGAGACAAGTGGGTAAGTGAGGGCATCTTAATGGAAAAAAGTTATCTGCAAATCAGGAAAGCATTTCTTTTTTTGAAGGATCCATCTCATAAATGATCTTCCAATTTCACAGGAGCAAAGTCGTTTTTATAACCCTAGCAAGTCACAAATTGGGTTTTTTTAAAGTTTTCTAGTCTAACTTGCTCAGAAAGTGACATTTATAATTTATCTTTGTGCCAACAATCAGTACTGTGTCCTACACACCATTCATTCACCAGTTACGAGGCTTAACCATGGCTGGGGCTTGAACTGCCATTGAAACATCTGCAGAAAGGCCGAATGTTTGATCAGGAGTGATGTGTGTGTAACAACACAGGAATGCACTGGAGGACTATACTCCCTCCATGTTGTACACACCTGGTCTCCTGTAGAGCACAGAGTGGGATTCCTGGGATTGTCTGTGCAGGGCCATGAATTGGACTCCATGATCCTTGTGGGTCCCTTCCAATTCAGGATATTCCATGATTCCTGACTCTATAGCAGTGATACATTAGCTAGCTTCTAAATTCAGGTGAGGGTTTGCTGTGCCTTAGTAATAAACACCTCTTAGGGATTTTTTATCATTACACAACTTCCAAAGCAATTCCCATATTTTCTACCCAAGCTCACTCACACTGCACCCCAAACCCCACCTATGCTCCCAGCACAGCAAGCAGCAGGGCTATGTTGATTCATTCCTTGGGGTGCTGAAGCAAAGCACCTTTCATGAGTGACCTGTGTTTTCCCGAAGCTGTTCCAGCATTCCCAGGTGGGTGACACTGTCCCAGGCTGAGGCCTTCCTGCACTCACCATGGTTTGAATGTCACACACAGTCCCATCCCGCACTCACTGTGGTTGGAATGCCTCATGCAGTCTCTTCGCACACTCACCGTGGTTGGAATGCCTCACACAATCCCTCAGCACAGCGCTGAAGTGTCTCTGTGCCCCTGACTCTGGGAAGCAGTAGTAGCTGTGCTGGGAGAAGGGCTGCCACAGGTACACCGGGAACTCCTTCGGGAGTGGAATGAAGGCTGCAGGTGCCTCCTCACTTGAGCCTGCACAAAAACACCTCTGTTTGAGAGCTGCAGATTTCCTGGGGGGTGGCTCCGTGCCAGATCTTAGCCAGCAGGTTAATCTTCTTCCCAGTCCAGGAGATTGGGCAGGGGGACACAGCTGGGATGGGCACAATAAGATGGCATCAACCACCTCTGTGGTATACCACAGTGGTTTGATGGCCTCTTGCTTTGTATTCAAGGTGGCAAGAAACTACAGTTTTGGCAAAATTGCAAAGAAGCAATTTCACTGGATTGCAGCTGCTAGGCTTTCATAGCAATTAAGTAAATTAGTGGGGAGCTCTGGTCTGTTCCTCATATAGACCATTTAGGAGCATGTGGACTTTCTTATAGAAACGACGTGCATTAAATAAACTGTGTTTGAACAGCAGTGCTTTCCATGGTTCCAGAACTTCCTCGCAAAGCTGCCCTTAAAAACTGTCACTTCAAGACGTTGCAGGTGATATATAGAAAGCACCAAGTACCTCCAGCTCCCACCTGCCCCGGGCCCCTACCCATAGGGGATTCTGGACAGCACATTTAGGAATGACCAAACCCAATCTGGAGTCGCTGACCTGCATCGAGAGCAGTTCACCTTGGAGGGTCTTCAGCACCACACAGACAGGAATTAGGGACATAAAGATGAAGTGATGCTCTTTTTGAAGGGAGAGCCATGGGAAGCCCACGAGCACCCTTGAGGTGCTCCACATCACTCAACCCCAAACGCTGAAGAGCTGTGGTGACGCACACAGGACACCTCCAAGCCCCTCTGACCACCTTGTGCCTTGGGAAAGGACGTGAGACGGCACCTAACTTTTAAATCCTAAGGATTTAAAGGACTTGAAAAATAAATCCTTGTTTTCAGGTTGCCCTTATCCCTTCTGTTATGTGGCATCTCATTCTCCAAATCTGACTCTGCAATGTGAGACCTGCTTCCGTAAAACCTGAATTTTCTCCGTCTTGGTGGAGTGAGGGCAGGCAAGACCGGCCCAGAAACAACAAACTCAGAAGAAGCCACCTTCCTGTCCTCTCTGTGGGACTTATTATCCGTTGTGAGTCATCACAGACAGCTGGCATCTAAAAATGGCAACAAATAAACCAGGAATATTAACGAAGCCTGGGAACAATGGTGCTGTGGTTCCTGCCCTGCTTTCTGCACAGCTTCCAGCAGCTTTGTGGTTGTATGCTGGAAAGAAAGGGAGCCAGCATTTCTCTGAATGTTGGCTTACAGCATCTGCTGTGTTCATCCGCTCTGGAGCTGTGTTTGGACTTGGGAAAAGGGCAGTTGGCATCTTCTGCAGCCCCATTTTAAACTGGAGCCTGAAAGCCTTCCCTGAACAGAAGGAAGAAAGCCTGCACTTTGGCAGTTCAGCTTTGAGCAGGACTTACCAACAGGGTCTGGAAAATACTTATCAGACAGCAAATTATAATCTTCTTCTGAAGTCAGGACTTTGCCTCCTGCAGGAAGAACATGATATTTGGGGCTGGCTCCTTTCTGGTAGGCCTGGAAAATCAACAGAGAAAAAGTATTGTCAAATGGAGATTTAAGGAGAGAGAAAACATAAAATACACTGAAAAGCCAGGAACTGACTCCACTATCCTTGTGGGTCCCTTCCAACTCAGGATATTCTATTATTCTAATGCCTGGGGATATTGCCCAAAGGGAGAATCATTTTGTCAGGTGGATTTTTGGAAATGTTCCCATGGCATGTCAAATCTAAAACATGGTTATATGTAAAAAAATGTTTGAAAATATCCTCTCAGTGCTTATCTGCTGTGGTGAGGAGTCAGGGATGGATGGGAGGGAAAAAGGATAGGATTTTCTCCTAAGCCAATTTGTTGGATTTGCCAGCCATGACTAGTTTGACTTTGGGAGCTTCCAGACAAAAACCTCCAGTGTAGTCAGCCTGGAGCCACCCAAACCCTGCTACTTCAGAACCAACTGCAGGAACACAGGGATGTATTACAGGGATGTATAGATGAGAAGTGTTCTAAGACAGGCACAGGAAGGTTCAAGTGCTGTTAAAAGGATTTGTTAGCTCTTGTCAACATATCTGGCTGAGGCAGGGCACCTGGCTGTACACTAAGCCATCCCTGTGGTGCTTCCACTGGAGCCACCTTGACGAGGACAAGGTTTCATCTCCTGTTGCTGAAGGCAAAGTGGCAGCAGCAAATCCACTTGCTATTGGTTTGCCTAGGAGTGTACAGCAGATCCATGGAAGCAGCACTCACCTCTTTGGTGTCAAAGCAAGCCACAGTGTAGTCATTTTTGATAACGATGTATCTGTCCTTCCATTTCTTCAGGTCCTCAGCAAAATGCAGCAGCTCTGCTTCATACAGAACTGTCCCGGCTATCCCTGCAGGCTACAGGGAAAATTGGTGACATTTGAGACTCCTCTGCACCACTGACCATCTTGAAGCTTTTATTTTTACATTTCCATTATGCTGCTCTGAGAGCTTCTGAGCTTTCAAATGCAATTTGGAGTCATAAACATCCGATTCCAGAAGGTTCTACAGACACATGCAAATTCTTGTAGTCAAGGTGAGGAGGCAGCAGAAGAGCTCTGCCTTCCAAAACTCTGCCAGATTTCTGAGACAGAGATTTATTTACCTTTCAGCTGACATACTGAATGCAAGATCAGAGAATCCTACAATAGTTTGGGTTGGAAGGGACCTTAAAGATCATCTAGTTCCAACCCCTGCAGGATGACTTGGAGTTCACTACCTCCCATTTTCCACTTCATATTTCATTGATATGAAAAGCACGGTTTTATTATAAAATAGTAAATTGTTTTCCATTTCTTTGTAATGCTTTTGCATCTGTGCTGTAGTAACTGATATGCATCATTCTGAAAGACACAGCTCTTCTATTATCCCACCTCACTGCCTTACCTACTAATTTCCAGAGCATTGGAAATCCATGATTACCAATATGTTCAGAACATTTAAGTTTTTATCTTCTTAATCTTGAAGGCTGGTTCTCTGCATTTTCCTCTAATAAAGAGATTTTTGCTTGTCTTTTTGTCTCCCATCTAATAAAAACCAGCTTTCCATAGCACTTCCATAGAGGGAACAATTGCCATCTGTCATCCTGACCCACGGATGACAGTATTAACTAAGTTTCCTACATAATCTCTTCCCTGAAAGTATTATCTCTGTCCCTATATATCGCAGAATCTTGCAACCAGCAAGAAGGAACCAGTTTTTTCCAAATGTCCAACTCTTATTACAAGAAACTCATGTCATGGCTCTCCTCATGCCATGATAAACAACTAAACAAGACCAAAATAAAGATGAATTTTCAAAAATAAAACTTCAAACCTTCACCCAGATACAACTTTTCCATCCCAAACTAAACTGACCCAAATCCAACATCTGTAGATGCAAACTGCTGTGTGCACTTGGGTCAGTGACAGGAAAATCAGTGTCCTCCTACCCTGTTTTTTAGGAAGTGGGACTGGGAGTTGCGCTGCTGCTCCAGCTCCTCCTGCACGTGCCTGCAGAAAGCCACGGCATACTGACGGCGGTAGTGGGGGCTGAAGTTCTTGATGGTGGCTTCTGTTTTCCCTGAGGTGAAACAGAGATTTAAATGTATTTCAAGTACATGGCTTCACAATCTGTAACACAGAACCAAGGCACTTCTCACCAGTGACCCAAATTCTTCTCTTTGGAGAAGAGGCAATTCCAGGATCATCTAATAGTGACCTTCCAGCACCTGAGGAGAGTCCACAAAAAAGATGGAGAGAGACTCTGGACAAGGAATGGAGGGACAGGACAATGGGGAATGGCTTCTCACTGAGAGAGATTAGGTTTAGATTGGACACTGGGAAGGAATTGTTCCCTGTGAAAGAGGTGAGGCCCTGGCACATGGTGCCCAGAGAAGCTGTGGCTGCCCCTGGATCCCTAGAAGTGTCCAAGGCTAGGCTAGATGGGGCTCAGAGCAACCTGGGATAATAGAAGGTATTCCTGCCCAGGGCAGGGAGTGGAACTGGATGGGCTCTAAGGTCCATCTAACCTGAACCATTTCATGATTCCATGAGAGGACCGCCTGAGTGTACCAGGGGCCACTTGCTGCACAGATCAGGAAAGCCTTGGAGATGCATCCAGAGGGACTTTGTCTAGGAAGGCATTGGGTTTGGGGCCTTTGTTTTTTCTTCTAAGAGCAAGCAAAGAATTCCCTAAATCCATTTCTCTAAGGAAAGATGCTCTCTGCCTCTCCCTGGGACATGTTGCCCCAGAGCCAAGGGTGGTCAACGGATGAAAGGGTTTTCAAAGAGAACTAGTGACACTGGCTAATGTTCAGGAATAAGGAGCCAATTTTATCACTTACTGAGATCTTAAGCTCTACAAAGGATTTTTCTAGGTTTGGGCGCTGCAATCTCACCTTTGTTTTAATGTAAACATATCTTTAGTCATGCTGTGATAAATACTAATCTGGTATTGTCTCGCTGTGGTCAAGATCTCATGGGTAGCAGCAACAGCAGTAAACACACACTGAGGTCTCACTTCTAAGAATCTTAAAACAATTTGTAAGCAATTAACTCATTAACCCTACCACAGAAATAATGGTGCTTTGCAGATAGGGAAGTGAAGCTAAAATTAAAGACTGAAATGTGATTGAAAGAGTCTGTAGCAATGCAAAAACCAGAACCTGGCCTATGATCTAGAGAGCATCCCAAACATCCTGGACACTGGAGAGATCCCTTTTTACTTGGTATTAGGGAGCTCCATGTCAAAGGGCTTTTCCTGAGCATACAACAGAAGAATGTAATTTCACATCTCAAGCAGTTTTGATGCTTTCATTCCTTTTTTTCTGCTTGGCAAGTGGGCGGAGGGGAAACATAAAATTTTCTGTATGAGAAAAAAATGGTAATTCCCAAACTAAGACTTTTTAATGCCTTTACATGAACTCCTAGACCGGGACTGGCACACAGAATTCCTGAAATGGAGTCCTTGGAAGTGTTCAAGGCCATGATGGATGGAGCATGGAGCAATCTGCTTTAGTCGAAGGTGTCACTAGTTTAGTGGAAGGTGTCACTAGTTTAGTGGAAGGCAGGACTTGATGGGTTTGAAGATGCCTCCTAACCCAAACCATTGTGGGATTCTGTGAATTATTCCGTAATTTCCTAACATGGATGTGCATGAAAAGACAAACCTGCATGCCACTCCTCTGCTTCTACAGCTGAATTTCCAGTGTGATGCAGAATTAAATGCATCCCCGAGTTCAAGGGCAATGCCAATGCTTCCGTTCCATAACACCACCTTTCATTCCAGCCACTCCCATGTATCCAGCTCAGAGGGGTGAGAGGGAGCATTCTCGTTCATAAGCACCAATGTGATCGTTGCCTTCCACTGAACTGGAAGCCTCTTTTGCCCCACTGCTGCCCCATTCCAATCCCACACCAGCGCAGATGCCTGATGCCTTCTCTAGGCACACAGAGCATTGGCACAGGCTTCCCACTTGGCTGGAGGGATGTCAGGAGCAGAGTCAATTCACCACTTATGTAAGGCTTTGACAGAGTTACTTGTGGGACAGCACCCCGTGACAATTTGGACTCCAAATCTTCAGTTTTAAGATGGATTTTTGGAGACATACTGATTATAGGATGTGCTTGGGTATAATAGCAGGATATGGTGCTGCTAAAGCAGAATATCCCAGCCCTACAAAAACTAGCCTGCTTTAGGCAGAGGCATAGATTTATTCTCCAAATAAGGACAAAATTTTCCAAAACCTTCTTTGTAGCATTTTTTTTCCTCCTGGTCCCAGCTAGCAGTGGGATGTTGTTGGCCACAGCCCTGGCAAAGTTTCCTGCTCAGGTTTGCCCCTATTTTGCACTATGGCTTTTTCTTTTCCAGCTTGCATCAGCCTCTTAATCTGTTAGGAGAACTCAGGGACACTGCGCCTCACTTGACTACTGCCTGCATCTTGCAGTAAAAGTTTGTAGAGGAAGTGGAACAAGGAATAAAATTCTAGTGTTGGGGAAAAACTTGCAACAATCACAGGAAGTATCTGTAATCTTGGCAAAGTCTTTCAATTAAGGCTAAATTCCTCAGAAGTGTCATTCTTCACTGTCAGTACTGTTTAGATCAGCTTAAAGCACAATGACCGAAGGGAAAAAAACTCTGCAATTCACAACATACACATCAGAAATACGATATTGATGATGAAATTTTTATGTGCAGACTATTTTTATGACAAACCAAAAAACATGAATCAGGAGGCAAATGTGTCTGGCTATTTCTTCCAATCTTCATACTACTTGTTGCAAAGGAGTTTTGCATTAAAAATATTCCTCCCTCTTAAAATTAGATGAAAAGTTTATTTTAAGAGATTTAAATATCCACATGAGGACCTGGCCTTGCAGGGTTCGGCTGAATAGGAATTGTAGTGCTACCTGAGGGTGGGAAGAGAAGCAGACAGACCCTTGACTCACTGTTCCTCAATGGATCTTTAAACTCTTTAAACTCCGGTTTACAGAAAATAAAATTATGTCATCTGAAAGTAAACAATGGAAGCAGTCCTGAGTAACAGAAACTCTTCCCATGAAAGTATAACATAGGATGACTGGATATAAAATACTCTAGGGCAGTTTAAAAATGAGTTCCCTAAATTCTTTTCCAAATTTAGTGTGGCTGGCTTAGTCAGAGCTGTTTATATGGAGCACAGCCAACACTCCCACTTGGCTGGTCTGGCACAGGCATAGCTCCAGCCCATATAAATGGGATCTGAATCCCAACAGCTGGGATGTTTACCCTAGGAGGATAAGGAGTCTGATCAGCCCCAGGAGGAGCCTGGATGTAACTTCCTGGTCCCGTGCTGGGCCAGGAATTGGACTCAAAGATCTCTGTGAGTCCCTTCCAACTTGAGATATTCTTTGATTCCATTAACAGAAATTACCAACAGGAAAATACAATTGTGATGGAGGTGGAAGGATTTCTGTCAAATTAACATGGCAAGGGTCTGCTCTTTCTTGGCTGAGGATTTAGATCCTGCTCCAGAATAAACTTTGATAAAGCTTCATAATGCACCTTCCACTCTACAGAACTGCCCCTGCACATGACCACAGAATTTTAGCATGTTTTAAAACTAAAAACAAACATCACTGCACTGAGAAACAAGAAACATCTACCTGTTACCCCCTGGAAATCAATAATCACTGCCAGGTTTTTCTTCCCTTGCTTTTCCCCTGCCTTTCACCTTCTTAATTGTGTCACCCATGCTGGACACTTGTATGTAACTCCACAGAATGGCCTCAAATACCTATCTTTATAGTGGGGGTTTCACTGTTTTTATTTAAATAACTGACATACAGCTTTTTCAAACAAGGGCACTCTTCAGAAAGTTCTCCCAGGAATGAATTCCTGCTGGTCTAGCCACGGGCTCCCAGTGCAGCTTATCTAGCTCACCCTGCCACATCTCTCTGCTCTCAACACCAGGTTGCCACGTGGCCAGTCTAGGTACAGATCAGGAAAACTCAGGAAAAAAGGTCAGAAAATAACTTCTTGGCTGGCATACAAGAGAGTGATTGCTCACACTCCCAGAACTTCAGCCTTTTGGAAGTTAAGAATGGAAAGAGGGAAGAACTTACCATAAAAGCTATTTCACATAAATATTGGTGTTGGGCAGTAAAATGGCCCTTCCAAGAGCAGCAAAATGTTCCCTATCCTTCCCCTTCACAGCACAATTGCCTGCACTTAGCACCTTTTGGAAAGGGTTTTCTAAATATACCACAATCAGTGATATGAATCTCTTTGGAAGTCTGGGGGTTGATTTATCTTCATATACCATTTAAGCCCCAGGAGTCATATAAAAGAAGTAGATTATTTGCTGTATTAATACTAATCCTGGACAAAATAAAACCTAAAATAAATAGGCACTGTGTGTGCTGAATGTCAGTACACCTAGCACTTCAAACAAAAAAAGCAGTGAGACAGAACAGGAACAAATCACTTTGTCGAATTTCCTCCATCAGGCCATGAGCAAAGCTGTCAGAAAACAATCTGAAATGATCAGCTGATCATACCCACATAGTGATACCCACATACAAGTCAGGATGTAACCCATAACTGGGGAATGCTTTTAAATGATAAATTAGAAACCAGTTAACTATATATACTGTGTGCCTTAATGCAAAATGAGCTTTACAATTATTATTGTCTATCCATCCATCCATCCATCCATCCATCCATCCATCCATTTTTCTATCCATAAGCACAGTCTTATTCTCACAGCCCATCAAGGTAGTAGCAAAATGAGTTCATGAAATAATTCCAGTGTTCAGCTCCTGGGCAGACTTCATCCCAAGTCCAAGAGAAACACAACTCTAATTGAGGTAAATGTCTGAAACTGCAGAGGCTCTACATAAGCCCTGAAAGCTGGGTCTCAGTACTGGCAGCTCTGAAATGAGCTGGATGCTGGGAAGGAAGAGAGGGAAGCAGCCACTCACCATAAAAACTGCTTTTCCTCAGATCACTCATTCACTGCAAACATCATTATCAGTTGTTAAACACATCTGGTAACCAGAAAACCTGTAAAAGTGATTCTGTTTAGCACATCCTGACAGTGCCCACCACCTTCCACTGCTCTGGGACATGTGACAGTGTAGTGGGATTTACAAGTCATTCCCTCTCTCCTACAGTCTTCTTCCTTGTGCAGTACTTGCAATACCACGCAGGAAGTGTTTAAGTCCAAGTGCTCCCAGACTTTTTCCAGGAAGGCAATGTTAACTACTCTCTTTGCTGTTGAAAGCAGAACTCATTTTAATCTTTATTTGTAGAAATAGTATTTCAGTTATTCTGAGTCACGACTTAGTACCTGTTATGACAAAAAGGGATGGCAGACACAAATCCCAGGTTCTGATTTGGCTGGATCACTTCTCACAGGTTTGTTTGCACTCAGCCAAAGCCACCAACTCTAGTGTAGTCACCCCTCTTTCCCATGAAGGAGTATGTGGTTTGCACCTGATAAAATAGTGAAATCTATTATTTGTCACAGCCTTGGTTTATATTAATGGAGACTGCTCCCAATAAAATTTACAACTCTGTCACCCCAGCGGTACACACTCTCAAATCGCCTGTCTGCCATGCTGGCAAAATCCATGTTAATCACCTAAAACTCAGTGCAGAGAAGTGGGTATCATCCATCACAGATCAATCTCTCCTCAAGTCTCAGCATATAGCACTCCTCGGGTCCTTAGTCCATCTTCTCTATAGGAAAAAACTGATGCTGTTTTGTGAAAAAATCAGATTTTTTTCTCAAGTTTGGCAGCTGAGACTGTGGATGTGATATTTGTGCTCCATCAGAAGCAAAGCTTTTGTTTCACAGCAAGCTAAACAAACACGTTTGTAAGTTTATGTAGACGTGATCCATGGCAAAGGAGGTGCAAAAAAAAAAAAACAAACCAGGCTCCATTCCAACTATGCAAATCAGTCTCTCTACAGTTTTACCCCTGTACTACGCTCTTCCTCAAGTGCTCCACTACATGAGGCTGAATTTTATACTGAGATGGACAATTATCCCATAGCTTTCCATAGGTTTACATACTTATATTGTTCCCAGGCAGCTTTGGGAGCATCTCGTGTTCAGAGGGAGCAGATCGAGTTGAGTAAGACCTCATGCACTCTATAAAAAACACTTGTTTTGTGAAGAGTAGCTTGTGATCTAACTATGGAGCTGGCTGGTTTAAGTTAATTCTGAATGCTATCTGATGAAATGAAGAACAAACAGCAGAGTACAGATCCTACACAAACACAGAGTGGCTCTTGGGTGAAACTCAGAGACTCATTCCTGCAGCCAGCTTTTCCTTCCCCTGCTCCACTGCCCAATCCTTATTTATAGGAGAAGAAAGATTTAATGAGTTGCTTTTGCATTTCTGTCAGGTTAAAAAATCCTAATAATCATGAATTACGTAAAGGCTAGTGCTTGTGGTTATTCAGGCTGAAACAAGCCAAGGCTTTGTTTAACACTGTGTCAGATAAACTTATCTCAAAGGCTGCTGAAATCTATCCTTTCTTGGTAATGGAGTTAGAAGCAGCAACGCTCTGTCTAGAAACAATTACTCATGGTCAGGTTCAACTAGAATAAGGTCTGACAAGACTTTATTTATAAGCTTCTTTCACAGCACCAGAAGGACTTGGAACTTAATAACCAAATAAACTCAATCTAATTCCGGGGCGGGGGGGGTCACAACAAACTAAACTATGATCTGTGGGAAATAAATTTGGTGAAGGTCAATGGTTTTCAAGTTTTGGGGTTCTTTTCAACTCCCTGAGCCACAAGTTGAGCCACTCCTGGGGACACAGACACCAGGCATGTCTTGAGTAACTTTCTCCAATCTGGATCTCAGCACCACGTTACATGTCATGGGAGATAACACAAAAATGTTTCTTGGGAACATTTAAACCGCTTTCCAAAAATGTAAGTCAATGCTGCATCACCCTTTAAATCAGGATGAGGTATTCCCCCTTGCCTCCCTTTTGGATCACAGTTATCTCACTGCCCAACTCTCCACAAGACAAAATAACAAAAAGACACAGAGACACAGATAGCAGAAATAACCATCTTCATGACATTAGTTGAAGCATTTTTCTGAACACATACATATATTTATATTTATACAGACACACACACACACACCTTCAAAACATTATTTCTATCCAATGCTTGGCAAGTGCTCATATACATCTGGGAGATATTTTTACTAATTTATTTTTTCTTAATTACTTTGCCAAATTATACCACACTTCATGGCTCTATGTACTCCAGGGACTACACTACATTGGCCCAAGCTATGAGTACACACACATATTTCCATAAGGGGCTTCATTTGTGCTGAGGTTTCCTCACCTTAGTCTTAAATTTTATTTATTCCCTCACCATTTCAACTCCTTTCACCATCAGCCCAGATGGACTCCTCAGAGTATGGTATTTCCCACAAAGGCATCACTTTCTAAGCACTGTAGCAGAAGGCCATTATTCCATGGCAGGATTTTATTCCAATTTTCTTCAAAAAACATGCAAGCCCCAGAAAGTGGAGTAACAAAATGAGAATAACAGTAACATTGGAACCTCTCTACTTGCCATTTTCCTCATCAATTCTAAGCCATTTGCTTCTCTGTATACACTGAAAATGAGTAAATGTCATTATTTGCAAAGGATTTTCAGCTAAATCTAGTTGCAAGAAAGGTAAAATCAAGACTAATTTCTAAACTAAATGGAGGTCTCAAAGCAAGGACGTTTACTTTAATGACCTCCCAACAAAACCACGCTGCTTGATTTTATCCCAGGAAATAATTTCAGCCTCAGAGCCCCTTCTTGCCATTCTGAACCCCACAACACGACCTGGGTAAATACACAGATTTTAACCCAAACAACAAGCACCATTCAGATTTTTGAAGTCAAAGGCCATACCCATGTCAAAGTTGTGCCAGCTGGGACCATTTTCCACTTTCACCTGTTGCTTGTGCCAGCATCTCCTTGCCTTGGTTCTCTGTAGGACAGGAATTGTGAAAGAGCATTTTGAGGGGAACAAAGAGCCAACTCTTTGTGAAAACCAGTAATTGATTTTATTCCTCTTGGCCCTCTTTTAAAAAGATAAAAAATATCTATCTATCTATCTATCTATCTATCTATCTATCTATCTATCTATCTATCTATCTATCATATTAAACTTCTAATAAAACTTTACAACACAGGAAGAGGAGTATGTAAAATGCAATTCGCATTCCAAATAATTGTTTTACCCTACCTCCCACTTTACATTGAGCTTGAACAACAAAAATAGAAAAAAATTTCCTTTGCAGTATGTATTTAGTCATTTCTTCAAGCTCTCACTAGTTTCACGTCATAATATGACTGCAGGAAAATGTAACTGTTGTCAGAGCAAAACATTGGTCAGAGAATGGGAGAACTTACTTTATAAAAAGTAGAAGTTCAAGTGAAGCTTATAAAATCTCTTGAATCTGTTATATATTTTGTTGTTACAAAGCTTATAAAATCTCTTTAGTCTGATATATATTTTGTTGTTACACAGCAGGGTGATACAATGGGATCACTTTCTGATGTCACATGGACTTTGTTGGCCATGCAGATGCTACAGCGGGAATTGTTCAAGGCTGACACAACCTACAAGACAAAAATGTCCCACTATAGTTCCAGAACTACACTGTGGTTAATTCTTCAAAGCCTTAGCTAAGACAAACTCTCCTTGCAAGTAGTCTGTTCTTGTGTTCACAAAAATAACATAATAGCTCTAAAAACATTTGCTAAATATTTAGAAAGAAATTGATCAAAAAAGGATTGCATTCACGCTTTGCAAGGAATACTGCCAAGCATTAAAAGGGTCTATACTCATACAACTGAAGGTCTCCCCTTTCTCAGACAAACCCTTCTCTACCTCTCCATGGATGATAATGTCCCTCAGGAAACCCACACTGTCCAATGGACTTTTCACTCTGCAGGAGAGACAGAAGGAAGCTTTGGCACCTCATCCTGTGGGAAAGGTTTCTTCACACAGCTGCTAAAAAGCATCAATTAAGGTAGAATTTAGAAGACAAGTGTGTAAGTATCACATGAAGCTGGTCACCCAATCCTGTGTAAGACAGTCTGTTCTGTGCTTATTACAGATGGGGAAGGGAAACTACAGCTCTGTGATGGAACAAATCAGCTTTATAATTCAAATTAGTGCAGAAAAAGTGGAAGTGGTACCGGAGCATCAGCCCCCCCGATCCAGGCTCCTTCAAGAAAGGGTTGGCACAGAGGGAGGAAGATGGACTCACTGATGCTTCTGGAAAGGGAGTCCTTGACCACATCTCCTCTCACTCCTCAATCTTGATCTGGTTCTCTCGCTCTCAATTTACTCTGACTCTACTATAGCAGCTGCTGCTGCCCTGAAGTCTCACTTCAGGACAGTAACAGTCTTTTGCTCTCTTCCAGCTGTGAAATGGGTGCAAAACGAACAGAATTGGCCTCTTCCCTTGTGAAACCAACAAAATCACTCCAAAAGCCCCTGCTAAATCTGGTCCAGAGACAAGTCAAGGGAAGAAGAGAAAATGAGGCAAATGTAGACAAAATAAGTGGGAAAAGACAAACAGAAGACAGGAGATGGCCCTCTGGCTTCCAGGAGCTTCTCAACATGGGAGACCTGCCAGTGGTCTCCTTTCCCCTCTTTTCTCCTGTTCAAAGTTGAACAAGGCCATAATCAAAATCCCAGTATTTCCAACACATTGCAAAAGAATAAAACAAAGTGATCTTAACATTTTGGGGTTTATATTTGGCAAAGCTAAAAGGACCCATTAAACTTCATTAATAATTCCTTACTTGGCAGAGTTCATGTCTTAGATTCCTCCTAAATTAAAGCTGGGACCTGACTAATAAAAATACAACTTCTTCTACCAAATCAAGAATAATTCCCAAAATTTTATCCTGAAAAGAGATCAAGTAAAAATCCAAACAACCCCTAACTTGCTGCAGATGAAGGATTACCTTTACATTCCCCAGGTTTGCTGTTCCTACAACCCACCAGTGCAAGGAACCCACATCACCAGAGGTAGAAATACTCCCAGGTGACAAGGGCGTAGGTCAAGGGAATTTAAGGAAAAAGAGAAAATTAAGAACTGTGTTCAGAAAGAATTTGATGTACATGCCACAGAGGACACACACAAAGAAAGACTCCTCTTACAGTGCAAATGTGGGGGTTTAAGGTCTCTTTCCTCTAGCACACTGTAGAAAAAAATTATTTATTTTCTTTCTTAGGCTGCTATTTTTAACTATAATGCAGAGAAAGACCAGAGCACCACAGAGTATCTGATTGCTGCTCCCAGACAGGGTCAGCCACAGTGTCATTTGCTGTGACAGGAAGGAAGTGACACATAGCTCTGCAGGTCCGAGTTGCCTTGTTTCCTCCATGGGCCTGGTTTCACCAAAGTCCACTTTTATTCCATGAAATCAGCTCAGAGGGGTTCCATCCAGCCACCTGATGTGCCAAGTGCTGGGCATTATTCTTCTTCCTCATGGACCACTTTCAGTTCCTCAAACAGTCATGAAAGCATCACTGAGAGGACAAGAGTTACCACTGGTGTTTGTTTTCTCCATCTCTAAGAGAACTTCTCAGGAAGAAGCTCTACTCAGCTATTGTCCCTCTAATGAAACCTGTGCTTGAAGGCTCCTTGGCTGCTTGCCTCTTCCACTCCAATGTTTCAATGCTCCTTCCTTCTTGAAAAAAAAAAACAGGAGATAAGTTGCCTGATTTCCTCTCCATTTATCTTTCACGTTCAAAAGGGCTTGTGACAACATAACTTGAAAGGAAAAAAACAAACCCAAACTACCTTCTCCCTATGCTGTGTTTGTATAGTAGGACAGTGTGAGGTCTGGGCTCAGAAAGGCAGCTGGGCAGGTTATTATTAAGAAGAGGAAATGTGTTCCTGAGAATTTATTAGGAAATGGGTCAGTGAGCACTCTCCTGCTGATTCACAGTGACCCTGCACCTCTCGAGGTCTTCATGGCCCTCCATGTACAGACACACCAAACTGACCTGCCTGTACACCAGGACCTGTGGCTACACATAACCAAAAGATGTTCAAGGCTTGGGTTTACATCCATGGTGGCAATGCTTCAGTCAGCGCATTTAACAGTTTGCTTTCATCTCTCTTGCCTTTGTATGACTGGTTATGGAGCTCCAGTTTTGTAAGTCTCAGCTCTTCCATCTAAGGTCTCTTTGAAGTTCTCCCCATCAATCCAATCTGAGCTCCTGCCACTGTGGATGTTGATTCATTCTCTCTTTCTGGAGAAGAGTATGTTTCACTTGTCTGTATCAAAAATTAAATTCTTCATCTTTCTGTGTTTTGCAAAATGCTTTATTTAGGGCACCAAGAAAAAAAGCAGCCCTAGGAATGTAATGTGCAAGAATTGTGATAAGGGTTTTATTTGGCAAATTTATGTATATCAGATCACATTTTCACTTTGTGAATGCAGAAGTAATCACTATCAATGCAATTTTACACCTATTTAGCCCCTGTCTAGCAATGCTCATTTTGAGTCTCATCCAAACCTCCAAATTCCTCCAAAGGCTGTCTGCATTTCCTCACTAGAGCTACATTTCAAGCCATGTTTGCATTTTCAAGGGTGGCTTAAAGGCAGTCTGTGGCTTTCTAAGAAACAAATACAGAGAAAACCACATAAACTCATTTTCTATCTTCATTTGGGCTGATGGGACTCCACCAGCCTGATGAGATGAAAGAGGAGCCCTGAATTTCTATGTAGTATTTTCTTACTCAACAGCATCCAGGGTGGCTTCAAAATACCCTGAAGAGCTTCTGAATCCATTAATAACCTTTTAGAGACTTTTCTTCCCTTTATTAGCACTCCCAAAGGCCTTTAGTATACAATCAATCATCTCTTCCAACGAGATGCTCAGGCTGTGTGCTACTCATGCAACAGCAGAACTTTTCGTTACCCTGAGACACTGTTTCTCTGCTATATACCCTTTCAAGCATCTCTGAGCCAACCTGTTTCACCACAGGTTTTGCATAAACCCAGGAGCTTCATACAAACAGGCAGGCTCTTGATTAAGGAAAAAAACAGAGCAGTGAAAAAGCCAATATGATTAAAGGCGTTTTTATAATTTCCAGTGAAAAAACACACAGACAGTGTTGAAAAAATGCATCTTATAGTCTCTGCTCTACTCTGAGCTTTATTAACAAAAGTGCACCAAATGTTCATAAACAAGACAGTCATCCTGAACCTCCTAGCTCTAAAGGTTTGGGCTTAAATGGAGTCAGGATTTTTTCTTCGCAAGTCTCAGAAACGCCGAAGTCAGGGCAACAAAACATGGGCCTCAGATTTAAAAATCCTGCTTTCCAACTCTGCTTGCAGGCAGATCCCTCTGAGGGACATGTGCCTTAGCCAACAGCCACAAATCCACAGTCCAGGAGATGACAATCTTCATACAACCCCTTTTGGGGAAATAACAATGTCAGGTCCTTCTGCTGTAATTATTTTTACCTTTAGAAGCACCTCTGGCACTAAGATACATACACACATTGAAAATTCAAAGGCATTTTTTGAAATTACTTTTGCTGCCACTTGTGTGAGGCAACTCCTGATTCCAGAACAGCTGGTACCAATCACCAGTGTCAGGTGGGTGCTCAGCACCTCTGAAGCCAACCTGAAGCTCTAAATGCCAACTAATGTTCTAAAAATTACAATTCTTGTTTGGATGTATTAAAAATATCTGCTTAGTGTGCTTAAGAAGAACCTGCAGAGAGAAACAAAAAAGCATAAGGTCTTATCTCACTCAAGAATGACTAGTACAGAGCAACACCAACAAAGTCAGAGGATATAATGCAGCCCTGGCTTCCAGACTGAGCAGATACTACATGCTTTTTAAACTCCTAATCTCCAAGGGTTCCTCTGATTTATAAAAATACCATATCTTGAAATTGAAAGAAAACACAGAAATTTAGTCAAGACACACCCACACAATACAGAAGTAAAACTTTCCTGAGCCAGCAAACATGGCTCGTTTTTTTAAAAAAGGTATTTAAACGAAAATAGAAATCTCCTAAGTGCATTAGATCCACCTTTTTTTTTGCAAATTTACCCTGGCAAACTCATTTTTTTAAACATACATTCTTCTTTGCTTGTCTGTTGTATATAAATTACATATATTCTGATTAACATTATTCAGCCCAGAAAAATTACACATCAGAGAGATGCCTAATAAGCTCATCTTTAAGCGCTACAAAACTAAAAAAGATCCCAAGCATATTTTATGAATATAGGATGGCGTCAGCTGACAAATATATGGCACAATGCATTTTATTGTGGTTGCAAACAAGAACCACATGAATGAATGTGTCCTGGGTTGACCATATGATCCCTGTATCCTGAATTGTCCCTCTTGCTTATGCTGGATATTAAGCTCTGCAGCTTTAAGTTAGGCCCAGAGAGACAGAGAGGGTGAAGGGGGAGAGAAAAAACACGGGCAGTCTGTCTGCAGGAGTTACACCTTACTTCCCCGGAAAGGACGAAGCGGCACAGCTGTATCTCACTCTCGGTCTGTGTGCTCTGAGACCTCAGGGCGGAGGGCTCTGGGATCTTTCTCGGCTTTTGCAGGGAGAGACTTTGTTTCTTTTGCTGTTTTTTTTTTTTTTCTTCCTCCTGGGACTGGTCAGCATCTCTGTGGTGCGAGACATCAGGACAACTCCCCCGGGGGGCCCCCCCCCCGACTCTGCAGCCGGGCCTGGCCATCAACCCCAGCCGCTGGAGGGACTGAGACTGACACAGACTGACTCCGGATTTACCATCTCTTCAAAGGAAGGAGAGGTTTCATTGTTTCATATTATCCATATTTTCTATCCTTGTGAATATTCTATTTGTTAAAATAATTTTTTTTTTTCACTTTTCTCTAAGGAAATCTTTTCCCAAACCTGTTTGGGGGAGGAGTGGCTGGAATCGGCTTTTCTAGAGGAGATCCCCCCCCAGAGGTCTCCTCCTAACATTTTGCCCTAAACCAGGACAGAATGTTACGGGCTTGTCTTCGCATTATTCAGGATGATGGGGCTTCTGAAGGAAAGAAAGAGTGTGTTCTGCAATTGTGAGACTTCACTGTGAAGATAAAAGACAATTAGACACATGCAGTATGGTAAAGAAAATATAGAATATAAGCAAAACTGTGTTTTACCAGCAGTGGAGCAGCAGGCACTTCACTGGAAGATTCAATAAGGTTTTCTGAATCAAACAGAAACACTTGGATCTACAACTAGAATTGACAAAGAAATATTTTCATTTACCATAAACATATTGTTTTAGACTTACTTCAGACAAAAGCTATTTCAACAGAAAAACCTGTCTTAGCCAACAGCTGGAAAGCTCATAGTCTTATTCTGGAAGGAAGGGGGACTGTTACTTTTTACAGATGTCTCCATTCTCATCATCCAAACAGAGTTAAATCTCCAAATAGAGAGATTGGCCCCATCTGAAATGCAAGTTCTCACATCCTCCCAGGGCTGTGCACACACACCCCTGGCACTGATTCAGCTGAGGCTACCAAACACAACGTCCATAGAAACTCAACATCCTCAAATTCAGCCTTGAGTTCTGGGGCAGCCCCTCATCCCTTACAACAGCAGAACTCCAGACACTTGCTGTCAGAGAGGCTGGATTTCATTTAAAAGCAGCTCTTTTGCAGATGGTAACAATCAAACCCAGCCAGTGCTTTCGTCCACTGCTCAGCCCCAACGCCCTGTGAGATCCAGGAGCATCCCCCAAGGCAAATGTGAATTGGTTTATGGTCACAAATGTACCACCTGCCGATGCCAAGTGCTACAGAACGAGCAACTTTTCAGTTGACCACACTTCCTGCTGCCTGAATATTTAAGGCACCCAGAGGAAAAGCCATGTAGCAAGAGCTGAGTAACAAACAAACCACAAACTCTTGCTCAAAATTACCAAGTAGCATTTTACACTCTTAGCAACACATTGGTGTGGGACATTTGTTTATGCCGGTAACTCCTTTGTCTCTCGGTGTGGTATCAGCGTTAGTCACCTCCTTTCTGGTATGGATGTGCTGAGCCGCTTTGTGTTTTTTCCAATTTTAAGGGAAGCTGAGTTCAGATAGGGCCTTCCTCCTTCATTCACTCGGAACTCAGCTTCTTCCTTGAACAAACCCAGTGTTACCTCAGTTTTTGATGTCACCACTATGTGGTCACAGCTTCTAAGGGATCACCATGAACACACCAAGCCCATTCTCTGAAGACTTCCCCAGAAGCTTCTTTTGTAGCAGATCTCAAGTATGTGTCACACCCAATATAGCCTCAGTTTTGTTCTGGGCACTCTTCCTCCGCACTTCTTTCCTTGATTTTGGACATCAAGGAAACATAGAATACTAGCATCATTCAGGTTGGAAACCTCTCCCAGACCAGTGAGTCTGACCTGTGTCAAATATCCATTTTGTCACCAACCCAGAGCACTGAGTGCTTTGTTCAGGCCTTGGACATCTCCAGGGATGGGGTTTCCAAACCTCCCTGAGCAGCCCTTGAGAGTACTTGATCACCCTTTTAATGATGTTAAATCTGAACCTCTCCTGGCACAGCCTGAGGCCATTTCCTCCTGTTCTGTTGAAAGGACAACTTCGTTTCAGAGGAAATGTCCAAGGCCAGGTTGGATAGAGCTTGGAGCAACCTGGGACAGTGGAAGGTGTCCCTGCCCATGACGGTGGAACGAGACGAGTTTAAGGATCCCTTTCAATCCAAGCCATTCTATGACTGATCTTTTCTCCTCCACAATCCATAAAAGCTACCATCAGCTTTGATCAGCTGACAATCTGGAGGATCTGGGGGCTCCTCCTTGCAGACACATCAGATGCAGCCCTGACATCCCTCCCTCAGCCACACTCACAAACCATATCACTCAGCTCACACATATCACTCCTCATATCAGTAGTTCTGCTGCTACTTCCTGGGCTCAGAACAGAGACTGATGGAGCACAAGCAGCAGGAATTAAAGTTACTTTCCTTTACAATCACACCGAAAAATGCCATCTTCTAATCAACTTCATATGGAACCTGTCCCATTTATTGCAGAACTCTCTGAAACTTTGTGGCATAGTGAGCTGGAAATAGCAGGAACTTGGTTTATATTTAAAAGCAGGTAAATACCACCCCAGAGAACGAGATCTATGTCTACTGCAGAATGTAAAGCTGAACAAGGCATGTATCACTTACAGGAGAAGCTCCCACATGGCTCCTGCCACCTTCTTTTCCTGGTTTAGAGCAGTGCTGGGTGCCTGAGCACAACAAGAACCCAGCTGGAAATTTGGGGAAAGCATCAAAATTGTCAGTTCCCAAAAAATTACGAACCAGGTTTGTCAAGCCCCAAACTAACAGCCATAACTCCTTGTGCATGAAATCAAACAGCAGCACAGGATCTCAGCAGGAAGATCAGCTGAGCAATGCCTGCACAGCGCTTTGAAGCTTGGCAGGTGTACAGGAAATCTCAGAAGAAAAGAATCCAGGCAATGAATCTGTGGCTTCCTACTGAATGAAGCAGTAGAAAAAGACTAAAGATAAGCCTTTGCACCCTAGTCTCCTTCAAGCATCAGCAATGAGTTCAGGGCTTCAGATCCATGGAGTTTTCCCACCCACACTTAAGCCTATAAGGTATTAAGTTGTGTTTGCTTTGCACACAGCAGTGAACAGCTGCTGGTAGCTGTGGGCTTTGCAGCTTTTTCTAGCCTGCACAGAGGGCAAACATGGAAACAACAGGGTTTAGCCCAGCAGGTGAACATGCATAGTGGTTAGAAACCTCATTTCCCACTCACCTCCGGTTTCCCTTATTCTACCTCTATGGCCCCCAAACCTTTCCCTTCCCTGCAGACCATGCCTGAACTGCTCAAAAGAACATCCAAAGAGAGGAAAACATGCTTTCTTTAGCTTAATTCACAAAAAAAACCACCAAAAAACCCCAAAAACCCCTAAAAAAAAACCCCAAAAAACAAACACCAAACACAAAAAACCCCACCCCAAAACCAATCAACCAACCAAAATACAAACCAACAAGCCAGCCAACATCAAAAAAACAAAACCCTCATCCATTTTAGCAGCAGTTTTCTCAAAATGGCAATTTGGGGCAGATGCTCAGCATGGAAATTTCTGTCTGGACAGCTGGAGGCTAGCAAAGCCTCATCTACAACTGCAAACACTGGAAAGTGTCTGACAGTCTAAATTACAGTGATATTACTTTACAGAATATCCTTAAAGAGCAAAAAAGCCTTTTTTTTCCTTTCTTTTGCACAGACCCTGCCATTATATCTTTGCCTTGGGATGATGAAATTTGCCTTTCCTCTAGTGTGATCACTGGAATATTGGAAGATCAAGTGAAAATAAATAAAGATCCTCTGTATCATGCTCAGTAAAAACAAGCTGGTCTTTATATAGTGTTCACCCAAGGTATCTAACATGCCCAATCCCATTCCAAGGATCGTGTCCCTAGTCATCAATGTCACAACAATGCTCTGGGGAGAATCACAGCACAAACAGCAACTGTGGTTTCAAGCAGAGAAAGGAAAATACCATGTAAAACTTTAGAAATGCCTTCCTGAGACAGGAGATGAGAGGGGCTGAGTGAGATGGATTCTGAGGGGTGGGATGGTGCTGGAATCTTTTGTAAATTTGAAGCAGCAACATCCCTGTACCTCTGAAAAAAGCAAGGAAAAGGTCCTTGGCAGGCAGAAAATTTCAAGATACAGGAGATTAGGGTCACTTTTTCAGCTGAGGTCCCTATAACAACAAACCAAAAATCAGTAGTAAATGGGCTATCCCAGGAACCATGCTGGGATCTGGTATGCATGGCCGGAGGTAGCCTCTGAGCCCTGCAAAACCTGCAGCTCCCTTCACATGGAACACAAATCTCCAGGGGAAATCCCAGATGGTTTTGTAACATATGGAAGCTGCAGGTATTTTTGTAAGGTTGGATATGAAAACATTTAGTGACAGGCTGACAGAGCTGGGATTATTTTGCCTGGAGATGAGAATGCTTCAGGGAGACCTTGATGAAGCCTTTCAGAACTTTAGGGGGGCTTATAAAAAATTAAGGAAAGGGCAGATAGTGACAGAACAGGGAGAATCAACTTTCAGCTGCCAGAGAGCATGGTTTGATGGGATATTGGGAAGAAATTCTTCCCTGTGAGGGTGGGAGGTGCCAGCACAGGTTGCCCAGAGAAGTTGTGGCTGCCCCTGAATCCCTGGAAGTGTCCAAGGCCAGGTTGGACAGGGCTTGGAGCAGTCTGGGATAGTGGAAGGTGTCCCTGCCCATGGCAGGGGATGGCACTGGATGGGTTTTAAAGTCCATTACCACCCAAACCATTCCATGATTCCGTGATTCCATGGTCCTGGGTGTTTAAGAGTCTACCTGGTCCCCAGCATGTGTGTCAGTTATTGACTCTGACTGCTAGGATCCATCAGCAGGGTGCAGCTGGAGCAGCTGAAGAGGCTGTCCCAGGGTTGGCACAGGCTGCTTCTCCTGTTCCTGCCACAACATGGTTCTGTGTCTTCACTTCCCTGGACCTCTGCTTTAGCTTTGCCTGCCTACACAGTAAAGAACCAGTAACAAGGATTACCTTATGATGTCTTTGCCACACTCCTTGTGAGGACCAACACGCCCCCCCCACACAACAGCCCACGTGGAAATGAGGTGTAAATGACCTTCTCTGCAGGTTACCTGCTGCAATGCATGAGAGCCACACCCAACACGTGCACTGACCCTAGAAGCACAACAAGGAATGAACCTTGAAAAACATCAGCATTTGGGAGCTATGAACAGACTGTCTTACAGGATTACCAAAGATCTCCTTACAAGCTCTCTGTGGTTTGAAAATGCATCACTGGCGCTGGTGGTATCGGCAAGAGCCCACGAACTGCCAGGGACCGCCATGAGCGGCTTTTCTCAGCAGAAACCACTAATGGAAGGATACTGCAAGATCACTCTTTAAGCATGACATGTAAAAAGCCCAACCTGGAGATCAGCTGACACATTCACTTAGGCAAAAGGTCCAAAGCAGAATTCCTTCTGGAGGACAGATCATGGCTTGCTCCTGGGAAGGTACACAAAATGGGCAGCAAGCCAAAATCCTGCTGCTCTTTTCCGCCAAGGAATGGAGTTGCTGCAGCCCATGGCTGCAGCTGTGCCAGCTTTGGAGCTGCTTGGCTAAAGGCAATGCTACAGCAGCAGACACTGCTGCAACCTGAAGGTGGCACAGCCCAGGTCCCTCTGACCCCTGGAGTGTGACCAGGCACCTGTAGCAGCACTCCCCCAGCGCCACAGCTGTGCTCCGATGCCTGTAGTGGTGACTCCCCTGTTCACACCCCAAAAACCACCTGGGAGACACCGGGCTGTGGGCACCCAACAGGGAGTGAACAAAAGCACCAACAGTGTCATGCACAACGTAGGTGTCATCCCTGCGGCACTGCCCACTCCTCAGGAACTGCAGGGTGAAGGGCATGGCACAACTGCAGGCTTAGAACTAATCTCATCAGAAACTGCACCCAAAAGGTCACTTGAATCACTAGTTTTGGCTTAAAAAATTTCCTTAGAAAATAACTACTCTACTCTTGATCTCACTTGTTTCCTAAAAGAATTTCAACCATACAAAAACTATCTACATACTTTTGAAAAGTATATTGCTTTTAGCCTTTTACTCATGTATTCAGAAGAGCCTAAGAGTCAGCCTCACTTTTGTTTTCTGTTTCCTGCACTGCAGCTCAGACAACTCGTTAGCTTTAAAACACATGCAATAAAAAAGATGCAATAACTACACAAGAACTTTGGTAGTACTACAATGACCTAAATATTTTGGCTTAAGCTTCAGAACTAAACAAAGTGTAAGAGCAACTACTTGGTCAGACCTATTACAAATATCACAGAAGCATGAAAATTAAAGGCTTATGAATTCAAGATTTAACACTTAATTAAACACTAGAGAAACAAAGTCACTAAAATCTTAGTCACTAAAATCTTTAGTCACCCCCATTCTGGTATGGGATGTGCTGAGCCGCTTTGTGTTTCAGTGTAGAATCAACAGCAAAAAGACTACTAGAAAGACACAGGATAAAGATTTTAGGAGACCCATGCAGGCGAACCCTTTCTTCACAGAAGTCTGAGACATTTGCACAAGCATTAATCTTGCTTTGGTGTAGGAGTTGGCTTTGTTTCTCTGTCCTTTAACTGCAAATGCAAGTAAAATGCTTGCAAGTATGCTCAAAAACTTGAAACCACTTTTAATTGTTCTCTAAGTGTGAAGAGAACAGAGTGGTTATTCCATGCAAAGGAAAAAACTGTACTTTAAAAGCACATTCCTTATTAATATCATCTTTCCCCACCTAGACACTGGCTCTGCAGCTGTCACTGCCCAAAGGCACAACCAATAAAACTGCTTTCATCATCTCAGAGCTTGTTTTTCCTCCCTTTGATACCAACAAAATGTCTATCAGATGCAAAGATTGTCTTACAATTTGTAGCCAAGCTGCACTAATTTAAGAACTTCCAGTCTTCAAGATTTTGGAAAACATCAAGTACAAAGGCACAGCACACTTACAGTGTGTTTCTCAGTTACAGATTAGGGGCAAGGACAAACCTATTTCTCACTTTTTCTGTTGAGGTATTCTTTCCATTGATCCCTGTGCCTGATTCAACACTGTATGTAGTTTCTTCTAGAGTGACAAGAAAAGCATGAAAAATGCCACGTACCTTCCCCTACAACCCTGTGGTTTCCCTTCCTCTCACTACCCAAAAAAAAGACCAGAAAAAAGCCACCTTTCGTTTTTAGAACCAATGATGCAGCACATCATCTTTAAGAGTAATTCTTGTATATGCGTTGCTTTGGTGTAGGGGCTTCAGATGATCCTGCTGAACAGGCGGGGAGCCTAACACAGCGGACACAAAATGAGTAACTCGGATTCCTGAGTTTAGGAAAACCTCAGGCCATATACAGAAGGTAAAAGGGGTGTGATCACAGACAATCCCTCTACTGACAAAGTAACGAATGAAAACTGAAAAATTTCACCTCATGCTTTGATTAGGGATATCTTGAGCATGCCTATTGCAAGGTAACATAGCTGGAAACTTCCAAAATTGCTCATGGAGCCTTCAAGAGAAGTTAATAATGGACTATTTGAGCAATAGAAATTGAACAGAAAAGGTATATCCTGCCTTAACCTCCCAAAGCTGAATCTGAAAATTACCAAGGAGAGTAAATTCTGTTCTTGTGGGTAGCAAATACCTTTTCCACCAATCACATCCCTGGATGCCTTTTGCTTGCATTCAGTTGAAAGGTAAGAAAAAGCATTTAGCCCTTGAATTAAAGGCCATAAAACTCAAAGAAAAGTTGCTTCTCCTTTCCAGCACAGGCAGGCACCATTTATCAAAACCATGGGATGAAAATTTGCCATTGGCTTCAAAAGCAATAATCCTTCTGAGCACTAAAACTTCTCAGAAAACAAGTGAAACTAAAAGGACTTTCTTTTAAAAATCTAATTTCTTACAGTCTTCAAGAACTTGGAAACGTTGCAAAGTGCATACCATAGAATCTGACATGCTTATTGAAATCTCAATTTCCTGTGTGCTCCACTTCTTCCTTCCATGGGTATTTATCTCTATTTGGTTTGGACTAGATGGTACTATCATGAATCCTGGATTTAATATGTGCTTCTGAATGAAAATATTAGTCTGCCTATTCCTTAGATTTTGGGAGTTGCAGATAAATCCTATCAGCTTTTACCATAAACCTCAACAGGTGAAAAGGAAAAGCAGCCTCTAGGAGCTACAAACTAGATGCTGTTAAGTCCAGAGAGACCCCACACTCACAGAATTTGTTTGGAATTATCTTAAAGCCCATCTCATTCCACCCCTTGCCAGGAGCAGGGACACATTCCACTAGACCAGGAAGCTGCTCCAGACCCTGTGCAACCTAGCCTTGGACACTTCCAAGGATGGGGCACTCCTGCTCTCTATGATGCCACAGCCATGCTCACCTACAGAAAATGGAAGAGAGAACTTCAGGAACATGGCACAACTCAGTTTGGAGCAGGCTGGGAGCAAAGCCAGGGAGTACAGCCAGACTTGGGCAAAAGCCTGCCGTACTTACAGTCACATTCCAAATTAAAACCAAATTAAGAAGAGTAAGTGACAGTTTAAAGCAGCAAATCCAACATCCAATCTGAATGCCTGCCCTATAAAAGGTCAGCTTTTCCACAGTTAATTCCAAGTCATTCTTCCATCCTGCAGCATTCCTTCTGACAGCTCTGTGCACAGTGGCTGAGACTTATACTCCAGAGCTGTATCAGGCACTTGGGTTCTATCCCTGCAAGTCCATAGGACTCATCTCTGTACCACCATTCAGCTGGTTTCCTGGAAAGCTAACGACCCATTTCCTATCTTGTCTTTCAAGTAAAGGGTAAAGCAGGCTCCTCTTCAGCCTCTAGAATGGGAGAGGAGTTCCTCTGCTTTTTCAAGTACACTCAATCTTGTAGGAACACACCTACAGCACGTGATCATTGTGCAAAATCCCAACCTTAATTAACACCACACTGAAATTCCTAAGTAAAACAAAGAGCTAGAAGGAAATTTCTTACAGACATTAAGTAATAGCTTTCACTGTCACCTCAAAAGAAAACGTCTGGAAGATCTGCCTGTAAAAACTTCCTAAACAATGAGGAAATCCACAGGGCGCATCCTGGCTGCCAGAAGGTCACAGCACCGCCAGTGTGCCCTGCGCTGGGCTGTTCCACCTGCCTGAGGGAGGAAATAAATGGAAAAGAAGGGAAGAAACTGCATTTAAACAAACAAATCCAAAGCAAATCACTACAAAGCCTCATCCTCTGGAAAGATGTCCGTTTATAGAAATGGGTAGCCAGGATGTGGTCAAGCACACCAAGTACCTTCAAGAAAAAATAACCTTCAGAGAAGTTTAGTGTTTCATACGCTGAACTGTTTTGGAGATCCACCTGTTTAAATTACTGCTGTCAGGTACTTGAAGTCTGTCCACTTCTGCAAATTTAAAAAAAATTTGTCCCAACATGACGTGTCACAGCAGAGCTTGGTCACCTACTACTTCTGCTGCTGAGACTGCAGAAATTGATAATCATCAAGACTTTCAGGGCATTTCCATCTTTGCCTGCTGTTAAATCCTCATCCTGTCTGCTAGTAGAGACACTAAGCAACACTTTTCCATCAGCAATGATGACTCCTCCGGCACAATCTCTCAGGACTACTAAGCTGCTTTAGCAGGCACTTTCAGCTGATTCCTGAATTTCACAATTGTTGGGGTAGACGAAACAGGAAAGCCTTATAGATATGATTGCCTTGCAGGGGATGCTGAAAATATGGAAAGCATAGTCGAGATTGGGATGAGGACAAGGTTTGAGTTGAAAAGTAACTAAGAAACAATGGTATAGCTGATTGAAGGTAATCCTCCTTCTTGATAGAACAATACCCTCTGCCTAGGCAGGTCCAAAGGTCAGAACAAACCCAGCCTGGCTGGAAGAAGATTCCCAAAAATAGTTTTTTAAGGTTTAAAATATAACCCTGTATGGTAATGCGATAATTCTTATAGGTTGCATGCAAATGTTGTAGAGTTCGTAGCTTGTTTCAGATTGGTTAAAGAGAATTAGAATATTCAACAGAGGAGATGATTTATTGTATTGTAAACGGCAAATCACTCTCTTTTTACTCTCTTTTTACCTCTTTCTCTCTCTTTCTCTGGCCTGCTTTGAGCTGTGTCTTGCAGCTCAGCAGGCCTCTCACACCCATGCTCTTTTACAATAAATTCCCATGCTCTAAACCCATCTTTAGAGATCTCTTGTTTCTATTTTACCCTCATAACCAAATTCCACAGAGTTGAATCCTACACACAATTGCACCCCGAGCCTGTACCACTACTGGCCTGGACCACTCCCTCTTGGGTGTAGCACTCCTTAAGCACCATTAGACAATTCACCCAACACACAACTCCCATCATAAGTTTAGCCCATGCCTCATTAAACTGAGAGCACAAATTTTTTTAATAAACTCTTTTCACATGACCAGCTCCCAGTCTCCTAATTATTACTGCCATGTTTTAAACTCTGTTTCACTCATATCCTGAATAATCCCCAAGTAGTCCCATCAAAACCCCACAAAGCAGGATTATCTCTGCTACAAGTAGTCTTTTTCAAGGCTCCAGTTCAAAACCTAGGGGAATTACTATAAGGTTTGTTTTTTTCATTTTGGAGGGCTTTAAATAATTTTACTGCTTACAATGTGTGTGTATTTAAAATATCTTCTGGACATTAAATAGGTGGAAAATTTTATTTTTCCACAGGTCTGGTTAGAAAAACATGCACAGCACAGAAGACACCTTTGAAACTGCTAAGGTTTCCAGACTAGCAATGCCGCAGTGCACGTGGTCTGACTTTCTCCTACTTCCCCCTAAATATCTCCTACACACCTTCTCCCAGAGGACATAAACTGTCTCTACTGCTCACAGGAGTCTCTGCTGACTCATTTTTCCATTACTTCACTATGACATTAATTTCCTTCAGGTAGGAGTAAGGAATATCAAGTCTTGACATTTTATTCATAATTTCATCCCCCAGGAATGACCAATTTTCATTGATTTCTACTCGACAAAGACAAAAGATGTTGCAATGGCTTGCAAAATGTAACTTCATGAGATATAAATGTGTACAGAGATTTCCTGAGTGTAAAAATTGTTTTGCAAAGCATTTTCATCCCCAACTAAGCATTTAGGCAGTTGATTCAAACTTCACAAGGAATATCCCTGCCCATGCAGTTTCAAACACAGCCTCAATTTTCCTGTGAAGACCACCTGGAAAATCACACATTGGCATAATCTATTCTCTTCTTAAGCATTGTTTGTTGCAGGGAATACACATTACCAGGTCAATAATTAAATTTGCTGACTTTCAGGTCATGATATTGCCCAAGTATTGCCCTGTGTACAACCATACACAGCTTTGCGAGGTGGCTGGTTCAGCCCTACCACATCTTCCCTCAGAGCATGGAAGCTGGAAACAGTTTTATGTGGAAATCCCAGGTTTTGCATTCAGTAACTGAGATGCTGCGTGGGATGTCTTCCTAATTTTCTCTGGGATTCATTTCTCCAGCTGGTCTGACAAGGCTCACCCACAGGGAGCCACAGACAGCAAAGTGGCTCCCAGGCTCTACCCGGGGGTGTCCGTGCTGATGGCAGATTCTTGAGGGATTATAGAAGCACCTGTATGACTGGATTTGCATATATGCAACAGAATTTTATATCTCACATAATTCTTTTCCTCATTTGGTTCTCTTCTCCTCCCACAAACAACGTGAGCAGACAGCTTTTGGAAATCAGAAAACCTGTAGAACTATACTTGTGTTGATGTAGAAGTTGTAACATGGAATTATGGAATATCCAGAGTTGGAACAGATCCACAAGAGCCTGCCCTGCACAGAACATACACTGCCTTTAATGCTCAGTCCCTCATTCCCATTCATTACACTGTGCTTTAGCTTGAATGTTATCTAAGCAAACTACAAGGCTTTGTAACCCATTTAATTTCAGACAAATTAAATTATCATTATGGCAACAAGAAATTAAATTATACTATCATGAGAACAATTATGAACTACACCAAGCTTTCCCTTGAAGTAATACTCAGGATTTCCTGTCTTCAGGATGTTGGTATTTGGGCCAATATGAGTGAACCTCCCAAAATGCACAAAGTTTGGAGAGTGTTGCTGGCTCCTTTGGCTTGCTGTCTCCCCATCTCCCTCCCTCACCAGTGCCGTCCCACTCCAGCACTATGGACTGACAATTCTGCTGACAAAAAGCAAGTCTTTCCCTTTTCTTTCTACTGAGGACACTCCTGCATCACCTGTGGAGGAAAAGAAGCTGCCATCCCAAAAGCTGCCATCCCACTAAGCCACCTAAGCTTCACAAAGCCAGCTAAAAAAAACATACTGCTTATTCAAGCTACAGACTCAGTTCTTCCACCTGGTCCCTCCACATGGAATGAGAGGAGCTCCCCACAGAGCTCCTCTGCAAATACATCATACCCAGGTAAGACAGACAGGCAAGACCTGACTCTCACAGACTCCAGCCTAATATCAGCAATAGGTTAGGTAAATTGGCTGGATCACACTCTGTTTCCATTTACGATGCTCATCACAATTCTTTTTCCTCCTCGGAAGTGCTAATTCACAGGCAGCCTCTGTAGAAAGTGCCTCATTAATTATTTTTCCCTGCACGAGCTAAGAGTGTGGGATCCTCACAGTATGAACAGCAGACGTGAGCCAGGGAATGAGCATAAGATTTTAATTCCTTCTTTCACAATGACTTCCCTCTGGCTCTTGCCCGTGCAAAGATGTGATGGGTAAACAAGAGCTGTGTCTGGAGTGCTGCAGAGCTCTCAGCATGACCAAGGCACCCCCCCCTGAGAGCTGCAGGCAAGTCTCAGACACACACATATAGCCCTACTTCACATACACATTTCCCAACCTTTCAGCATTAGCTCCCAGTTCTAATTCTAGCTGATGCCCAGGGCAAGGACCTGAATTATTTCCCCTAATCTAATAAACTCCCTGAATTTCCTTTTTTTTTTTTTTTTTTGCAGTGAATAGGTATCAACCTTTTCAGGTGCTCACAACTCAGGAACCAGAATTTTGAAACGTTAAACTGTGAAAAAGGTATTTTGGCTGCAGCGTGGGGATGAATGTAAAGAAAAACAGAAATAAAACCAGAAATCTATGGGGACTGCAACCTCTGCTTTGATGGAACTTGAAACCACACTCAATGGGGCAGGAAAAAATTACAGTACTGATAGGATACCGTCAAAAATTCTTAGGGTGTATGACCAGTAGCTCTGCCGACTGCTTTTTGGGTAAAAGCCATTTAATAACTGGACATCCTTCCCATAAGGGAATCACTTTAAAGAAAGACTCACTGTGATTTCAAAGGAGTCCTAACAGAGGAGCAGCTCAATGTTTGAACTCCCTCTGCACCACAAAAAAACCCCAAAGCAAGAAATCCAAGGACTAGCTGGGCTGTGGGCGCCACCCAGGAGTCCCCGTCTGGCCCAAATCCTCTGCACAGAGTTTGGTCTCCCAGCCCACAAGACAGACGGCTCTCTGCATGCATCATACATCAAGTGCTAAAACTGGGCTTCCTTTTCTCATGCAAACTTTAATCCCACTTGTAAATCTTCAGCCTCAAAATTTGCCTTGCAAATACTCTATCTGCTGTCTGAGCAATAACAGCACAGGTAAGACTAAGCTGTGTTTCATTCTGAAGTAGTCAAGTAACATAAAGACTCCCTAAACCCAGAACTACAGTCTTTTCCTTCATAGTTTAATAGCTATATACATAATTTAAAGCCTATTTTTTGTTTGCTCTCCTAACATTTTAATGGGATAAAGAACTGCCCTTACACAGTTAGACTGGTTTACCTCAGTATACCCCTAGCAGTGTTGTCACTGCCTACAATGGGCTTGGCAAAGCATCACCACATACGGTGCTGGTTGGATTCACACTGGGTCTGGAGTCTGGTCCGGCTGGGTCTGGAGAACCGAGATCTGTCACACGGGCAGACTCAGCCGCAGCGCTCCAAGGTCTCTCAAGTTTCCTTGTCTACTTAAAACTCCCTGAGTGGGAACCTGTAAAGCATCGACCTTAAGATACTGCTCCAAACCATCGGACGCTGAGAATCAGCCCAACCCGCGCTGTCCCGCCGGCTGCCCGAGCGCAGGCTCCCGGGGCGCTCTCAGCGGCTTTCCCGAGCCCCGGAGCTCCCGGAGCGCTGCCGGCGGTCCCCCCA
>JAHLSL010000200.1:777655-789239 GCA_025920805.1 Petroica traversi
GGGGGGGGCCAGCGACCGCCCCACACCCCGCGGCAGCTGCAAGTCCCTGGTACTTCTGTTCCCGGCTGCTCTTTGTGCCCCCACTCTGCTCTGCCCCACTGTTACTCGTCACCGCAAAATCCACGTCCCCTTGGAGACTCGGTTAGAGCCTCCAGAGTTTCACCAGAGGCCACGTTAAAGACCGTGCCACAGTAAAAGCACAGGTCAACAGGACCAAAACACTTGTGGATGTGTCCAAGAGGCAGCTAGGTCTTGAGCTGGGTGATGTGTGCAGTGGTTTAGAGATTACAGTGGCAGTGCAGGGATGAACTCGATGGTTCTAGGGGCCTTTTCCAACCTTGACGATTCTATAATTCTGTGATTAAACGCCGTGGCACAGGTTGCCCCAGAACGCTGTGGCTGGCCCTGGATCCCTGGAAGTGTCCAAGGCCAGGTTGAACAGGGCTTGGAGCAAGCTTGGATAGTGGAATGTGTCCCTGCCCATGGCAGGGGGTGGAATGAGATGATTTTAAGGTCCCTTCCAACTCAACCCATTCCATCCTTCTGTGATTCTGTGGTTTATGGCTCAGTCTTCAGGGCCGTATTGTCCCACTCTTCCCAGGAATATTGCATATTGTGATTGCCTGTTTGATTCCAGGATGACCATTAAACCTACACAAGCAGGCACTAAAATACACATAACATCAGTAAATATTGTCCAGTGATTGAAACAACTTCTTAAAACAGGCAAGAGCACCAGTCTGCAGATCCTCAGTACACCAATGTAAGATAGTATGGAACAGACATCCAAATTCTCCTGCCCCTGAATAATAATTTCACATCATATCCAGATGTGACTTTCTAAGGCATTTCCTTCTTTTTTGCTGTTTTTATAACATTAATCCAGCTGACTGGCCATGGGCAGGGTGCCATCCCATATTGTGCCTCATATGTTCTGTATGGAGCTGATGAGTTGCAATGAATATGGGTTTTGCTGACATGCTGGAGGTTCACAGTGAGTGGAAGTGTCCTGGTTTACGGCAATATTTAGGAGGAAACCTCGGGGGGGGGGGTCTCTTCTAGGAAAAGCCGATTCCAACCACCCCTCCCCCAACAGGTTTGGGAGAAATTTCCTTAGAGAAAAGTGGAAAAAACTATTTATTTAACAAATAGAATATTCACAAGCATAGAAAAATTTGGATAATATGAAAACAATGAAACCTCTTCTTCCTCTGAAGAGATGGTAGATTCAGAGTCCGTCTGAGTCCGGTTCAGTTCTCCAGTAGGGCGGGCCGATTGCCGGGCTGGGCTGTAGAAGTCGGGGTGGGGGGCCCCTGGGGATTCCCTGGTGTTTTGGGCCCATGCGATGCCAACCAGTCCCAGGAGGAGGGAAAAGAAAAAATAAACAGCAAAAGAAACAAAGTCTCTCCCAAAGCCGACAAAGACCCGAGGAAACCCTCCGCTGTGTGCTTTTCCGAGCACACACCAGAGAGTGAGTGAGAGCCAGATATCTCTGTCCTGCCGGAATGCTCAAGGCCTTTCATGGGAGTAAAGGTGTAACTCCTGCAGACAAACGGCTCGTGTTTTTTTTTCTCCGCTTTCACTCTCTCTGTCTCTCTGGGCCTACCTTAAAGCTTAATATCCAGCATAAGCAAGAGGGACGATTGGGGATACAAAAAAGTCATATGGCCAACCCAGGACAGGAAGTTATGCATTTTATCCTTAAATACTTTTAATTTAGCTTGTACATATCTGCCACTCACTGTGAAATTGCTTTCACATAGTTCAGCTTTGCTGATGTGGTCTGTGGGGTTGGTAGGTTTAATACTATGCCACTCAGCTGATCACAGAATGGTGTAACATTTTGGAGTTGAATCTTTTTAAACCAACACTGAACTTGATCAGATTTGAAATATTGCAGATGGTATGTGACATCAAGTTCAGTATTGTGCTAAACAACCTCTTTTCTTCCAAAACTTCATATTATCTGGGCACACACTGGTTGTATCCATCACAAGAATGATGGAGCAATTGCCTCGAGGAGAGCAGACTCACCCAGAGCACCACTGAGCCAGCATTTCGCAAGTCTATAGAGACCACAGCTGAGCTAAAACATTTCATCAACAGCACTTCTAGAGGTCAAATGTGAACCAGGCTCTGTTTGAGAGCTCTCGGCAAGGTACCTGCTGTGGTTTGCTCACTGCAGGTACCTTGTGTGAGCAGACAGCAGTGAGGAAATACTGGTCACTGGTGTGCATTTAGAAGGTGTTAACTCAGAGGAGAATTCAGACTCTTCTCAGTGTAGTGTATCTTTTATGAAATGTAGCTGAGGAGCTAGTCCTAACATAGAGCATGTAATGGGCAAGTCAGCTCCAGGAGTCTGGAGAGATAAACTGTGGAGAATTCATGAGTCATGAAGTGGATTGCAATTCCTTCCCATCATTTAGCAGATGAAAATATGCCAAATCCTAGAAGCTTCATACCCCAGAATAGATGTCAGAGCGTGCACTGAATGAGAAAGTTCCCTGTCTAATTACAGGCAGGGTAAAAACAAAATGAGAACTAAGGAGTTTATTTAGTTATAAAATTCTACACTTTGGTACTACCTGATCACCAAGATTCCCAGTAATTTCACAAACACTTGCTAATTAAAGACTGCAATTTCCTTTTTAAGATAGGGAAATGCTGTATTTTAATGGCAAAGCTTGTGTCTTTAGCATCTTAAAAAGACACCATGAGAAGTGTGAGCCAAATCAGGAACAGAGATAAATGATCCTATTTATGTACTGCTTAAAACAAAAGCCATCCTCAAGATAAGAAATTTGCCATATTAAATTTTAAGCTGATGTGACCCCTGCACTGAAGCTATTGAAGATAAAGTAGTACAATCAAAACAAAAATACCACCAAAGCCAAAACAAATATTTTCCACTTTTTCTCCTATGAAATTCTGATCTTTAAGTGTTGTGTTTATCTTTACACACCCCAAAAATCCTTCTCTAAACACCTGTTTTGTACTATATCCTAAAGATGGTATCATATCCTAAAGGGCAAAGTAAAAGGGAATTCCTGAGTGAAGAGGATCAGGAGAAGTCGTTTTTCCCAAACAAAGGGATGAAGATCTACCTCTGCTGCCTTTGCAACTTCACTTGTGGCACAGTGACATGAAGAGAGAAATGGTTTCTTACATCACCACAGTCCAGGCTTCCTCGTGCTCTGGACCCATGAGGAAGCCAGTGGAAGTACTGGGAGCTCTGGTACCCAAAAAGTAGTCAGTCCACTATCACTGCCATATTCTGCTTTGGGAAGGAGAGAGGGAAGGAAGGGAGGGAGGGAGGAAAGGAGGCAGGGAAGGGAGAGAGGGAGGGAGGGAGGGAAGGAGGCTGTCTCCACAATCTTATCTGTTTGATCTCCCACTGTGATGGAACCCTGATGTGCCCCAGACATGACAAGATCCATTCCCAGCGCCATGGGCACACCATGGAATGAACTTCCAGGGACTGTTAGTCAAACATACAGTCCTTAACACAACCACAGGGCTGACAACTTGCAGAGCTATCATCAGAGGAACTGATAAAATATTGGCCACCTTGCTGGCTGTTTCTCCTTGTGTGATTGTAAAGGGGATATGCCAAGGAACCAGCTTCTTTGACTAGCTGCAAAAGAGCACTCGGCTGTGCCCTTTGCTCCAGAGGGAGCGCAGATTCACCCTGTGTGTGCTCCCCCACAGCCCTCTTGGTTGCCTCAGAGGCACGGTTTGTTATAAAACAGAAGCACTAAAATGAAAGGTTTGTGAAATCTTTTGGTGGAGATGATTCATTATTCAAAACTACCTTCTAGGATTTCTCAAGGGAAAGGAGCCATTTTAAGACTGCTGACTTTGTAGGCAGGATAACAAGGTACTGTTGGCACCGCCAGTTGCAAATGTAATGAAACTGTAATGACTAAATAATAATTACCTATTGGTAGAGGAAATTCTTAATCATTATTTTCTGAAAGTCAAAATCATGTTGCGCACACAGTAGTCCTGATGGATTTGTGACAAAATAAAAACAGCCCTTTTCTCAGGACAGACTGTTGCTTGAAGTATATTCTGAATCCTTTCCATATAAGTAAAACAAAAATATTATGAGTTATAATATTATAAAATATTATGAATTAGAAGGAGGCCTTAAAATCTAGGTGCAGAAGATACTCTAAGAGAATCACAGCTGTTCTGGCTGGAGAACCAATTTTTTTATAAAATTGCCTTATAAAAAAAAGTTAAGATATGGTTGTGCTTTAGCTACTGCTCTAATCCTGAGAGACCAACCATCATGGAGTACTGAAAACCCACACAGAGAAGAGCAGATTTTAACAGGTCCCCAATCCCAGAATCATGGAATAGCCCAGGTTTGGAAGGGACCTCAAAAGATCCAATCTCTCCTGGGAAGGGGAGTCTAAGAAGATTATCTAAAACCCTGTGCCATTGCACCTTGAGAACTTCAGCAAGGGAGGCTCTGCCACGCCCCTTAGGAGGTTGTGCCAGTGAATTGCTGCTCTTGCTATAAAAAGTATCTTTCTTATACCAAGATAAAATGAGAAAGCGTGGTGTAGAGGCAGCATACGAAGTGCTGCTTCATAGATGAACTGAATGTTCCAGGAAAGAGTTAAAAATTGTGTTTATGGTCATTATTCAAATGAAGAAATCAGATAAAACCCCTTATTTTTGTAACTGAAAAGTATGGATGACAGTCTGAACTACTCATGAAGGAAGGAGAGCAAGGCAAAGGAATATTTCAATAACAAATGGTGGTAAAATTATATAATTTTATTTCTGGTTCTACTTTTCAAAGGTTGTGTGGATCAAAATATAATCAAGCTGCTGAGTGCACAGTAGAAAGCAGGAGGAGGCTTTGCTGGTGTCCTCTCTCACTCCTTATTTTCTTCCCAATTATATTTTATTATGTTGCTTACATTCAACATGTGAACATGCGAACAACATTCATCGCTCATAAAAAAAAATTATAAATTATATTCATTATTCCACTCTGCTTGGTTGCAAATTGTTTAGACATGTCAATTTTGCCAGCAGAATTGAATGTGATACATAATCTGAGAGGTTTTTGAAACTCCTGCAATAGAATGTTCTGATAATGCATTCATGGTGACATGACAGAGTTCCATAGTTCTCTACTTGCATTTAGTAAATATTTGTACACAAACATAGCCCTAGCCCATAGCAAGGCTCAACTAGACATCAGCATTGCTACAAATTGAGAATTTCCATCCTCAATATCCAAACAACAAACATCTTGTTCCTCAAATACGAAATACTTTTGAGTGGAAAGATACAAAACTTGAGGTTAATCTTTTTTCTTCATTGTCCAGGATTGTGGTGGGATGATGAAAACTTCCCAGTAATGACAATGAGAAGCTTCTCTCTATTCTGATGTGAGATTCTGGAGTGGGAGGATTTGAGAAGTTGGGTCTTTAAGGCACCAGGTAAGCACAACAAAAGAATGCTGCTTCACTAGAATTCCATCTTAAAACTGAGAGGAACAGCACAGTGATCATGGTAGTCACTCAAGAGAGTGCTGTTCTTTTGGTTTCATTCCACAAGGGCCCTTCAGTGGCCCTTGGGTTCCCAGTTCTTATGGAGTACAACCAAACACTTGCAAATCTAATCTGAGCAAGTGATACTCTTTACAACCAGGACACATTACCAACTTGCATGTCAAGACTGCTTTTAAATATAGATTCTAAAATTGATTTATTACAAATAGACAGATTGTCCAAAGTACAGCTCCCGGCAGCAGCTGTGGAGAAGGGAAAGAACTGCACACCTAGAGTACTTAAGTGAAAAAATCTTCTCAAATCAGTAATGTCACAGGAACAAGAGACTCTGCCTTACCTTAATGTGAAGTAATTTCTCTTCAAGCCCTGTGGTGAAAAGTTCCCCTGGGCTTGTCTCCTCCCCTCCCCAGTTTTGCAGGACTGCTGCTGGCCCTGTCATTGCCATGTCAGGAACCTGATGGGAGCACTGTTTCAAGGTTGTTCTTGTGGCTCTTTGAACAAGAGTTTTCTTTCTGAAGGCTGGGGGGCAATGCTGGATCTAGAAGAACAGGAAAGTGAAGAGGTGCAGCAAATCTGGCACCACTGGGAATCGGTAAGGGAGTGAAATGGATTGTGAGGACATGCCATGGGTCTGAGGGCATCTGGGACAGGAGTAAAAACTCTGAATAGGGATGCAAAACTCAGAGTCCTGAAGTAGTGGTTCTGGATTTTATTTCCTATAAAGTAAGGAATCCTAGAGCTAAGAATCATCTCCAGCTGTGGCATACTCCATTTGCTTGCCCCAGTGGCCAAGAAATTACATGTTTTTTAAAATATGTAAATTAAAATAAAATACATGTGTTGAACTTTCCTATTTTTTAAATACACAAAACATAGTAAATTCAAACACCATTTCCTTCTCTGCTTAGTCACTAGTTATGAAATATGTTGAATGACAAATGTGGTGATCATTCCTGCTCAGCTACCATTAGAGGCTGTATTTTAATTACTTGGGACATTCATGTCAAAACAATTATGCACAGGCCCTCACAAATTCATTGTTGAAGCTCCCTCATTGTCAAGCAAGTCTCACGGGTTTGTTCCCTCATGTGAAAATAGAGGTGGTGCACAGAAACCAGTGTATAAACAGCTAAGTGCCCTTCGCACTGCCCAGTGCTCCCATGGCTACAGAACAGCAAACACAAAGGCATGGCCCAATCTGCTGATCTCAGCAGAAAATCCAGAATAAAAAGTCATCTGTTGGAGATGCAGTGGGTTCTTTACTGCTTCAAATGGGCAGCCATACCTGCCTGGGTAGACCAAAACCTTCCTGAGTGGTAGAAATAGGTTTATAGGGTGGGATTTGTAGGAAGCAGCCTGGTAAGAGGGGAAGGCTGAGGCATGTCACTGCCTCTGAACAGAGTTTAGTGAGGCAAGATACCAAATTCAGAAATTTAATCTGTCATTTTCACATTTTAACAAGGAAATCATAGTAACTCTGCTTAGAGGAGTAAGAAATTCTACTTTCATTCGATTATCAAAGATGTGACTGAAACTTTCTTCCCAAGTGAGCTGCTGTTCCTATATTATTAACAACCCCTCAAAAGTCCAGCAGGCATAGGCTGCAGAAGCTGAATGATTCTGCAGACATGGTTAATGAAGGAGAGGGCTAAATCCCCATGACATCTGTATTTGCTTCTTCTGGCTACAGATGGTTTTGGTTGCTTTTTATTCCAAGTATATTCGCTAGGGCCAAGCATGGGGTTTAAACACAGCTTTCCTGTTTCAAGTCTCCATTTTCTGTGGAGAAGCTTCTCCTCAGGACCCTGTCGAGGGAGGCATGTGTAACAAATGAAGTGGGATTTGCTAAACCGTCCTGCACACTGAAGGGGCTGCAAGAATTCAGAAGGAGACACACAAAGGAAAACCTAATAATTTGGATTTTTGATGTATTTTTTCCTCTCTGAAGTGATGGTCTTGTCTGCTTCATTTTTGTTCCAGATAATTTTATTTAAAACTCTGAGGTTTTGAACTTACAATAGCTGGATCACAAAATGTTTACAAGTTTTTTCTGCTCACTGAGTGTAGATGCTGAGAGAACAAGTCCATCCACCCAAGCCTGGCTCCTGGGCAGGGAAAGCCATCTAGTGAGCAGCCTCACAGCAATCACACACTAATCCAGTCAGTGGGTGAGGCACCCTCATCCCTGGGATCCTGTCAGCCTCCTGCTCTTCTCCACTTATCTGCACTCACCCAAAGTGTGCCTGGACAGAAGGAGAACATCACCTGCTTGGCATCACCAGCACATCCTCATGGTGGAGCAGCCAGCAAAAATCTGTCAATTAATTATTACCATGACTTATTTGGGTGATAAAAGTTGGACACAAGGTTTTTCAGTATCCTTCAGGAGTGCAGATGGAGTGTATTACTGGGGTATTACTGATTTTCTTACACTCACTATGTTGCTTCTCTAGTTGTTAACGTGGGAAACAATTAATCTGCTTTTTTAGCACCTGCCTTGGTTCACTCTTGCCTCTCTAAATAACCAACAGAAGAAACAGCAGTGGCCTTGATTATATAGTAGTGATCTACTTAGAATTGATAAACTCTATCAAATCACTAGTAATTCTGGGTTTTTTTTCAAAGCATTTTACATGCCAGTGTTTATTTGGCTCTTATAGGAAAGCATAATACTTACTTAAAAACTTGCTTGTTTTCAGACATATCCACCATTGCAGGCCCAGCTGTTTTGCTGTGCAGTATTGAACACACAAGCATATTTATTGCATTAAAGCAGCCCTCTGCAGATCAAAAGAGATTATTTTATTGCTTTTTTTGATTATGTTTAGCAGAAGCCCATATTCTCCTGGTTACCTACGCAGTTCAACTTTACCAGACTGGTTTTGACTACAGTCAGTTGCACTAATGTTTGTAAGTGAAATGCAACTATTGCTTTTCCTTCTTTCTCTGTTTCATAATAATGTTCGTATTTCTGTAGACACTGAATCCTCATTTTCCTGACATGAGAGAAAATAAAAACATTCTTCTGTTATCCCAACTTTGAAACATGATGATTAAAAGTATTATCATAGATCACAGAAAAATCCAGTTTGGAAGTGACTTCTGGAGCCCATCTGCTCCAAACTTCTGCAGGAAGCAGTACCCTTGAGTTAGGCTGTCCAGGGCTCTGTCAAGCCAAACCTTGAATATTTTCAGTGAGGGAAATTTTATCACTTCTTTGGCAACCTAATGCAATGTCTAAAATTTTTCTCACAATGATTTTCTTCCACTTAAACTCAGACAGAATTTCTCTTTGGGGCAAGTTGTTTGTATTAGCCTTAACGTGTTTTCCCTTGATGTGATCAGATGCACAAATTAGCTCTTGCCTGTCTTAATAACCAACAGAAGAAGCAGAATTGGGCTTGTTTCATTTCTGAAGGCCCACTGGATCTTTAGCAGTTGAACTACCTTAAGGCTGGCTTTTGCCACATCTTTCAGTAACTACTGGATAGAATTAGGGGTCTTTCAGTACTCTGTCAAGGACCAAGAAGCCCAGGAACACAGAAATGAGCAGGAGACTGAAATCGGGGCTGTTAATATTCTCTAACAGTAACTCAGCCCATTTTAAAATTAAGCTTTTTGAGCATTTTGTCTGTATAGAATAGTTGAGCTGTAAGGTTCCCTGCTTGGACTGAAAGCAGAATGCAAACCAAACCTCGGAGTCCTGGAGCCCCTTTATGCACTGGAAAGGGGCTCTAAGTTGTCCCTGGAGCCTTCTCTTCTCCAGGTGAGCATCCCCAGCTCTCCCAGCCTGGCTCCAGAGCAGAGGGTCTCCAGTCCTGGGACTATCTCCGTGGCCTCCTCTGGCTCCAAGAGGCCCACATCTTCCCTGTGCTAGAGGGTCCCAGAGCTGGATGCACACCACATGCACTCCACGTGGTGCTCATGAAGCACCAGCCCGAAGTGTAGTCACAATGGGTGATGACTGTCACTAGAATGAGCTGCCCAAGCCCCATCTGTGTCTGCATTAGATGTGTCTGCAAAGGAGAGTGAGGTGAAGCAGCTTGGTGGGGCTGTAACTTCAGCTCTGGGTGAGGCAGCAGTGCAGGAAAGGCACCAAGAGGGGTAATGAAACTTCTCACTAGTGGTGCACAGGGCTCTACTCACCGGTAAGCTCTCTCAGCAATGAAATGGGATTGGAGTTTAAAGAGAGCCCAGTGGCAGCTTGGCCTCAAGCGAACACCTGCACCAGCAGGTGAAGGACAGCCCACCAAGTGGGAAGGTGCTTAGGAAGAACACTGTGTTTGAAGGCAGGATGGGTAGAAGTAGCTGCCACTCAGCGCAGTTCCCCTAAATGCTGGATTTGACATGGAAAAAGAGTTAGTAGATTCTGACTGTGCTCCAGTGTCCTGACTCCTGAATGTTTCTGCTGTGTGCAAAAACCTTGTAGGACTACAGCCCTGAAAATAACCACAGCCCAGGTTGTTACCTCATTCTGCGTTCTGGGAGCACAGGCAGCCAACACTAACTGTGACAATGTGGAGGCTTTGTAAGGGGATTTTCTAGTTTAACAAGGAACTAGTTCACTGTGGAGGCTGGTATCCATGGTTGGGATTGAGGGAGTGGTATGACACAAGAAATAAAGCTTCCTACCCAGCTTGCTTTCACACATCTAATTATAGAGGACTGGTAAAGATTATATTCCTCATTGATTGAAGGCTGGAGTAGCTGACATGGGTGGCAGCAATTAGATTTTCACTCATGTTGAATGCACTAGCTACCAAAACCATGGATTCTTGGTTGGCCACTCTAACTCTCTGAGGTTATGCAAAATATAACCTCAAACAAAACTGTAAACCAGCTGTTCTCTCCCTGTTTTAATATTTCACACCGGAGGTTACTCCTTGCTGTCGGGCGCCCTCTCCTGCACGTTCACCTCTGTATCTGTTCTGGTGACAGAGAAGCCGTCCTCCTTCTCCTTCTCCTCCAGTAAAATCCTTCCATAAGTCCCTCCTGAACCTGCACACCTCCCTGTTTTTCAGATACCCAGCTTGTGACTACTCACTACACTCCAGAAACCTCCCAGACAATCTTAGCTTTGCTAATGAAGAGTTATCAGGCAATTAGTTTTCTTTACAAAGCAAAATAATTCCAAGTATTCTCAACTTAAAATCACAGAATCCCAGACTGATTTGGGCAGGGAGGGACCTTAACGATCATCTTGTTCCACCCTCTGTCATGGCCAGGGACACCTTCCACTAGAGTCAGGTTGCTCCAGTCCTTCAACATTTCCAAGGATGGGGCAGCCACAGCTTCTCACCACGCTCACAGGGAAAAATTTCTTCCCAACATCCCATCTAACCCTGCCTTCATTCCCCTTGCCCTGTCCCTCCAGGCCCTTGTCCTAAGTTCCTCTCCAGCTCTCCTGGAACCCCTTTAGGCACTGGAAGGAGCTCTGAGGTCTCCCTGGAGCCTTCTTTTCTCCAGGTGAACACCCCCAGCTCTCCCAAGCTTTCCTCATAGGAGAGATGTTCCACTCTACTCATCTGCATGGCCCCATGTGTTGGTTTTGCACAACCTGGTTTTTTGGTAGAGGGGGGCGGGGCACAGAGGTGGCTTCTGCGAGAACCTGCTGGAAGCTTCCACCATGTCCAGGAAAGCCAATCCATGGTGGCTCTGAAGATGGACATGCTGCTGGCCAAGGCTGGGCCAATTAGAGAGGCTGGCAACACCTCTGTGATAACAGATTTGAGAAGAAAATCAAAACATGTGGACACAGTTTTTTCTTCTTGTCAGAGAAGAACATGTGAGGGAAACAACACGGAGACACCAAGGTCAATAAAGAAGGAGGGGGAGGAAGTGCTCCAGGCACCAGAGACGAGATTCCTCTGCAGCCTGAGGACAATGGTGAAGCATCTGTGCCCCTGCAGCCAGGGGGGTCCACAGGGGATGCAGAGATCCAACTGCTGCCTACGGGGATCCATGGGAAATGCAGAGCTCCATCCAAAACCCATGGGGATCCACAGGGATGCAGAGATCCACTCACAGCCCATGGGGATCCATGAGGGATG
>JAHLSL010000200.1:789249-801480 GCA_025920805.1 Petroica traversi
GGATCCATGAGGGATGCAGAGATCCACTCACAGCCCATGGGGATCCACAAGGGATGCAGAGATCCACCTGTGGGGGAGTTGCCCATGCTGGAGCAGGTGGATGCCTGGATGAATCTGTGACCCAGTGGAGAGAGGGGGACCTGCTCCCAGGCTGGAGCAGCCTATCATTGGAGGCCTGCACCCCATGGAAGAGTGACCCACACCGCAGCAGTTTTGGGAAGACTGTGTGCCTGTGGGAGGGACTCGCACCAGTTTTGGCAGGACTGCTGCTCATGAGGTTTGGAACTACACTGGAGAAGTTCACAGAGAACTGTTGCCCATGGGAGGGACCCCATAGTGTGGCAGGGCAAGGACTCCTCTCCCTGAGCAGCAGAAAAAAACCTGGAGAGATGAACTGATCAAACTTCCATGCCCTGTCTCTCTGATGGTGGGAAGGAGGGAAGGGATGGGGGAAGAGGAAGTGTTTTAAGGGCTTATTCACTTCTCATTATCCTCCTCTGATTCTGTTAGTAACAAATTTCACTTTACAACCTTAAGCTGAGCCTGTTTTGCTCTTGAAGTGTTTTCTCCCGGTCCTTAACTCACAAACCTTTTGTTAATTTTTTTTCTCTCCTCTGCCCATCTGTGGCAAGGCAGGGTGAGCGAGCGGCTTTCGTGCGTGCCTGGCTTTTGGCCAGTGTCAAAGCAGGACACCCCATCATGCCCCTTCCAGCCTTGTTGCTGCTCCCTGTAGTGAGGCAGCAGTAACTATGTGCCAGTGATTGTCCCTGCATTCTGAAGAGGCAGGAAGGAGGCAGGAGATTTGGTGTGCCAGTTCCAAATCTGAGTGTTTTTGCCAGAAGGGACTTCAGAGAGGTGGGATGTGGCCTTTGCCTCCTGACAGCAGCAGCTCAGCTCATCCAGCTGAGATTATCACAATCACTACCAGCAGCTCTGGAAATCTGCTCCAGGTATGAGTCCTCATGCCCTGCTGTGACAGAGAATAACCCAACTTTTCATCTGGAGAAGAAAATCTAGATTCCAACTCCTATAAAAGGTAAAGAACATGGCACAAACCCTGAGAAATTTAAGAATTTGTACAAGAAGAAACAATGTGGGGCTAACACTGAATCACCACACTTCTACATTCTCCTCTCATAGGCTGATTACCAAACCACTTTCTCTCCTGCTTCCTTCCTTCTTGTTATTTTTTTTACACTCTGCCCAGTTGTTCACATAGCTTCCTCATCCCCACTCAGCGTTCCAAGACTTCTCTTTATCATATTTTCATAGTTTAGCATCAAAAAACTGCCAGAAACTACAAGAAATTTTGTCCTAGAGAACACCAGAGAGTGCTTTGAGTTTTGGTCAATGCTCTGCTGCAATGTTTATGGTATTTGATGTATGTGTTTTAGAATATTTTTTTATTGTAGGTTGGGGATGAAGAGTAGATGCCTGTTTTCTGTAAAATTTCATAAATAGTCAATATTCATGGTCTGTAGGTGCCTTTGACGAATCCTTCTGCAGGGTGGCCTGTTTGAGTCTTCTTGATCAATGACTGCACAATACTACTGTCATTTATTTCACAAGAAAAGACATTAAAAATTAGGGTCTGGTTGCTTTGTGAAACCAGGTGTGTACTCTACAAACAGCTCTGTATCCCTAACTTGTTTAGACACAGATGATTTTTTTTTCTCTATTCCTGCTGGAGGTGTTCAGGTCCATGATATGTGCCAGGCCTGGAAGTTTGTGAGAGTTGTTCCTTCACTTGTGGACCTTGTGGATTTAGGTGCCCCCTCTCCATGCACACCAACCCACCAGACTCGTGCAAAATCAACCACTAAAAGCAGTGGGAAAAGGAAACACCAAGTTTCATGAACTGAAATGGCCTCCTGTGAGATTTACTTCAGCATACCTGTTCATGGAACACAACAGGTAGTTCTCTAAAGAACACAGAAGTATAGAACAAAGCTCCCAAAAATGCCTACTTTTTTATGGTAGTCAAAGCTTTGGTATCTATTGATAGTTTCATCCCACTGCCTCTTACCTTATCACTAGAGATGATGCCTGGAACTGCTTTCAAACAGTACTAGTTAAATTGCTTCCAAGGTTTGAAATAGCCATGTTTTAACTTGTTTTTTCAAGGTAGCACTATTGTTGCTAAATTATCCCCCAAAATCCTGATTTTTGTGGCTCCTGGAAAACCTAAGACATTTAGGCTGAATTTAAGAAAAAGTTTTTTACAATGGGGGTGGTGAGGCCTTGGCACAGGTTCCCCAGAGAAGCTGTGGCTACCCCATTCCTGGAAGTGTCCAAGGCCAGCTTGGATGGGGCTTGGAACAGCCTGGGAATGTATCCCTGCCCATTGCAGGGGATGGGATTCTTTAGCTTTAAGGTCCCTTCCACCCCAATCCAGTCTGGGATTCTCTAACCAGACCTATCTTGTCAGCTTAGCCAGTTCAGAGGCGTATAAGAACAGAGAAGGCAGTGCAGAACACCTGAAGTGGCTGCTCAGAGCAGACAGCGTGGAAAAAAAAAAATCTCAGCTTAATGTCACGAGTACAAAAAAAGGCTTCTTTGAGCAGTAGTCACCCTTGAGTATCCTCCTGTTGAGCATTCCTTGTAGTGTCTGTCATTTCCAGTCACACCCACCAGATAATAGAGTTCTTCAGTGCTTCTAATTTTTATTGTCATTGTGCTCCCACCGTTATGTTAATTAGATTAAACCAGACTCCCACTGAGGCTGTAACAATGATAAACATTGTAGTAATCTGTCAGCTTTCTCTGAAACCACTTTCCACAACTTTGGAAATGTGCTGCCCTGACAGATCACACTGCTGTGTACTGTAAATAATCTGTTTTGATCACACTTGCTCACACACATTGTAATAATCAACACTGAAAAATAAACTCCTAATGACTCACAACCTGGGGCACATTATTGATCTTTCCAATCAGCTACCATGAAGGAGGTCATAGAAGCAGAATGTATTAATGCTGCCATTTTTAATGATACAAGACAAATATTGTGGGGAGAGAGGTTCTGCCAGAAATTTAAAATTACCATACAGTAATACTCATAATGTTCTTTGTCTGGAAATATTGGTTAATTCCATCTTTGCCTGAAATACATTCTAGCATTTCCACCAATCGTTTTGAAAATAGCAGTAAATTCTGACATCTTTTAACACAGACACTCAGTTCTGTGGGATTTTGCTTCCAGACCATGAACTCCTAAATCCATATTCTGACAGATTTCTTCCGAGGAACAAAGAATAGTGCAGGAATAAGGCCTGAACTGCTTTTCTTGTCTTACTGTACAGAGAGTACAGTACTCAGCAACAAAGCTCTCCTCATTACAGACCCTGTGGAGAATTAGGACTTCACAAATCCAGGTTCTTTACAGGTGCTGTGGAAACCATTACTACAGATAGTTCTGTACTTCTCACTAGCCCTATGCCTCATTTCAGTGAATCCCAAAAGGTTGTCATCTGTATTCAATGTGTGTGTGTATGTGTGTTAATGTATGGACATCTTCTGTGTCCATAAACTTGCATTACACATCCTTTTTTCTCCTCCTGCTACAAGTGTGAAGCAGATGTGTGAGGCTGCAGAGAATAGGTGTAGGCTGTGTTTCTCCAAACTACGTTCTTGCTGCTGTTTGGAAGGCAGCAATTTACCAAATAGCAGAATCACAGACTTCAGAAGCAAATAACAACATACAGCCACGATCTTGCTTCTCCATCCCTTGGCCTTAAAATAATCAAAGAAGAGTGGAAGCAGAACCCAAAAAGAGAAACTATTTCTTTTTTAGACCTCCACCTAAATATATTGCCTACCCCAGCACCTACCGAAGTCCACTACAGACTCCTAATTCATAAAAGCAACTCCAACTGCAAAGCCCTACTTAATATGCTGGGCTGAAATGAAATATTCGGGCATCCCGAAATAAATCAGAGCTCAGATCTATAGAACCCAAGCCCAAGGGCTATCCAGGTAGGACCAGCTAAGTCAGAGAACTCCCACCATTTAGAGAGCAGAGCTGTGTTATGAAGAAATGGGCACAGCTGCTTTGGTGACTCACATATGGGTTTGGAACGAGGACTAAGCCAGCAAATACCTATTTTCCATCATTTCTTGAGGTCATTGCTGAAATTCAAGTAATGGAAAAAACAGATTAGTTAAAAGCAAACCTCCCTAAGTTATGTTTAAACACAGTTCAGGGATAATCTTGCAGCCTCTGGAAAGTATGGCACAATCATCCACTGACCTTCTCCACTCAGGGAAACAATTGGGTTGGGGACTGCGGGCTTTGACCAGCTACAAAACAAGGTAAGTCTGTGCTACAGGAAATCTTCTAAAATAAGATATCAAACAGGGTAGGAATAGTAATTCATTTCCTGTAACTGATACTTAAGCCAAGAATTACTAAAATGTATCCTGATTATTTTTTTCCATAATTTTTCCCTTTTTTTCCCTCCTCCTGCCCTCTTCTCTTTTTGCCTTCTCCTTCTCCTTATCTCTTTAAAAATATGCTTTTGGTCACTGCTTTTTAAATTTTGGTCACTACTTGTAAAGATCAACAGAACAGACCAAGTCATCCTCATACTTATTTACCTTTTGCATGATTTTCAGTTCAAGAATAAGCCTTCAATGATTTCAGCAAAGGTTCTTGGTTGGACCATTCACTGGAAGAAAAAGAAATCTGTTTTTACAGAAAAAAAAAAAAGTCTGATTGTATCTGTCTCCTGCTCCATGAGAAGACATCAGATAATTACCTTAAATATCACCCAGGCAGCTGTTGTGCACAGGCTGTTAATTGCATGTAATTAGAGATCAGTAGATGTAATAATTAACTACAAGTCAGGCCTCAATACAGAAACACTCAGTGGCAGTGTTTCCATCTACATTCGGCCTCCAGCTCCTATTTGGATCCCAAGAAGTTGTGTGCATATATTGCTTCTCCCTCCCAACATCCTCCTATTTCTAACCTTGCTGCTGTGCTGTCTTGTGTCACACACCTAAAATATTGCACATATTTTAAATATTGCTCGCAGCTCTAGGATGAGAACAGCCATTGCTAACTTTGTTTTCCAGGGCACAGCATAATTTTTTTCACCACAAATGAAAAAAGTTCATCAGTGCAAGAGACAGCTTTACTGTGGGTTGGTCCCAGCCTGTAGTTAATCCCACAAACACCTTCTATGCCTCATAAATCTTTGACTTCATCTTTGCAACACTTTCTGTGTAGTTATTTATTTTAAAACTATTTCCAAACATTGTACACAGAACTTCCCTTAATTTGGCAGACTTTAATCACCCGTTTCCTTACTGCAGAGAGCAGGATTGATTGTTTGCTGAATGACAAATTAAAAAGTTGTAAAAAGAGTTTAATCGTGTCCCTATTTCAGTTCAAACTACCTCTGCTAGGCGCAAGAACTGGAGCATTCTGCTTTCTTTGCCTTGACACTACTTAAGCCCTTCTGAAAGGATGTGCAAAATCTTTTGAGGAAGCAAGATAAAAACAAGATTTCTTTACCCTCAATCCACTTACTATAATGAAAGTAGTAAACAAGGAGTTAAAAGGAAAACCAGTTGCAGTTTGACACCTGAGCTGGGTTCTCTCTTATTCACTGCCCTCTTTGCAGAGTACAGAAGCAACATTTTCTTGTTTCCCCCTAGTTACTTAAAATGAGTTCACACTCTTTTGTCTTTATCTCTAGACCCTGGATTTCTGGGAATGGAAGAAATTAACTTATCTTTTGCAGCCTGAATTTGGAATATCCATTGGCTACAGGGGACAGACCATACACACAGCACCCCACAGGGGGAAGAAGGCAGCCATGTGTTCAGTGTGCTACTCCCATCCCATGGAACAAGGTGGCCATATTTCATGTCTGTGAAGTCCCTCCTGTGTCAGGATATGTGGGCAGCTCTGAACACTGACACAAAGGTGTCCCTTTGGGCAGACAAACAGCCTCTCTCTCCTCAGTTTTGATTTTCTCTGGCAGCACATGCAAGCAGAAACAATTATTACCTTTGGTTTTGTAGTGGGTGAACAACATATTCTAGAGTAGTGGAATTAATTATCTTACTGCATTGAAGAGATAAGGTAAAGCCTAAAATAAAAACCCCAACAAATGAAAATATTTGCAATAAGCTAATAATCTGATTAAATGATTACATGCTCTGTTGCCCTACACCTGTTAATATTGTCTTAAATATCAAATGTAGAATTAATACCAGCCATTATGTGCATGCTACCCCTCTCCAAAAGTCCAATTAAGCATGAGTTTACAAACGATGCCATTAATTATACACCTCTTCTATTTCAGTCAAATGTCTTAATATGCCTTGGAGACATTTCCAAAGCTAAGCAGACATAAAACATCTACTCAAAGAACCAATACTCTGAAAACATTGTGAATTTCTGAGCATAAGCCCTAAGGCTATAGATTTTGTAAATATTTTCTTCAGTCTAAGTGAATTTGGGGGTTTGCTTCATGAAATGTTGAAGAATGTGAATTTCACACACTTTTTCAGTTACATGGCCATTTCTGTGATTTGAGGGTGTGCTACTTGGAACTATCCTTCATTTATTAAACTGGCAGAACACTTTGGTCACTGCCTGAAACTTCACTTTATGAAGCAGATAATATTATCTTGCAGCTACTCCTCAAATTCTTGGCCAGTTTTGATCTTTGTTTTACTTTGCTGATACAATCACTTTATGAACCATGCAGTTGAATGCTGCTATGAAAACACTTCTGAATTACTACCAATCACTGATAGCACTGTCCTGATGTTGTTCCCCACCTGTGGCTGTGGGATTGTTCAGCTTTTGCCAACATTGGAATGCTTCCTGCCCTTGAAGCTGCCAAAGCTTTTCGGCTATATTGCAAGTTTAGAGTAGAGATATTTGAGATATTATTTTCCTTGCCTTCTTATAAGCAATTTGCGTTAAAGAACTTTGCCTGTCACTGTTCCTATGAAAGGTGGAAGATTTTATGCCCCTACTTGCTCAGTGCATTTGTCCATTAAAGCTCTATTTGGATCAGGTACATTGACATTTTTGGGATGTGCTGGAGGGGTAAAAATAAGTCTTTGACCCTTCCTAAATGAGATCCCTCTTTTACTAACTGCTCCTATCTCAGCCACTCCCAGCGCATTCAGAATTTACCAACTGTTGTTTTTAGCAGTATCTTTCCCTCTAGGGTCAGCACTGACTGTCCAAATGCTGGCCACATACTGGTTTTAAGTGACTTTTTTGAAAGCAGGGCCTGAATACTGAAGAGCCTGTAATGGCTCATGCCAAACTTCTTTTCCAGAGGAATACACCTGATAGAATCCCTAATTTATACATTTTGAACCTTGAGCAACATGGATTCTGTTACAATTCACATTTATTCATGTTACCTCTGTGAATAGTTAATCTGCCCCAACTCTCTCCCTCTCATTTATTTTATCTACAAGCCTCAAAATAAAGCCACAATCTGCAAAGTTCTGCAGATATCACTGGTATTGTCTTGCATGTCTCTATGGTCCAGAAAAGGGCTTTCCCCCTTGATTGTCACTGGACATTCTTACCAGACTGATACAGCTCTGGCAAGAGGAAGAGGCACATCACAGTTATAACCACACCACCAGGCTGTGCTGAGTGTTTAATTGTTTAATTCCCCCTCTTTCCCATTCACAATATCAAATGTTGTTCATTAAAGATCATGCAGCTTGTTTGCTCTGCTTTATTTTTAAAGAATCTAAATCTTAAACTGTAGCAAAGCCATCGGTCCTGAGCCAGTGTTGTTTCAGAACAACAACCTTGGTGCCTTTTCCTACTGCTCCATTGTACCAGAGTTGATCCTGAGCAAAGCTGCTCTGCACACAGTTTGAACTCTACACAAAGGGTAAATGCCTCAGAAATCCCTTCTACTCTGTCTGACAGGGACACTCAGCAAGGGAAAAGGATTATTTTACTACTGCTAGGGCAGACCTTACATCATCCTACCAAAGTCCATTTAGTTTTCCTTTGCTATAATTTATTTATACCCTTATCTTTCTTTACTGTAATGTACCACAGTGGAGTAACACACCAACATGGACATTTTCTCCTGATTTTTCCCTTTTTTTGCCTCTTATTTACATTTCCCTGCCTCCGGATTTTTAAAATGTGAGTATTTTCTCTTCCTTCCCTCTATATGCTGGTTTCTGAAAGGAAGTGAGTGGGTGACCTTCAATCACTTTAACGGGTAATAAATATTTTACCTGGAAGGATGACACGGAAACACGATGTCTCAGTTGACTGTAGTAATTTTCTTTAGTATTATTTTGCTACTGCAAGGAGCAAAAGAAATGTTTCCATTACATGAACAGGAGCAGGAACAGTGGAAAAAAGGAGCTGATGAAAGCTCTCTGAGCTCTCATGCTGCATGGTTTTGCTACCTGCTGCAGAGAACAAAAATGCTCTCAACACGTATTGTATTAAAATACAGTATTATCCATCTCCCATGCTTTCTTGTCTGCACTGGAGGGCAGAATCACAGGATGATGATATAACTTGGGCTGGAGGGGCCCTCAGGAGGTCCCTGTCCACGCTCTGTAGCAGTGGTTCAAGCCCAGAGAATGACATATCCCCTGAAGAATTATTGGGGGCCTAAAAAGTGAGGCCCCTCTGAAGGTAGAGTTAGGTTTGGCCTTGAAAAGGGAGCCGAACTCCCCCCTCCTGCCCCTAAGTTAACAATGGTATCTTGTGTCTCACTCCCTTCCTCCTTCCCGACTGGTCCCTGACCCTCTGACCCTTCCCCGTTTCCTCCACTGTACTGTTATAAGTTGTAACCCTCAGCATAAAAGTCTGGAAGCTGGGCCTTCCGGGGTCTTCTTGCCCCTGAACCCAAGCAGAGCAGACCCTGGTGTCTTGTGTCTGATTCTGGGTTCCGGGCGAGGGAACACTCTCTCTCTCAGCAGCTCTCCGGCTTTTGGGACAGTGGCCACCATCCTAGGGAAGCCCGGCTCGTGGCAAGGGGAAAAGAAGTCCTCAGCTGAAGTTGACTTAACAAAAAGGAAACTTTCAGAACAAGCCGCCGAGCTGCCTGCCGTCCCTGTGGTCAGCTGTCTGGCCCTCGTCACCGGCCACAAAGCTCCAACTCAAAGCAGGTCAGATCTAGGGTCAGACCAGACCACTCAGGGCTTAAACTGCCTGTGTTTGGAAAACCTCTGAGGATGGAGATGGCACAACTTTGCTGAGACACTGTGCTGGTGCTGAGTGTCATCATGGGGAATAGGTTTTCCCTGTATTCATCTAAACCTTTCTTGTTTTGGCTTCTTATCACCTCTCACCTTGGCTGAGAGAAGCCTGGCTCAACAACCTCATAGAAAGGGACTGGATGTGTAGTGTTCCCAAAGCCTTGCATGGCCCAGGTTGACCAAGCCCTGTTCCTGTGGCCTTTCCTCTCAGGGAAAGTGCTCCAGCCCCAGCCATTCTTGGGGCCTCCTTGACCTTCCCGTCCTCCAGTCGCTCAAGCTGTAGCGAGAGCCCCAAAATGGACACAATATATGGATATGATCTAGGGAGTGCTGGCCTGCAGTCCCCTGACCATGACAGCCATGTCCCTGCGCTGAGCAGAGCTCCTGCTGGGGAGTACAGCTCTGCACCTGCACCACAGCTGCCCCCTGAACACAAAACTCTGATGGTAATGTCTTGGCAGGAGGATAGCCTGCACTTGGAAAGTACTTGGTGGCCTTTTCTCACACTCTTAAAAGCAGCAAGAACACCACATTGCAGAGGAGATCCATGGTGCCACTCTTAAATCATACAGGAAATAGAAAACAGAATCAAGTAGACATTATTAGAAATAAGGTGAGCTGGACCCCATTAGTGCAGCATAAGTGTGTTGAATTTATTCTTGCATCTCCCTCAGCAAAAGGTTCCTAGAAATGTTTATAGTTTGTTAATTTACATGCCAGTGTATAGTTTTGCATTTTATTAGATTTTTTTCCTGTGAGGATGGAAAGGCCCTGGCACAGGGTGCCCACAGAAGTTGTGGCTGCCCCATCCCTGGAAGTGTCTAAGGCCAAGCTGGACGGGATTTGGAGCAACCTGGGATAAAGGAAGGTGTCCCTGCCCATGGCAGGGGATTGGAATGAGATGAATATAAGGTCCCTTCCAACCCAAACCATTCTGGGATTCTGTGATTCCAACTCATCTTGTACTCCATCCGCCTTTGGAGATCTGCCTTCCTGACAACTGCAGGCTCTCATTTTGCAAATCTTATTTTTGCTACATTAAGCTTTTCTCACATAGAACAAATTTTACTAACAGTGGTGCATTAGTATCAGAACTTCTTCACTCACCTCAGTGCTGCAGACAAGAAGTGAAGAAATTTTTACCAAAGGGCACTTCTGGAACCACAGTAACTTGTCAGACAACATCTTCCTTTCCTTGGCACTGATGAATAGATGAAACTTTGGGAAAAATTCAGTTATTAGTTCTAACTAGTATCATTCTAAAGAGAGGAATATATCAGAATCTCTTATTCCATTTTGTACCAGCTTTGAATTTTAACATTGAAAGAGCTCAACACAACCCACTTCAGAAAAATAATTCTTTAAGAAATCCAGTCAAGACCAAGAAAAGGACTGTTAAATCCTGTCCACAGCTGACTCCCTCTGAGATTTATGAGACATTTGATCACACTTAGAAAACAGATGTCATCACTGACTAACTTATCAAGGTCTTGTAAGGGTCAATTATATAGCCTGCAGTATAGGTCATAAGGAGTGTGAGGGAGTGAAAGCTACTCCATAAAAATAGTTACTTAGTAATAACCTAACTTAGGTTAGAATTTCTCAAAAATATACGAAGCTTTGCAAGGAGATGTGAAAATCCAAAGCAGGACTTTTAAAATATTCTAATTATGAGGACACGAACTATTAAATTCTAGGAAAACTTACAATACTTCATACTTAATTGCCTTAAATACTCCATATTGAATTGCCTTAAATACACTATTACCAAATAATCTTAATTACGTTGCTGCATGATTAAAGACTAAAGTATTAATTCAAACTAACATCTGATTTCTGTTCACTTTTTACTCACCAGATTTAATTATACTAAGTGCACTGCCTTGCTATCGTTTTAAAACAGTTAATGCCAAGACCAGTAAAGGCACCTCTGAAGACCCAAAGCTCATAAAACCAATGTTACTTCACCAAACACTGAAACGCAGACACGGGAAGACAAACGTTTATTTCACGTTAGGACAGCAGAGTGGGCTGGAGATGCTCGAGAACACCTAGTGTGTATTTTTGTATCGCAGAAACACCACAAGTCTTGCTTCAGCTTCTGTCCCTTGTCTGAGGGGTATGGGGATGGCGCTGGGCTCGGTGCCACGCTGCCTTGCCTGCCCGGGTTCTGCTGCTTCCCACAGCCTTCCGATTCCAGGCACGTCCCTCTCTGGAGCGGTGTCCAAGAGCCCCGGAGTTCAGGGAACAGAGCCCAGCAGAGGCAGGACGAGGTTGTGCGGTGGCGGATCCACGGGCCCTCACAGCAGGGATTGAGGCAGCAATAACCCAATTCCTGCAGCCCGCAGGCTCACCTGGCCACAGCGGGGGCTGCTCGGGCCTGCCCCGCTCCGGCCAGGGCACCGTCACCCGCTCGCCCTCCGCCCGAACTCCGGGCCTGGCTGCAGGAACCACACAGTCACCGGAGCTGCAAAACACCTCTGGCATCATCGAGGCCAACCTATGCCCAACGCCACCCTGTAAGTCAGGCCATGGCACAAGTGCCACAGCCAGCCCTTCAGTAAACACCTCCAGGGAGGGTGACTCCTTAGTCCCCATGGGCAGCCCTTTGCAACGTCCAATCAGCCCTTCCGGGAAGGAATCCCTCCTGATGTGCGACTGAACCTTGCCTGGCGCAGCTCAGCCACCCGTGCCCGGGAGGGCGGTCAGAGGAGAGGGGCCATGGTGCGGAGCGAGGCACGCAGGGCGCGGTGCCGCATCCCAGGAACGGGAAAAGAAATGGAAAAGATTAGGACGCGCTGGCGACGGCGGGGCCAGAGGTGTGGGCAGGGCAAAAAAAGCAGCCAGCGGACCTCGCCGCAAAAAAAGCAGCCAGCGGCGAAGGAGGGCGCGGGGCGGCCCGGGAGGGGTGGCTCCGTCCGCTCTCCCCCTGCCCAGCCCAGGCCATGAATATGTAATTCCCCTCTATTTCCCGAGCTCCATTGCGGAGCCGCTGCTCGCCATATTGTGCTG
>JAHLSL010000200.1:801880-839300 GCA_025920805.1 Petroica traversi
TGGGCCGGGGGTGTCCGGGAGGAGCCGTGACCAGCGGTCCCATGCTAGCCCGGAGACTGGGTTGCCCCCCTGCTCGGCCGTGCTGCAAGGCTGCGGGACACCCCCAGGGCCGGCGTGGGGCTGCCGAGCCCGGAGCAGCCGGGGTATGCGTCTACACACACATACCTATATCTACGCAGTTATCTCCCTATATATGCAGTTATGGATGTATATGTAGGTGCATGTGTGCAGCCGCACGCTCGGGAGCTGCAGGCAGAGGTGGCACACACGGCTCCATCGCAGCCGCAGTGCCGCAGCACCAGCCCGGCGAGCGCGGCACTAACACTGCCATCCGCGGCAAGGGACAGCTGACGGACACGGCACCGAGCTGTTCTCCCTGGCTCTGCGGATCGCCTCTCTGCGCACTACGACCCTGGGTGGGATTTATAGCTCTGCGTTCCCGGTCTTTTGTCTGTCGCGGAGTCCGTGGCGAGCGGTGCTGGCGGGGTGTGATGCTCGCGAACTGGGGCTGGGAGCCACCCGGCTGCTCCCGGTGAATATCACTTCCCACAGGGCAGCAGGTGCAGAAGGACGTTGTGTCGGGAGCTGAGGATGTGCCTCCTACCTCCACATTGCTCCCGCTGCTTTCCGTACGAATTTAGCACTTGTTTCTTGCTAAGTTTCTTGCAGTAGCTCTTCTGGATCACTTGCCTTCCTTGTACCAGCCCTATAGCACCGCGTGTACATGAAACAAACACTGAGCAATATTCTTCTCGGGATTTTTGTAAGCTGTTTGTTTTTCAGATCTCTTCTATGGAAAATAATTGGATTAAATGCCTAATTCCACAGAAATCCGGAGGACAGCTAGTGGAGAAAGATGATTTCCAGTATGATAATTGATAATCCAGCCCTGTTTCGAAGTGGTTGTAGCTCTGTGTGATAACTGTGCACTGCACATGGGCTTTTAGGGATTAAAGGGAATTGCTTGCATTTGAAAAAATGTGACTGGTATGTGGGTAAAATTATTTTTGCTTGGGGAGACTTCTTTAATCGAGTGTCATTCATTTAGTGACAAAGATTCTGTTTGTCATAGGAGTTCCCTGCAGAGGTGCTCTGATTTGTATTCATCTGTGTTTCCATTAAAAACTTGTATAATGAGATAATTTGACTTTCTTATACGTCATGTCAGGCTCAGAGCTGACATTCAGCTGACAGTGAAGACAGAGGCACTGGCTGTGACAGCAGCGGATATGGATAAGCAGTATATTTTGCATTAAAAATATATTTGTTGGAAGGATTAACTATCAGCTCTCTGGAGATGGGAGGAATTTTCACTGGACAGCACGAGCCACAGTGTCAGGTACAGGTTTGTGGCTGGATATGACTCTGTTACAGTGCCTTTCAGCAATGACAGACAAATCAAGAGCATCTTTAAATCTCACTGCCCCCATGAATTGTCACTCACAGTGTTTAATAGCCTTTTTGTTGTCTGCGTTTAACTCTGTGGTAATAGAAGAACACAGACATTGTATCGGAGGTATTTTTTCACTTCTTCAGTGGCTAAAATAGTTGATCTTTGGCTTCAAAGCTTTGAAGTACCAGTCTTGCTGCAGCTGCCAAGAAAAGCACTCTCTGTCATATCTTAGAGGTGAAATAATATGCAGATGGCAGCAAAATAAATTGCATGGGTTTCCCTTGATCAGTGATGCTTTTTGTTTTAAGAGTGATGGGTGGTAATGGGTTGAGTATAAAGACTTGGTTGGGCGTATTGGGTGATTGGAGTAGAATTCTGGCATTTTCAGTGCTCTGCTATCACTGAATAAAAATACAGGCTACACTAAAGCCATCGGTCTTCTGTGTGAAATAGATGTTGGGCTAAGTGAATTTCTTCATCTTTCTTTTAACTCTTTCCCTTGCTTACAAAAAGAATGTAATGGGGGGAGGGAAAGGAGCTTTGAAAATGAGACTTGAGTCTGCAACTGCTCAATTTTATTTTTCTTAGAAGGAGCACTGGATCTCCTTTACTGAAGCACCAGCTCTAGGAACATGCATGAAAGAAGCATTGGAGTAAAGGAATTCCTTCCACTTTTTTTTTCCTCTAAATGCCTTTTACCTATCTTTTTCTGAATAGATCAGCTGTTTAATAATGATGCAGACAGAGAGTAAAGAGATCAGTGAAGAGATGCTGTAGAGCCTCAGATTGCTTCTGCTTGGTTTTCTCTTGATGCAAATAACTGGCTTTCAAAGCTGACCTGAAATTCTTAATTTTCAGAGGAATGAGCAGCGTTTGATATTGTGGAGCTGTTCAGACTTGTTGTGGTGGAGAAATATTTTAGGAATTACCCCTGTCTGCTTTCCCCCCACTTCTGGATCCTGGAGCTCTCTTGCAGGCAGCGGGGAGTTAGCTGTAGTGTTCTGCTAACTAATTAAAACCTAATAATTCTTTACTTTTCTTCTCTTGGGGATAAAATTGAACTGGTTTTTGTAATTATTGGGTTAAACTGTGTTAAGTGTTGCTCCTGTAGAACTGCTTACAAAATGGACAGTCTTACTTTTGAGGGAGTCCACAAATTATTCTTTGCTGTTGCCCAGCTTTAGGTGAGAGCTGCCTGCTTGCCAGATTCACAGTTTTGCTTTTATGTATTTATTGCAGCTGTTAAGTCAATCAGACATAAATGGCTTGAGTCTTTTTGTCTCTCAAGTGTTGTGGGGGAGTTTATTTTCTGTTTATTAATAACCAAGCTGTCTTTTTTGTCTCATCAAGAAAATTCTGTCACTGTTGGTTGTGGCTTAACTGCCAAGTGGGAGAGAAGTCCTTGTGCCTCTCTAACGTGGGTCTGGAGAAGATGGATACCCAGGCCTGTTTGTTCGTCTGACATCTCAGAATTTCTTCTATAATATCAAAGCATTAGAATGCTGCTGGTTATTGCCATTTCTGTTACTAAATGGGATGGACATTAGGTATGCTGTGTGCTGAAGAGCAGGGCAAATAGCACGCTTGATGTCATCCTGGTAACCTGGGGAGAGCAGTACACCTGAATTTCAGTGGTTTTGGCTTGAGCTATTGCTAAGTTTCTTAAAACTTGCTTGGAAGCATCTTTTAGCACTTTACAAAAGCAGCAGTCCAAGAAGGTTTCTTTGCTGGCAGGATGAAAAATAATAAATCCTTGTTGGTTTCCCAGTGAAGTGGAAGCAGATCTGTGCTGGCTTCTCAGGCACTGAGGTTCAGGGCCTGGTGTAGTTATTTCAATATGCCTTTGGTTTTAGGCTGTCTTGGAAGGAGCCTGGAATCCTGCACGTACGTCTGGCAGAACCAGTCACAGCATTTGTGAAGATGTAAAAAATTTTGAATTGTAACACACAGATGTTCATAGAATGTTTGTTAAAATGTACAGAAATTTTAAAGGCTACAAGAGGGTACTGAAATGATTAAACTTCACTTTACTGATTGGTATGCTCAGGTCTTGCTTTTGGCAGCTGTTACTTCAAGGACACAACCAGAGAGTGGTTAGCCTCAAAAAAATTTGCCAGCAGAGCAAGAAAGAATTAAAAACTAAATCTCACTAAAAATATCCTAAGGCAACACATATCATTAATTGTAAATTTAGTAACTGTGATGGATTCAACTTCTCTGGAGTTTGAAGCTTTGCTTTTGTTTGCTCCCAAAAGTGTTCAGTCCTTAATCCCTTCTGTTCTGGTCTGATACAGCACTGAAACGAATTTTAGAAAGGAACTGTGGCTTTTCTCCTTCCCAGTTAGTTATTAATTCTGAAGTTCAAGGTTAATTTAAGAGATTAAGAACTTCTTTTTTGAAATTCACCTGGGTAGTCGCACATATACTATACAGCACATATGCTTCACAATACGAGAAATTCGGCATAAAAATTAACAAGTGGCAGATAAAATCACGATTCTACTCACTCCCCCAGAGTTCTGCTTAATATTGTTGCTTCACAGGGATAAATTATAATCTGGTAATGGCTGTTTTCCTTTTTATATGAATTGTTGGCAAAGGTCTTTGGCACATTTGAGGTCAAGTGTTTGCCTGATCTGTTGACCCACATCATCAGAGAAATGTTGTTGTTCCTGTAGTAGTTTTGGGTTTTGTTTCTACTCCTGGCAGAAGGCACTAATATTGTAAAATATTTTAATACTACTTTGTGCGAGGTATAGATGGTGTGGAAAGGTAAGTTCCAGGACTTGAACTTTAATGATTGATGCATTAGAACAGTGGGCAATGTTTGCTTGTGTGTGTGTGTGTGCGCGCGTGCGTGTATGTGTGTGTATCAAAACCTGAAAATTTTTCAAATGAATCGTTCAAGATTAAAAAAAAAAAATCTAAGCTTTATAATTTAGGAATAGCCTGGGTTTGACGTGTGATGAGTTTGAGCAGGTGAATCTGGACTCCTTGGAGCCAACTAATGATATAGATAGTTCTCTGGAAATGTCATGGCATTTTTATGTATTCCAGTTTTTATAACTGAGGAGATGTCTGAGAGGGTAGGATACAGAACATGGAATGAGGAGCTGACACTGAGGATAGAAGGTTATTGACAGGAATGGAGTGATCTGAGAGATGGTGTGAAAAGGCCACTCAAGCATACAGAATACAGACCTTGTTAGAATAAACTGAAATTTGAGTCTCAGCTCCACGGGACAGATGTACCTGGACTCAGGGTGCTTATATGCTGCTATATTTTCCTGCTGTAAATATACAAAAGCACCAACCTAATGTCACATCTTCGTGTCATGTCCAGAAGTACAGGGCTGTTCCAAACACTGCCATAAAACAGCCTGGAGTTTGATCAACAGTTTAATTTGATACTTTATTTTTCCCTGATGCCCTCGACATCTAAACCAGGAAGATTATATTCCTTTGGACACTTCTGTCAGCGTTGCATTCATGGAGACCTTCCAGAGGTGTCCAGAGGCACAGCAGATGGTTTGTGTGAAGTCACACTCCAGTGTCTTCTGGCCAGGAGGAGCAGCTTGACAGCCAGATTGGAAATACTTCCCAACTCCATGGATTGATCCATTTCAGGGCCAGGGAATTAATTGTGGGTGGCTGTTAGCTGGAAGATTTCATTTCTCAAGACAAAACACTTTCTTAAGAGAATAAATACAGCCAACAAGCTGTAAAAGACCATGTGCTTCCAAGCCCGTGGGTTTCAGAAATGCCGGTATTATTTTTTCCTTCAGTCAGATGTCATCTGGCCTGCAGCCTTCCAAATACTAATCACAGCATTAGGTGTTGTTGCTTGCTTTTCAAGGGAGGATTTTTTTTTAAGGTTGAAGAGAAATGCAGTTAAGTTTATGAGAAAATGGGAATTTGGGACTAGTTACCAGGAAAATGAAAACCTCTGCTGTGGTATGACTGAGAGGAACAGTCATGTTGGAAAAATGTCTTTAGTCTTACCAGCTGTTGGGGCTGTTAAACTGCACCATGCCTCGGATTTCTCTACATTCCTCAGTTTTTTTTGCTGCTTTGGGACATTTTTGAGTCTGTGGTCTTGAATTAATTATACATCTTTCCCTCCTGGCTGGGAGTGCTCTAGGACAGCACTGAGGTTTTGCTCTTTGCTAGCTGCTCTTTATAGAGTGACAAACTTTGGTTTTCTCAGTATTTTAAATGTAGAATTTGGCACAGTCTTGAGTGTGGGGAACATTTGTCACTTGTGTATTTACAGGTGATTTTATTGCATTAGTAACTTCTACATTATGCCAGTCACCCAGTATCTGACATTCAGTGAGAGCTTACCAATCCAAATGTAAAATTTGTGTCTTAATATTAATTTTCTGGTTTTATTATAGTTAAATTGTTTTCACAGCCATAGTGGGGTCATATTAGTGTAATTGAACAAAAGATTTGAATGTTAATCTCTTCATTTCCTTCTGTAAATAAAATAGGAAAATAGGATGGCAGGGAGCCAGGTGCAAACACTGTTAAATTTAGATTGTCAGAGTGGTTATCATGTGTTTCATTGAGTGTCTCTTCAGTTGTAACGGGGGTTGGAATGACACAAAGTCATTGCTGGCCATCAGGGTTGTAATGATGCTGGTGATTTTAAACACTGCTTATTGAAGTCAACTCAGCATCCAGGGATCCCTGAAATGAATCTGATTCCTGTCTTACTTCCTAACCACACTGTTGCCCAGGAGTGGCTGGTGGGATGATTTCTTTCTCTCATAGAGCACAGATCAACAAGATATTAATCTGTGCTCCATAAGAGACAAGGGCCACATGGTTTTAAAGCTGGAAGAGTACAGGACAGATGTCCTCTGTTTAGATTGGCTATTGGGAAGGAATTGTTCCCTGTGAGGGTAGAGAGGCCTTGGAACAGGGTGTCCAGAGAAGCTGTGGCTGCCCCTGAGCCCCTGGAAGTGTCCAAAGTCAGGTGTGACAGGGGCTTGGAGCAACCTCCAATAGTGGAAGGTGTCCTACCTATTGCAGGAGGTGCAACTGGATGAGCTTTAAGGTTCTTTCCAACCCAAACTATTCAATCATTCTATGATTATATGATTCTATGTCTCCTCTCCCTTGTTTTTTGTCTAATTCAGAGTTTCTGTCTCACACACACAATCTGAGGGTGTGTTTGCTTGTAAGCTGATAAATTGTGGGATAGAAGGCACAATATAAATACTTTTTATTTGTTACCAGATTTTGTTTCTGAAGCATGTAATTGGTATGTAAGGTTTCAGCTTCCTATTTGGTATTAATCTTCAGCAGTCTGTTGATTGGCTGTGATTGTGTTTTGCACGATAGACTTCTAGTTGGCATGTACAAAATATTTCCCATTTTGTCTCTGTGGCTGTGCTGTGGACTACTCAATTTTAACCATAGCTGACACTTACAAAGGAGCTTACATTCCCATCAGTATTAACTGATAAAGTATTTGGTAATAATTTTGAAATTAGCCCACCAGTGTGCTTTCAGGTGTTCTGTGAATAGCTGGAACTGTTCACTTGATAACAGTCATGTTTGATCTCTATCCGATCCTTATGAATTTGCAGCTTCACAGCTAATCTGCACCATTTAGAGCTCTATTGTAAGTGCTCTTTTCTTAAATATGTGGGTATATAATGAGTTTATGGAGGAAACTCCCATTTTTAAGCAGACTTACTGGATATTCTTTTTAACATAACAGGTGTCTGAGGGCCCAGTTCCCTCGTTGCTGTTTCTGCACAGTTCAAACAAATGGATTCTACTTTGTATAAATCTGGTGGTCTCTATTGCCACCAAAAAGCCTTCTGATGTTTCTTTAGTGGCTAAGGAGGATGCTCATAGGATGATAGTTGGCCACTGGGATTGTAAAAGGTGTGTGGACAGGAGAAGGTTATGTTCACCTTTCTTCGCCTCTTTGTTGTGGCAGTGGTTTATTGGCTGGTTAGCGTAACTTGCTGTTAGCTTTTCTTGACTGTCACTGTCTGCACAGCAAAACTGAGGATAAAGATCTCTGATAGTGAGATAACTCCATAGGATAACTCCATAAGATAGTTTGGGTTGGAAGATACTTCCACTCACCATCCAATACAATCCTCTGGCAAAAGCAGGGCCAGTTGATCAGATTGGTGACCTCTGCATCCAGTAGAATGTGTCTGTGTCCCAGAGCAGGCATCCCACAGCCCCCCTCAAGTGATTTGTTACTGGTGACCCCTTGGCTGGGGCTTTCTGCTTTCAGGTAGGATTAGTTTCCCCTGCGAATTCTACTGCTTGGCACTTCTTAGCAGTTTATGCTGTCTGTCCATATCCCTTTTGTCATGGGAAATACTTCCTCATTTTGGATTTATTACCTTAAGTAATTGTTGCTTTATATCAGGCTCGTGGTGGGAACCCACATCACCTCGAGATTTTAAACGGGGTTTTGGTGCCTGTAAGAGATGATCTGATGGATATCAAATCATACCTTGTCTTGGAGGAGGATTTTTGATCCAGAGAGGAACAAAACTTCAGAGTGAATACTAAACCTACTAGATTATAATCTAGTACCAGTTGTACTGGATTATAACTGGATGTAAAGCTATTGGAATGCAGGGAAGGTTAGTTCCTTCAAATAGTGTCATCCAGACTGTGTAGATTTTTTTTTTTAAACCAAGCTCTAAGCCAGTAAGTAAAAACAGAAAAAACCTTAAATTTCGGAATGCTTTAATTGAATAATTCGAAATGACTGATTGAATTGAGTACTCTGTAAAAATGTGCAGTCCATTCCCAGTACTAGTCATAGTGTGTGAGAGAGTAAAACTTAAAACTCTAATCCTGTTAAACTTCAAGTAACTGCACTATAGTACCTGTTTTTAAAGGAATTAATCCTTAGGAAGAAAAACCCAGAATGGTTGAAGGTGCTGTTGAACTTGGCACACCAAATAGAGGTCTAAGTCTCTTACTGTTGTAAGTCTAAATATTTACCTTTTACAACTTGGAACAAAACTCAGTTATTTCTAAGATTTTAATACTCTCTAAAAATGTATGTAATATTCTTTTAAGGGCCTGGTGCAAATTTTTTCCTCATAAGTGTCTTTTTCATGAAAGTATCCACAGAAAATTGAATATCGGTTGATGTTATGGTCACACCTGAGGTGGGTTTGGGGGTTCTCTCTCCAGCTCCTTGGTACCGTTCCAGCCTTTCTCTGATCTCAAGGTGTGCTGATACAACCACGCTACAGATGTTCTCTAGCCTTTATGTGGGCTAAAACAGGAAAAGGCAAAGCGTTTTGGAGTATAATCGAGGTTGTAAAGGATCCCTGATGTCATCCCCTCAAGGTTAGTGCTGAGCTAGAGCTCAGGAAATGTCATATTTTCAGAACTGACACATTTTCATCAATAGTACTAAGGAGCTGTTACTCATTGGTGTATCTGAGGGTGGTTACCTGTGAAACGTAAGCTGGGAAGGGCAGCACCAGAGAAACGGTAGTGCTGAGCTCCACCTTTGACTGCCCACAGAGCTGGCTGGTCTGCTCTAAGTGTTGCCCACTGGATTTTATTTTTACTGGACAATTTTCAGGACTGGGATATTCAAATACCCACCCTACTTAAATCATGACTGCATTGAAGTAAATAATTAAGTATATTTCCATGTAAGAGGTTGTAACGTGAATGTGGTGTGTGACAAGTGTGGATATTAGTCTGCTGGAATTCTGTGTCCAAGCACATTTGGAGGAAGGAATGCCCAGCATAAATTCCCCAGTCAGTGAGCAGGCAGGAGATCCAAGGGTCTTTCAGACAGGATGTTCCTTACTGATACTTTTTCCTGTAACTGCCTGTTTTCCAGTGCTTCAGGAACAGGAGTTACTTTCTTAAATTTTTAAATCCCAGCTGGTTTTCATCAAATTTGTTGAGGTGTAATACGTTGATTTATCATTTAACCCTGGCTTTCATAGTGACAGATGTGTGTACCCTGTAATTTTGGAGTTTGTGCTTAAAGGTTTTGCTATGCTTGAAGACTGAGTCAGTCTAAAGGGTTGCAAGGGTCCATGAATTATTGATTAAGGTGGTTTTCTTAATGATTGACAAGAACGGCCTTCTGGCCACAGAATTAATCTAACACCTATTACCTGTTGGCGGCTCTGAGAGAGAGAGGTTTGATTTGCTAGATGGGATATTAGGAAGAAATTTCTCCCTGTGAGGATGCCCACGATGCCCAGAGAAGCTGTGGCTGCCCCATCCCTGGCAGTTTCCAAGGCCAGGTTGGACAGGGCTTGGAACAGCCTGGGATAGTGGAAGGTGTCCTTACCCATGGCAAGGGGGTGGAAGTGGATGATCATTAAGATCCCTTCCACCAAATTGTTTTGTGACTCTGTGAATGTGGTTTCGCCCCTTGATATTAGCCTGTTGTTGGGTGACTGCTTGCTTTCCTCTTATATCCAGAAGGAACAGACAAATCATAAAGGTAAAAAGGTGATAAAAAGTATAAGGTTTGGTATATTTCAAGTTTTTTCAAGAAATGCTCACAGCGGTGTCTGACTTCACATTGTTCCTAGTGCTCACATGTGTGACCTGTGAAGAAGAGATCCCACCTTCGTTATAAAGTGGAAAAGATGTGAAACGTTGAAAAGTGGGTATTGTTGAAATCTGTCTCATTCTGTGAGCTGGGAAAATGAGCATGAGAAATCTGTCATGTAAGACTTTTTTGAAAAACAATGCCAAAAGGGATGCAGAGGTAGAGTGAATTATGCTGGTAATTTTAGGAACGTGAGATTTCACTGGAATGAATTTCCAGACTGAAGAACAAATTGGAGATTTGAATTTTTTTTCTGATTCTTCTGTCCCTTTACCAGTAGTAGTTAATAAAAAGTCCGTTGTACCTTCAGTCTAGAAACTTCACACTTTGTGTTTTCTCTCTGAACACAGTGTCAAGAATGGAAAGATAATCTTCCTTCAGCTCATGAAAAACTTCCTACTTCTGTAGCTCCAGAAAGAATCAGCCAGCGTGACCTAAGCCATGCATGATTTCCTGCTTCAAGTGTAGTAGCAGTGGACTGTTCTAAAAGGAAACTAAGAGTCAGCTAAATGTAGAGGTGTTTCCCACCTCACTTCCCCAAACAAATGGAGAAGGTCATTCATTGATGGAACATCTGAAGAGATGGTTCACTGTTTATGGTTTTGTGACTGTTGTTTGGTACTTGGTGGCTGTTACATCGTCAGTGCAGTTCTGGGTCAAAATACCTCTCCTGACTGTGGAGATGGATGCTTTATTCCGGTGCCAGCTGTGGATGTTGCTGGGTTAGATTTCAGCTGTGTGAGGAAACACAGTCCAATCTGAGAGCCATCAGTTCCAGAGGGAAGAGAAGTCAGGCCTTGTTTACGTGCATTTTTCAGGAACAATCTAGACCTGGAAATTGTAGGGGATCAGGGGAAAAACTAAGCAGACTTATTTATTGATCAAGAAGAGTAGAAACTCCATGGAGCATAGTTTTTGTTGTCGATCCAGCATGCTTGAATTGACTCAGATTTCCCTTGCCAGGGGCAGAGGAGGTTTTTGATAGTGACAGAATGGGCTGTGTGGATCTCTGCAGCTTTCAGCTGGCTTTAAGGCCACTGTTTTCCTCTTAAAATTTGAAAGTACTATCACTGCAGTCCTTAGTGTGAGAGTGAATTACTTGGCATCTCAGATGAGAAAGATTTTTAGTAAAGCTGGTCAGTTATTTATCACGACAGCTGTACAGTGTCCTGTGCAGTGTAGCCTCGGGCTTACAGACATGACTGCAGCATAAAATCGAGACTCACTGAGGCTGGAAAAGACTTAAGATCATCAAGTCCAAATCCCCACTGTGTCACCATCACCAGAGCAGAGTGCCACATCCAGGTCTTCCTTGGACACGTCTAGCAATGGGGACTCCAAGGGTCTCTGGGCAGCTCTTTCCAATGCCTGACCACCCTTTCCAGAAAAAAATGCTGCTGTTAATGTGTTGTTGTGCAGATAGATGAGTTTGGTGATGGCCTGGCCCCAGAGCTGGCTGTTCTGTTTTAGCGGGTGTCAGCACATGAGTTCAGGTGAGGAATCACGTGTACATGAAGGGGCTGCTGGGATGAGCTCTTCACTCGGGTGTGGAGAGCAGGCTCTTGCCTAGAACAGGCTGAATCCTCTGGGACTGTGCTGTCTTGATCTGTGTGCTCCAGCAGGTTTTGGGAAGAGTTGTGATTAGCAGCTTCATTAATTTCTTTCAGCAGCTGAAATGATGGTTAATTAAATGTGTCAGCTTTAAAACACACTAGAGTGGTATCCAGTGCAGACACAGAATGATGTTTGGCCTCTGTTAAAATAACACATTAAAAAATCCTTATCCTGGAGCACTTGGCTTCCTGTACACCTGGAATTGCCTTAAATATTAGTGGAAATTAGAACACAGAGAAACAATGTGTCATTTCTTTGCTGAGATGTGTCACTTAATACAATAATTAAATTCATACCTCTGAATAACTGAAATAAAATACTCAGGAGTCCTGACAGGACAGCACAGTGCTTCAGTCTGCAGCTGGGATGTGGTGGTTTCTGATCTCTACTGGGCTGGTGATGTCTTAACTGGATGTGGGACTTCTCTGATCTCCACAGAGGAACATGTCTCTTGTGACAAATAAACTGTGTTTTTAGGGCGCAGTATTTGCAAAGTAAAATTTGAGTTGGAGATGGACTCTGTGAGAGGAATTGGAGTGACAGAAAAAGGGAGAAGGGCTTCAGACTGACAGAGGGTAGGTTTACATTGGATATTAGGAAGAAATCATTCCCTGTGAGGGTAGTGAGGCCCTGGCACTGGCTGCCCAGAGGAGCTGTGTCTGCCCCTGGATCCCTGGAAGTCCAAGGCCAGGCAGGACATGGCTTGGAGCAACTTGGGATAGTGGAAGGTGGTCATGCCCATGGCAGGGCCATGAGCTTAAAGCTCCCTTCAAATCCAAACTATTCCAGGATTCTGTGATTCTACTTAATAGACTTAATAGTGGATGTAGCTACTTTATGTCAGGCTTTTTTTCCTCCTTCCTCAAAAAGAATAAAAATTCCAGGTGAGAAAACTCTGATTTCTATGCCTGAATGAAAGTAGATCTAATACTCTGCACAGCTTATCTTGTTTTTCCCTTCACAGTTAATTAAAGCTTGTATAGTAGCCTTGTTCTCCAGAGTTTGGGCTTTTTCATATAGAATTTAATGAGTTGGAAAATGGATTATAATGTATGTGGTAGATGCTAATAGAAAATGCATTTGGCTGCAGAATTGAAGGGTCTGGAAACCCGGATGTAAAAAAGGAATAAAAGAAAGCACTTCTATTTCTTCCACCTGGAAAAAAGGGTCTGCAACTGCAATCTCACCACTTACATAGTTACAATTAGTTTTTTAAACATACCACTGTCTGGGATAAGTTTTCTTGCTCAGGGCAGGCATTTTTGGAGACATGGGAAGCAATGCTTCCTCTCCTCGAGCATAAAAGTATTTTCTGTTCAGAAACATTTTCTTCTGTCACTGTGACCAGACTTTTTCACATCTGCAGTGACTGAGTGGTAACTTTGCCTCATCTCATACAATAATGCTAAAATTTTGATGGGACAGCAGAGCAGTTACTCGGGGTTTTAAAAATTATTCTTATTATTTAAATTATGCAGTGACAGGTTTTCACTTGATCTTTCAGTATCCTTCAAACTTCTGATGGGAAAGCCCATGGGCTGTGTTTTGAGGAAGAAGGAAAAGCCCTCTTGGTGTGTTCCAGTGAGCATGTTTGGTTGGTGTGCTGTGTCCTGTCTCATTTTGCCCTTCCCCTTGGTTAGGAAGCAGACCCTGCTTGACCTGTGTGCATGTTTGGAAGTGGATGTTTTAGGAATATTTTCCACATCAGGTGGCATTTGTGGCCCATGTTCTCTGGCCTTCAGAGAACTTGTGTCACTTTTGTTTAACAACTTAATTGATTTTTGCCTAGTGTTCACAGCTGAGCAGCTTCCCCAGTTCTCCTGGAGTGATACAAGCAGGGGATTATCCATGTGTAACGCAGGAGAGCCTGGTACGTGGCGGAATAGATGTTTCCTGAAGCCTCTGCTTGGCTGGACAGACACTGCTGCAGCTTGGGAGGGGAGAGGATCCTGAGCCAGACGCACCTGAGTGCTCAGCCCGTGTCCCTTCTTTTCCCAGCCATGTCTCAGGCCGTGCAGACCAATGGGACACAGCCTCTAAGCAAGACTTGGGAGCTCAGTCTGTACGAGCTGCAGAGAACACCCCAGGTAATCACAGAATCACGGGTGCTGGGCTTAGGAGGGACCTCTGGAGATCACCCAGCCCAACTCCCTGCCAAGGCAAGGTCACCCAGAGCATCTGGACTTCTGGAGGGTTTGAGATGTTTCCAGAGAGGGAGACTCCATGCACTCCCTAGGCAGCTGTTCCAGGGTTCTGCACTCTCCAAGGAAAGAAGTTTTTCCTCTTGTTGAGGTGGAACTTGTGTTTTAGTTTATGGCCATTGCTTCTGATCACTGATTGAACAGAGTCTGGCACTGTTCTCTCACACACCTTGGAGATAGTAATGTATATTAATAAGATTCCCCTCTCAGTCCTCTCTTCTCCCGACTGACCAGGCCCAACTCCTGCAATCTCTCCTCATCAGAGAGATGCTCCAGACCCCTCAGTGGTCTCCACTGGACCTTCTCCAGCAGCTCCTTGTTTTTGTTGTGTGCTGCAGGGCTCACAGCATTGGTGCTCTGTGTGCTTGATGTGTTTGTGTGTCATGTCTCTTTGCTGTGTTTCCTTGGGTAAAACATGCTGTCTCCATGAGGAAGGGACTCAATCCCATTAAAAAATCTTTGCCTTCTTTGTGCCAGGAAGCCATCACAGATGGCCTGGAGATTGTGGTGTCCCCCCGGAGCCTGCACAGCGAGCTCATGTGTCCCATCTGCCTAGACATGCTCAAGAACACCATGACCACGAAGGAATGTCTGCATCGCTTCTGCGCTGACTGCATCATCACTGCCCTCAGGAGTGGGTACGTGAGCACTGCCAGGAGCCAGTGCCAGGGGACAGGGAGGGAACATGGACAGGGCATAGAGGGGGGATGACCCTGTCAGGGGACAAAGGGGGACTGCCAGGACATGGTGGGGGGACACTGCCAGAATGTGAGGAAGGGATGCTGCCAAGGCACAGGGAGAGGACACTGCCAGGGGATGAAGTGGGATGCTACCAGGGCACAGGGAGGGGATGCTGCCAGGAGGCAGGGATGAACACTGTGGAGGAAAGAGGGCTTGGACACTCCATTGTGCTTGAGGTGGAAGTGTCCTTGGTGGGGGGTTGATGTGGGACAGTAACTGTGCACTGGGAGTTTGTGAATGTGCAGCACACCTTTCAAACCCTGTTTTTCCCATGTTCAGCCATCTCTGGAAGACAGATCAGATTCCTTCCTCATGAAAAATCATTTCATAGTTCTATTTCTTGCAAGGTGTTGAAGTCCTCTTTTATATTCTTTTCTTCTCTTAGATCCAGTAACAGTAAAACAAAAATACACATTACTGACAAAAATGGGTTTCATTTCCCTTATTCTTCCTTTTCCTAAGAATACATTTCAAATTACGTGGCCTTCAGCCATTTCAAATTATATGTCCTGTGAGTGTTAGAAATAATGGAATCCTAGAATCCCAGAATGGTTTGTCTTGGAAGGAACCTTAAAGATGATCCAGTCCCACCCCTGCCATGGTCACCTTCCCTTATCCCAGCTTGCTTCAAGCCCTGTCCAACCTGTCCTTGGACACTTCCAGGGATCCAGGGGCAAGCACAGCTTTTCTGGGCACCCTGTGCCAGGACCTCACCACCCTCTTAGAGAGGAATTTCCTCCTAAGACTGTGCCTCAGTAAAATTTCCACTAGACATCCATTTTTTTCTATGTAAAAATCCAGCCAGAAAATGAAGAGAAGGAAACATGAGACTTTTGATCTCTTCAGTCTAAACAGTTTGCTCAAACATACTTTAAAATAAAAGAGCAGCAGGGAGATATATGTTTGGGATTTTTGTTTAAATATCTGCAACTACCAGATATGTCAAGTGAGAGAAGCTGCTTTCCAGATATACTATAAATACTGAATCTTAGCAAGCACTTGGACCAAGAATAGAAGCACAAGGTAGAGTTTTGCTACTGCAGGAGAGTTAAGAATTGTTTGCTTCCTTCTTGTCAATGTCCAGCAACAAAGAATGTCCCACGTGTCGCAAAAAGCTCGTTTCAAAAAGATCCCTGCGGCCAGACCCCAATTTCGATGCTCTCATCAGTAAGATTTACCCGAGCCGGGATGAGTATGAAGCTCATCAGGAGAGGGTGCTGGCCAGGATCAGCAAGCACAACAACCAGCAAGCCCTGAGTCACAGCATCGAGGAGGGATTAAAGATTCAGGCTATGAACAGGTACATAATCATCTCATTTGCCTTTAGGCTAAAAACACACTGCCTGGCATCATGCCCTATAGGGCTTGAGAATCCTCCCCTCCCCTCTCCTTCCCTCTCCATCTCTCATATCTGCCAAAACAATTTTTAACCTTTGGCGGAAGAATTTTTAACCTTTTGTCTACTATCAGAAACCTCTCTGTCACTCCCTGCAAGTTCTGTGGCAGCCTGATAAGAGACTTCAACTTAGCTTTACCAAATTATGGCTGTCGTGTCTTAGATAAGAAATCTAAACACCATGAATCTGTACCAAAATGCTACCCTTACATGCCAATAAATGCACAAAATACCAGGACTTGGGGCTTAGTTGTGACTTAATTCAGAGGATGGAATATGTGGTGTTTACAACCGTGGTAAAATTCCAGATGTTTATTTAAACCTAAGAGAGCCAGCTGGGAGAGAGGCCCCAAACTTTGCAGGATAAAGCATGATGTGATTTAATAATCCTAATCACATGTGGATCCATGTTTTGATGAAACTAGTGGTCTGCAATTGCCTGGAAACCAGCTGTGTGAAGTTAAAATAGTCTTAAAACATATCTGAAAAGTATTTGAAGGACATGAAAAAATGAATAGTTATATCTATCAGTATCTTTTTCTACAAAATAATTATTATTAGTAATTTTTTAAACTTTAAATCTCTTTGAAATGTTCAGTGCTTGTGTGTGCACATGACTCACTTGGGGAGGAGATGTGTTGTGACCTGGGTGGATTCTGGATGGGTCAGGGTGTATCTCTGTCTGTTTGTGGCTAGGTTGCAGCGGGGCAAGAAGCAGCAGATTGAGAATGGCAGTGGAGCTGAGGACAATGGTGACAGCTCCCACTGCAGCAATGCCTCCACACATAGCAACCAGGAAGCAGGGCCCAGCAACAAGAGGACCAAAACCTCAGATGACTCTGGGCTGGAGCTGGACAACACCACTACCACTGTGGCCATAGACCCCGTGATGGATGGGGCCAGTGAGATCGAGCTGGTGTTCAGGCCTCACCCCACACTCATGGAGAACGATGACAGCGCGCAGACAAGGTCAGTGGCCCCTGGCTATCTCCAAATATTCTGCTACTATTTCCTGGTGCTTTGGTTTTCCGTCACTTCTTGGGGCTTCTGAACATCAATTTACTTCAATCATATCACATCACATCCTGTTTACCTGTTTCACAGATTGGTTTGAGTTGGGAGGGACCTAAAAGCCCATCCAGTGCCACCCCCTGCTGTCAGCAGGGACACCTTCCACTGCCCCAGGTTGCTCCAAGCCCAATCCAGCCTCGCCTTGGATAGAGTAGGATCTCTGTTGAGACACTTGGACACTTCCAGGGATCCAGGGCTAGCCACAGCATCTCTGGGCAACCTGTGCCAAGACCAGATGCAAATAAGCACTCCTCCCTTCTTTCTGTTCCAAATCAGGTAGATGGTACTGCTGAACTATTATAAAAAATACAGTCATAAACTGTTTTAAGCCTTTGATCACAAATAAAGATGTTCTTAAGGTTTTCTAGCTTTGCAGTTCAGTAGTGGGATGATGGTGTTATATCAGCCCCTTTTTTCTTACTCTAAGATTCTTTGGGAATAAATAAACCTTGTGTAAGTGTCAGCAGTTTTCAGAGCAGTTTTGTATCAGCAGGATTTGCAGGCTGGCAGCTTTTCCTGCCATTTTTTTGTTCATAATCCGGTCTAAGCAGAGATTGCAAGTTTTGGCTCACAGCAGAGAGTAGTTTTGTGGTATTTCCTCACATCTTTTCTTAGTTTTCTCTGCTGATGAGATATCTTTCTGTGATGTGTGTAAATCTACGTGAAGCTTCAGCTGGGAACTGTCTCTAAAGGCCTTTTCGCAGCTGACATTTAATAATTGGGGCGTTCCAGATGGCTTTTCTCACAGCTGCTGCTCAGTCATTATTGATGACCTGTGTGGCTGCTGTTGCAGGTACATCAAGACCTCGGGCAATGCAACAGTTGATCACCTTTCCAAGTACCTGGCAGTGAGACTAGCCCTGGAGGAGCTGCGAAGCAAAGGCGAGTCCAACCAGATGAACCTGGACACGGCCAGTGAGAAGCAGTACACCATCTACATCGCCACTGCCGCCGGCCAGTTCACTGTAAGCAGCATGCTGCCCCAGTCAGCTGGCCAGCTACAGCCCTGCATGCACACCTGCTCAAAATCCACTCAGCTGGCTCTTCCCGAGCTGGCTCAGGGCAAAATTCATGGCACCAGCTTATTTAGCAGCAGATCAGTTGCTTTTTGGCAAGAACTTGGTTGGTAGAAAAGGAGGCATAGAAGTTACTTGGGGAAAATGTAGTGATGACATCAACTATGACCTGGCTTATGCCATTCTTTTCCAATTAAAATTGAAGAGGGAAAAATACTACTTCACTTGAGAATCTTTGGATTTTTTAGCTTGTAATTTGTGCCACATTATTGGTGACTCCCTCAAGTCAACACATTCAAGTATTGATTTAAGCAGCCTGTTTTACAGCATGACATCAGATTACCTTATTCGTTCCTGTTCTGCTGTTCTCTTCCAGGTGCTAAATGGGTCCTTTTCTCTGGAACTGGTCAGTGAGAAATACTGGAAAGTGAACAAACCCATGGAACTGTACTATGCCCCCACCAAGGAGCACAAATAAGTGCTGGGGACCTGGGATGGGACTAACTCTTTTTATAGCTACGACTTCTTTAATATTAAAATAAGGCACCACCAAGTATCTTCATGGACAACACATGTGGTGCCTTCAGGCACTCTCAGTATACTCCGTAATGTGACTAGACAGTATTCTGGGCTGTATTTAATTTAGTCTTTGGGTTGGGTTTTTTGGTTTTTCCCTAGAAGACCAAATTATCTTCTCCAATGCATTCCATTTGAGATGCTTTTTTGTTCCTAATGCATGGTATCTGATTCAGTGTTCCAGTTTGGAATGGGTTTGTTTTGTCCAGGTAAATCTGGATTTCTGCTCCATTGGACACAGTTATAGTAGCCTCTGTGAAGTGTGGAGTGTTGAGTGGCCAAGGAAGTCTGTTCAATAGTAGCATATGCCAAGGAATGTGTTAAATGGTGGAATTTGGTGACTGTTATCCATCTGAAGAATTGATTGGTAGAGAATGTATTTGGGATACATTGCAGCTAGAGATAATATGATTCCCTAGGAAAAGTTCATTAAGACATTTTCTTGTGAACAAAGGTGACTTTTGCATCTTGTGAGAGGTATTGCTGCCCATGGCAGGGCGTGGACTGAGATGGTGTTTAAGGTTCCTTCCAAGTCCAGCCATCCTGCGATTCTGGATTCCAAAGAGCTGCAGATAGAAAACTGACACTTTAAAATCTTGCTGTTTACTGGGCTTAATTTAATACTTCAGTGAAAGGTGGTTCATCAGATTGGTTTGGTTTGGTTTTTCATGGATATTTCAGTCAAAAAACACCCGAACACCCCAAACTCCTAAGTCTTCCCCATGCAGGACATGCCAGTCTTGATGATTCCTGTCTGGCCCATCCTGCAATGCTGCCCTGTCCTTATAGCTGAACTGAACTGGGTCTTTCACAGCCCTGCTCTGTTCCCTAGAGTAGGATCTCTGTTGAGAATGTGCTGTAGAGAATTTTCCAGAAAACTTTTTGGTTTAAGCAAATCCCCCAAATTGCAGCACACGGCTTTCAAAATGCTTTGATGAATTGTGCCACCCCAGCAGGGACCTTTTCCCAGTGTCAGTGTGAGTAGGGAAGACTGACTATAAGCTGCTCCAAGATTCCTTTGTTACTTGGCCATAGCTTTAACAGACATGGCTTAGCACTTTGGAAGACCACTTTAGTACTTGACAAAGTTTACCATTTAGTGTTTGGCATTTAGGCTCAAGTTTCCCATCGTGACAGGGCTGTACTGTCAGGCATGGTAGCTGCTGGTCATTTGCATGTTCAGCCCCTGTGCCCTGGCTCTGGACCTTACTGAGGGGGGTTCTAAAGGGGACAGCTTGACCTGTGCCCTGAAGGGAAGCTGTCACCACGAGGTTCCCTTTGCTCTCAGACTTGCTGATGAACCCTCCTGTTTTCCCCTGAAACTCGAAGCAGAGTTGGTGGTGGGTGGGAAGCACCAGGCTTTACACCACAGGGTGTGGTTTACACTCCTCCTGTGGCCTGCCTGGCTTTGGTGTGCGATACATAAGTATTCTGCTGCTCGGGGATTCTCCTGGGAAAGATTTGCCCGTCCCTGGCTCTGGGCTTTTCTAGCACTTGTAAATAGTGTCCCTTCTGGCTGCTGTTCAGATCAGCTTTATCCTGCTGTGGAAACTGCACAGGCTTCTTTGAGTAACTTAATTATTTCCTCTTACTGGAGAGCATTGGGCTCTTGTGACGTGAAATGGAAGTTTTCAGGCCCCAGATCACGGAGGGGCAGCTATTAGGGACCTGTTTTTGCTGACTTTGTGAATCATTGCTGTATAGGCTGTAGTGCATGTCCACGGAATATAATGGGGGATGGGGCAGTGGCTGTGCTAAATGCTTTAAAGTTGCTGCAGAAACTTCTAGATTAGTGCCAGCATCCCTCCTGGGAGAGCTGAGGGGATGGACAGTCCCTTAAGCAAGAGAGGTGGTTTGAAGCTGAGCAGTCTGTCTAGGAGCCGTGACTTTGTCTCCAGTTCTTTTAAAAAGCGTGGGAGAATGTGAAGCTTTTATTTTCATGTTGTAGTGAATTTCCTGAATATTTATGTTCTTTAAATATTATATATATAATGTAGTTGTTTGAGTAAACCATCGATTGCACTGTGACTCTTTAGTGCTAGAAACGGTTTTATTTTCCAAATGCCATTACTCTTCTCCCTTTTAAAGCCACGTTCTTTTGTAAGTTCATAATGTGCGTTACATACGGGTAAGCCTAATATCCAAATAAAGTATCTCCTATCCAACTAAAATCCAACTGCAGTGCTCAAATTGACAATAAAAGTAAAAATGTTATCAACAACCTGTTGGGAATTGCAGTGCTGCCTCCATCTTGTGGCTGATAAAGGACCCCCTTTGGGCAGTGTTTGGGGCTGTGCAGGTGCAGCTCAGCTCCACTAGTGGTGGCTGTCAGCTCCTGAGCCTTGAGTGAGAAATAGGGGCACATAAAAGGCATCAGCTCTTCCACTGACCTGTCACGGGTGCTGCTGTTCCAACCACATTCTGCAGCCTGAGGAAGGAGATGAGGGATTTTCACAGCACTCACGTTAAACCCAGCAACTTTAGGTGCATTTAAATATTAGACAGCTTCAGTCAAAAGTGTACATAGGAGCAACTGTAATGAACCTCCCCTTCAGCTGAGAGCATTATTTGGAGAGGTCAAGTTTCCTTTCCTCGTTTTCTCACTACATTTACCACAACTTTTAACCAGAGGATGCTTGTGTATTCCTGGAGTGGGGTTTCTTGAGATGCACTGAACATGAGCACTTTCTGACTGGGGAGATCTGCAGCTCTCTAGGCCATGACCGGTTATGCAGATTGCCTCTGAACAGTTTAAACTCCCTCAAAGCTTCCTTTAATAATAGCTAAACAAGAAACACCCCATGGGTAGGAGTGACAATTTTACTGCCCATACTGGTAACTGGATCATATCCTACAGCATAGTTTTCCTCTGTCCTCTGGCATTTATTCTCCAGCCTGCTGTTCAGCTGATATCCTTGCACCCTCAGGCTTCCAGCAGTTGATCAGTTGTCATTTTCTGTTCAGGACAAGCCACTTGTAACACCTTGAGTGAACAAAGATCTACTGAAGGTCTGTCATTGGTGGGTGGCACAGCACTGAGTTCTTGGAGCAACCAGACATGACAGGGAATGAGCTGAGATCTTGCCACCACCTCCTGCATTATCCTCACCTATTTCCCACTCTATCTCCCACTCTAACAACCAACTTGGCCATGTGGATCAGTGCAAGGAGGAAAAGATGTCCCAAGCTCCAGACTTAAACCAACAGTAATGTTCTGTCAGCTGATTATGGCAGGACTGACCCTGCCTGGTCAACAGCAGGGACAACTGCTGAATAGGAAGAGAATTCCCAGAGGCCTGAGTTATGACCACCCCTTCAGGTGGTCCCTGACAACAGGCAAAACCTTACCCATGATCACAACTGCTTTTGCCCATCTGGCAGAGGAGAAGAGCCCAGAATGTACAGGCAGGCCTGAATTTCAGGTTTTCTGCCCATCCAGACACCTGGGAATAGTTGCCTTGGCTTGGAAAAGGTATTGAATACCTTTGGCTCCTTAAAAGGAGCTGCAAGAGTAATCAAAAGCATTTCCCACAAGGGGCTTCAGTTAAACTTCCTTTTTAACCTGCTTTACTGTAATCAGAACAATCCCTTGCCCCATGTAACTGACTTTAGGACTACTTTTATCCTACTAACACTGAAGTGTGTTACTGCAAACAATGTCTGCCAACACTCTATCCACATAAATACCAAAAAAATGCCACTGCGGAATATGAAATCCTCTCCCTTCCATTTAGCTTTCCCATGTGATCCCAGATGATCTTTGGAAAAGAACTGTAAGTACTATATTTTTGAAAGAAACTTTGTTGCTGTATCACTTACCCAAGCTCCCTTCAGTGGGATCCCTTTTTGAAGTTAGAGAAGAGAATAACTCGCCACCAATGCAATCTGGAATTGAAAAGGGTGGAAGAGGCAGCAATTTCTGGCCTGACAGGAGCACAGGATGTTTTGCATCATCAAGAGTCTATCGGTCATGTTACTTCTACTGTAAAGTTTCAGAGATGGATAAGGATAATAACCTCTCATGTTCTGCTCTTAGATAAACCTAACACTGGGGGCCAGGCTGAACACCAAATCTGTGAGAAATGGCCACCACTGTGACAGTTGTTCAAGTGGAATACACAGAGATACCAGAATTAAATGGGGAAAGAATGAACAAAGGCAAGCACATTTGGCTGGAATGCTGCCATGTATTTAAGAAAACCAGAACTGCCAACACCTGGCAGCTTTGCTCGTTCACAGAAGAGATCTTAGCTCAGAGTTACTATTGACAACTTGCCACAAAACTTTACCTGAGCATCCACTGTGCTCCCTTGTCTCTGTACCTTTCTGTAGCACACAACCACTGTAAGCTCTGAGCCGATAACTACCTAGAATGACTACACAATTCGCTACGGTTCAGTTACAAACTGGAGTTCAGTAGCAGCCAGGTCACTGCTCCTTCCCGTTCTTCCTGTAGGCAGAACCCTGGAAACAGACCTGAATGCAGAGTTACACATGCAACCTGAAGCTACAGCTGCACCCAGGCAGGACTGCCTGACTTTAACTCAGAGGGCATTTTATCCTGTGCTGTTTTCTTACCTTAACATGCCCTCTCTCTGGATCACGGCCAGGTTTTAAGAATGATGCATTTTAGGAATAGGCTATTTCACAATAATCTCAGATTCCAAAATGCTGAACACTTTTGGCCCTGTCCCCCCTCCTGGATGCTGTGCTGGCAATAAGGCTTGGACGGAATGGGAAGCAGCCTCCATGCCTCAGTGTGAAAGGGAGGTGAGCTTAAATGCAGGTAACTCCATGGCCTTCCCACAGTTACGGTTCCATGACTGCAGCCATGCTGAGATCAGGGCTAAGTTCTGCTACCTAAGTCTAAACTGTCCCTTTGAAGTACTACAGGCAGCTCAAAACGGTCAAACTCCAGCTTGGGAGGAAGGAGTGGCTTACTGGAACAGGGTGTGCTGAAAGTCTGTAACATCCTGATGAACAAACCCATCTGCATTAATTAGCAGCACAGTGACTGGGGTAGGACTGTGTGAAGACAACGGCAGCAACTCCTGATTTATCATCTGCTAACTCAGCCTCCTCCACCTTGATCTGTGTAGCAGCTGGAACCTCTTCTCCCACTTGGACCTCTCCAGGGAGATGCTTAGGGCCTTCTATCTGTGCTCCCACATAGGTGGGAGTGCTGTACTTCATGAGAACAGTCTTGAACTGCATCAGGGGCGCATTGGTGCGGACTCCCATGGGATCGAAGTGGGTTCGGCTCACACGGTATCCAGCCTCTGACAGATAGTTCAGGAACTTATTTAACCTGGGAAGAAACGCAGCAAAACCGAACCCCTGCATTTAGAATGGATGTGGTGCTGACAGGGCTGACTCAGAAGAAGCTGTGTGTCAGCGTCAGACCAGGTTGGAAGGGGAACCCACACCTACTTTGGCATGTTCATGCCCTTGATGCTGTGCCGGTGGATGTTGTAGTAGAATGGGGGGTGCTCGGCGCTGTGCTCGGCCCGCTGCCGCTTTGCCACACCGCGCAGCACCTCCTCGCTTTCCTCTTACCTGCACCACAATAAGGCCACAGAAACCACTCAGTACTCACAGGCCCCCTGAAAACGCCAGCAAAGCATCAGACAGTACATGTGAAAACAAAGCCACACAGCAGCTTCAGCTCTATGCTTGCTTTTGTAAGCCAGTGTTTACAGAGGTAAAATCTGGCCTGAATTTAATCAACGGGCCATTTTCAGTACTAACAAATAAATTAGAGTGGCCTTCACAGAGTATTTGGCATTCTGCTTTTACCAATGAATACAATAATTCTGGATAAAGAAGTAAAATCAGTATGGGGTGGGAAGAAACTCCAGAGTGCAATACTGTTAAGTGCAAAAAAAGCTACACCAAAATGCTCCACTTACCATGTACCAAGTAGGTTTCTGCAGAAGTATTTGGTGTTTTAATATATACGCCACACTCTTCTAGAATACAATTAGAAGGCAAAATTAATTCTACTGTAAAGTGGCAAAATGCTTTAATTACATAGAAGGAAATAATTATTCGGTAATATATTCAATTGTATGGATACCCTGCTGTTAAGTAAGTTATCACAGATTAGCATCTCTGAAAATCACCACAAAGCCTCTGGGAATAGGCTGCCCCTTTTCTTACCTTGTTTGTTCTCGTCACCAGTACTGTGAGTAGAAAAATGTTTAAGAGTTGTGCACTCTGCTTCACAAACTAATGTCTTCAGAAGTGGCTGAGCTTCATCCAAGCCATACTGCACAGCCTCCAGGAGCATCCTCCTGAGGAATCCAGTATTAAAGAGAGCTCCTGACCTATGAAACACAAGAGAAGTCAAAAGTTAAGGCTTCTTAATGCAAGCTCCTCCAAAATTCTCTTGCTCAATTTGATTAGCAATTATGTTACAAGGAATTGATTTTTTTGCAATGACAGCAACATTGGTCTTGTTTAAAAAAAAAAATAAAAAAAAATCAAGAACTCAAGAACAGTCATTTTATTTCTGCCCTAAGATGTTGAGAAAGTAATTCAACCCCCACAAGAAAGGTACTGTCAATTGCCAGCCATTTTTAATACTGATGTGAAATGGCTAAAATACTTTAAAACATTCTTATTTCTACAAATATTAATTAACAAGCAATGTAGTACTTACTACCATCAGCACACTTACATAATAAATTCTCCACAAGTATAGAGTAAGAAGAGTTACTCAGTATTTGGCAAATAGAGGAACATAGAGGCAGGTTCTCCTGAGCAGGACATATTCCATAAGTGCACTGAATGTGAAATTTAAAACATATTACTATTTATTAACTGGTTTGGACAAAAAGAAAAACTGAATACCCCACTACACTCAAATCCACACTTGGTTTCCTGAGCTCCTCCTGATTGCTGTACCTCCTTTTGTAGAGCTAAAATAAAAATTTTTATGGTATAAACAGCTGAGCTTCAGAGCTCCTGGACCCAGAGTGACTTTCCAAATGTGTCTTGTGATGTGAACTTACCAGAGAGGACCAAGAAGCACTGCTGTCTTCCCAGGCATGCTGCCATGGCAGTCACAGGGCAGCTGCTGGTAAGGATTTTCTGCAGCAGAAAAACAGCATTTAAATCGTTTGGAAATAAGCATGGCTGGCATGAGCAGTGGGAGCTCACTTCAGTGAGGAATTTGGAAGGGCAACAGTGGAAGTATGACACCATTTTAACATCTGCCATGCAGCTCAAGGTGAGATTTAGTGATTGATGACTTGACCTTTAATCAGTATTAAAACACTGAAGAAAAAAAAAAAAGCAACATAGCTTTCCTATTTGCCTTCCTACCCTTAAATAAGCAGCTGTCCAAGGAAATAGAAGTGCCAACTAAAAAAAAATGTGAAGTATCAGCCAGTTACATCTGCAAAACACAGTCCATCTACAAGTCTTGTAAGCCGTGTGCAATTAAGGCATTAAGCAAATAATTAATCTACACATTAAGATCTCTACCATAACACTGTACTCAAGTATTCGTTCCCATCCTTAAAACTTTTATCTGATTTTTTAACATCTTTTAATACCAGGGTCATTGCGTGCTCATGCACTTGACTCTGAGCAGGGCAAAGACATCATGAGTTGACAGCAAGTTATCCAGGAGCCTCTAAATAGGAAATAAGGTTTTAGGATTTATACTCATTCAAACCAGCATCTCCAGGAGTGCACTTTTTGTCTCCTGCCTCTGCTAACCTGTATGTGGAGACAGCCCATTAACAACAGCAGGGGAAAGTCAGACTGCTCAGTCTACTGCATTTTAAGGAACTGAAATGAACAGCAGAAAAGCAATCCGACTCCAAAAGCTATCTAGCTGCTGCCGTCTGGAGGAACCCAATGGTATCAAGGGCTAACCCACTCCTAGGGCTTTTCCTGAAGCAGATCCATGGACATACCAGGCTTCCTGACAGCTCTAGCAGCTAGAGCTGGCTGGGAGGATGTCCTGTGTAGAAACACATCTCAGAATGGTTTGAGCTGGAAAGGACCTTAAAACCCATCCAGAGCCACCCCCTGCCATGGGCAGGAACACCTTCCAACCCGGCCTTGGACACCTCCAGCGATGGGGCAGCCTCAACCTGTGCAATTTGTGCCACAAATCCAATCCATCTACAGTAAAATCCATGCAGACAACCGATCTAGCCCATGGGCATGAAGAACAGTGCCCTCTCCACCTCACACAAACCAGTCATTGCTACCTACTGAATTGTAACTATTGGGATACAAATATAAACAAGGCACAGAACAGAGAGACAAAGTGCGAAAGAAAAGCCATTTACCTTCCACCATATTGCTCTCTTTCTGGAAAACTCTCTCTTCACACCACTGGCAGTGGATGAGGTATCGGACCTTCTTTGCCGAATCATCTGCAGGGGTTGGACCTCGTAAAACTCTGACCACCACGAGAACAAAGTGTTCCAGAGCTACTGCCAGCAGCACCTCAATGCCTTTGTTACAGCGAGCCGCAGCCCTAGGGGAAGAAACACACACGAAAATGAAATTGTACTGAATTCAGCAGGCAAACACTGCCATGGACACCTGAACCTGCTGCATGGCTCTTGAGTTCATCTACTTCCTAGTGAGAGGTACTGAAGATTTGAGAGATTAGAAGGAAGTGTTCTTTCTGAAGTGCCTCATTCTGTGTACTTCCTGGCAGGCCAAGCAAATCTAATTTTACTTCTTTTTATCACAACTAGATATACTGGTCTGCCACCTGCATCATCACATGTGCAGGGAGAGGACAAGAGAAATCTAAACATGTTCAGGTCAGCATTTGTGCTTTGGCATTCTCAAAACCTCTAGTGATTTTATTTCCTCCTCATCTTTCCCAAGCAGTTGTCCCATCCTCTTGCCTGTACTTTTTTTTCTCCAATTAGGTTTTATGTCTTCATTTATTTATCAGACTGGGTTTACTGAGAGTATCTATACGCAAATAACTGATTTCACAAGTCAGTAATCACATCCATCTTTTGAACCTCAAGTATGGGGATCTCCAGGGAACATCAGGTTCCACTGAAGTAAGTCTAACTGAAATGCTTAGCTAGAAGTCATTCAAGCAATTTATTTTGTATTTAGGAAGTCCTATGGAGCTCTAAAGTGGCAAAATTCATAGAGAAATAGAAGAGTTTGCAAGTCTGGGTATTTCTTACTCACAATACCATCCCACACCCCCTACCCTACTGGTGTATTTTCACCTTGCTCAGTCATTAATTTTTTCTAATAATTACCAAATAATTTTTTACCCTAATTTGAGCTGGTTTAGCAGTACCTTGTGACAGCAGCAATTACAGTCCTAGCCGCCAGCTCCTTGTAGTACTCTGTTCGGACAATATTGCAGCCATAGTGACGCAGGGCCACGTGCTGAGCCTTGGCATAGAGGGAGCTGATGTCTGTGGATGTCAATGACACAATCCCAAGGTTTCTCACGTTTCTAAAGGCAGAGTCCAGGTAATTCACAGAAGTTCCAAAGGGATCCAAATGGCTGAAAAGAAAGGAGGTATCACTGAGTGTCTATAAATGCTCCAGAGTCTGGCTTTACACTGAGGAAAACACTGTTTTATAACCTTCACCTATGATCACATTTAAAACAGAAAGAAGAAACAGGACCAAAACTTGCAGCACTGTTTAGATCTGGATGTTAGTCATTAATAATACAAAAAAAATCCCATCACTTATTTTGATGTCTGTATAGGGTTTGAATGTATGCACCTATATACCCAACCTGGAAGAATCAGCCTGCTTTAATTCTAAGTTAGTATGCTGCAAAATAGACAAAAACAAGAGATGCAACAAACAGCAGGCAAAGGTATGAATTTTAAACTGAAAGAAGTTTAAAAAAATCCCAAAACCGATTTGGCATTTCCCTTCAGCAAACAGACAATGAAGTTACAAAAAAAATTCAGCCTGGCTTAAAATTTTCATGTATGTTTATAATCCATTCTAGATGTCAGAAAGACTAGTATTTTTCCAATCTTTCTGAAACATTCAAGATTAAAATTCTGTCTCCATTTCTGGGACAATAAAATTACATTTCAAGTGTCTGTCGGTTGATTCTTTTACCATTCCAATTTCTCTAAATAATCATATACTGGGAAGTGGAGTGGGGTGTGTCATTATTAAACCAGAAAATTGTAAGAAACATCAACACTTACATAAAATCAAAAGATCTCAAATGCATGATAACATTGGCATCCATTTTTGTCACCTCAATGGTGTCACTATTTTCTTCTCCATTTCCCACAGTCTCATCATTGTCTTCTTCCTTAATGTTCAGTTTCACCTTCATTTTGTTTAAATGACAATTTTCCTTAATCATTGTCACAGAATTTTCATTACAATCATTAATTGTAACTTTCACAGAACTTCTGAGGTGCTTTGCCCACTGCAATCCCATGATACCTGAGGAAAAACAGAATTAATGGACATTAAGACAATTGATTTTAAAAAGGCCACTGAACTTTAATATTATTTACAGCCTTTTAAAAAGCCTTAATATAGCTTTTGACTGCTGGTTTTTTTTTTGTATGGAAGCTCATGACTCCCTGCCTAAGGATGAAAACTACTGTGTACCTCACATTATTTTTCACAGAATCACCTGGTTGGAAGAGACTTTCAAGACATCGAGTCCAACCTCTGTCCCAACACCTCAACTAAACTAAACCATGGCACTGAGTGCCACATTCAATCTCTTTTTTTTTTTTTTGAGTATGTGATATCAGTAATTAATTTCTGCTGCTTCCTCCTACTGGATATTAACCAAAATATTAAAAAAATGGACTTTACCAGTGGCACCAAAAGCATCCAAACATTCAATGGGTTTACGCTCCTCAGCAAGCACAGCCAGTGCACAGAATATCAACTGCCTGGAATATAAAAACCAGCCATGTTCTGTAAGTTGAGAGAACATTTTTACTTCATTTTCCTTATTTATTTCCCTATAACCTAACAGTGGAAGCTAAACTCCACCTTTTACAGGGAAGAACTGTAAACCAAAAACCTCAGCTATGATGAAGAGTTGAATTCTACAGCAGCATATTCTTAAGATCTACTAATTATAAGAAAATAATTAAATATTTCAGAAATTACAGTATTTCACACAGAGTGTTCTTGGGTAAAAATATTATTTGTCAAGAAGAGTCTTCTGATGAGAAACTCCTTTCTCCTGCCCTCTGAACAGAAGTTTTGCAGGGTTGCTTTACAAAACACGTATTTTTCACTACACACTCCTCAGCCCTCTGGTGTATCCTCCCACTCCCCACTCTCTCACCTGTTGAGTTTCATTTTAGGATTAAAATAGGAATCTGTTTTCTGGGGTGTGGAGTGGTTAGGAAGAACCTGCACATCTGTGGCTGACTCTTTCACCACTTCGTAAGACGACTTGGGAGCACGAACTGAAACAAGTAATTGAGGCAGAAGGAAAGAATTTGTGAGAACTGAAATTAATATTAACACAGTTGGTAAATTACACTGAAAAACTACTCCCCTAAAGCAAGAAGTCTGGATTATGCTGCAATCCAACCAGCACAGGGACCAGTTAACAAGGATGAGGGGGGAAGCAGGCAACAATTTATCTTCTAATCTCAAAAGTGGCAGATAAGGATCATGCTCTATCATAATATTCTTCTCATAAAACATGAGATTTGTTTCTTAGTTGGACCTAATGTATCCACTCCAGTTTAAGAAAGCCAGCCCCTGAGCCTGAGGCTTAGCACATTTGTTTTGCATGTTTAAACATAATACATTGCTAATTAATTAAAACCCTGTTAACATAGTCCTGAATGTGTCTCAATGAACTGCAAAAATTCCTGAAAATCCTTGATTTAATCTAAGTTATCAAACAGCCCCATGAAATGTGCATAAACAGCACAAGCACATGCGCAATTTCAGCACCAGTGCTCCGTGTAATCAGTCTGCGGCAAAACAAGTTTTCAGATACGACAGCTGAAAACATAGGCTGCCATGCCTCTGAGCAATTCATCCCCAGTCTAAAATGTACCTAGGAACAACCAGAAAAAATTTGTATAAACTGGATACCTTCCAGTGCTCACCCTGCCTCTCTTCTCAGGGCTTTCAAACACACGTGATGTATCTGCTCCACCTTCAGGGACCCCAAGAGCTGCCAAATGCCTACAGAGTACAAAACTTCTGGATTTCTCCTCCCCTTGTCAGGAAAAACCACCTCATGCACTTCGTTAAAAAATGCTAAATAGGGCATTCTTTACTCACAGCTCTGAAGGGAAGCACACAGAGATCAATAGAATGCTGTGCATTCTATTTCACAGCACAAAATCTATAAAGATATGGAATATGGTAGTACTGTCAGTTTTCAGACATGCAAACTGATGCCCAGGTATCAAACTGCTGGCATTCCAATTATTTAAAATGTTTTTGACCTAGTTGATGCAAGTTTAGAAATCAGAGTCTCATTCTGGACAAAGTCAGGTAGGATTGTAATTTACCAAAGAAGTACTGACACCTCCATCACAACTCTTTGGGACTGAAAAAATATCACCTTGTTTTGGGAACCCAGGGGGCTGCAGTCTGGATAAAAAGCAAAGGATTTTTACACTGCAGAAAGATTTACTGCAGACTTCTTTTTCTGGGGATGCCACGTCCCTCACTCTTTTGGAGACACACAAACTGGTACTTACAACATTGAGGGTGACAGGAGTACTAGCTATCAATAAAAACACAGAATTGGTCAATGCAAGACTAAATCAAAACTCTGCTACACCTCTGATGAAACAAAAGTTCTGAAATATTAAGGGAAGATTTTTCATTAGAAAAGCTAACTGTTTCTGAATTTTTACCATCTCTCCCACCCTTTATCACAACAGTTATTGCACGTGGTCCATGACAGAAAAAGACTGAATGTTTCCTGTCAGTCAGAGCCCACCTGTGATAAACCTTGACTCAGTCTCCCCTTTATTCACATGACGATTAATGTGACCTATCATATCAGTTCTTCGTACGATAGTCGCTGAGCAGATGATACAGTGGTAATGAGCTCCCATCTTGGACAATGTCTGTAAAATAGAGTCTTTTACATAGTTTCAGAATACATAAAACATGATTGAAGTAGAACTGAACATAATCATATGAGAAATAATCTGTCTGTTACCTCTAGAGCACTCAAAATATCTGAAATCTACAGCCAGAGCTGATTTGGGCAGCTGCTCCCTACAACGAGAGCAGTACAAGCACATTCAGCTACCTAAGGATTCTACCACACACCCTGGACCAACAAGCTTTTGGCATTACACACAGAGGAGCAAGATAAATTTGGCGACTAAAGAGATCTCAAAAGTTCCCTTTTCACCCAATTTCCCCACTTTGTACAGTAACACGAATTTATGTGATTCAGCATTATTACCTGGTCTCCAACAAGGTTGGGTTTTACTGGCCGACAGGATAAATGACAGATGCACATTCTGTACCCTGGAAAACAAATGCCATCCCAAAACAGCAAATGAACAGCACGTCTGTGGCCTGCACCACACGGTCTCACTTCAGATTTCACAAGACAGCAAAAAGAGACCACTGATTATCTGGCATATTCACTCTCTGCACAGGGAAATTTATCATCTAGCTATACATTTTAAATTTTAAAATGCACAGAATTTACAATTTATTAAAATAAGTCACTTAGCATCTTACAAAGCTACACCAAGTCTCCAGTTCAAAAGTACCTGTGAGTCTTTCACAAAAATATTGTTACCTGGCTAAAAACTTGTGTGAAGACTCCTAAAAAACTTATGCTCCACAGTTAAAGAAAACCAAAATGAGATACCTGATACTCCAGGTGGAACATTCATAGTTCATCTTTATCTTGCCCAGCCTCTAAATAGACACTTTATTTCCCACAAACCCATACACCTGAATTTTTAAAAGGACACACTGCTCACTTCCTTCCTAAACTTCTTACAGGGATTTTAACACATCTTACAAGCAGACCACAGAGTTTATTAAAAAAAAATTCAAGCTACTAAATTTTGATACTACATAAAGACTTCAAAGGTTTACTGGAACCCGTGGAAACTTTACGATGCACCAAAACTGACCACACATGTGTCTCTGATAATTATTAATATATAACTAAATCTCTTATTGAAGTAATTTTCATTACACACGTATTTTAAATTTATGGTAATTTTCATGACATGCCAAGCAATTATTGGTGTTTTTTCAAAGAGAAAATGCACAACTGTAACCATTTTGGCTGGAGAAGAGTAATTTCACATTTACATTTTACATCCCACCTCAAAATTCATTCTGTCAAAATATGTTTCTAATTCAGAGCTGGTACCAAAATGTTTAAGTCAAGAGGAATTTTGAAAGATGAAACACAGAACATGCCCACAATTTCTTCTAGTATTTACTATCCAAACCCAAGTGCCATTACCTTCAAATTCAACAGAAACCTTCCAGTGCAAATTCTGCAAGTGACGATGGAGTTTGTGGCTATAGCAGGCTTTGAATTTCTCCTCAGGACACAATGGACAAGGCTTCCTTTCATCTGAAAACACAATTAAAAACTATGAGAAACATGAAATGTAGTTACCACTTGTGTTAGCTGAGAGGCAGGTCAAGAGAAAAAAAAGCTGAAGGTAAAATCAACATGAGTTGGAGATGAAATCCTCAGGGAACATTCTATTTCATGCACAAACTTCAAATTTGTGGGTTGCCTCTTTCTGCTCCACAGAATATAGACCAAAATCCCTATAACTTAAAAAAATCATTAACTTCTACAACTTTTGGGTTTTGGTTTGCAGTATTTTTTACTTCAGCAACATGAGGCTAATGAAACTTTTGAAAAGTACTGAGGAACAACAGAACTTTATAGATGACACGCAGAGACTTGAAATATTTAAAAAACCCCAAACCAAAACCCCCACAAATTAGGAGGTTAGAACAAGACTTTGTTGTTCCAACTCCTGGATCTTTTGGATAAAACAAGCAGCTGATATCTCTTTAAGCTGCAAAAAAGGCAATGTATTCTATATAAAGTAATTTCAAAAAATACAAAATAATTCTTGAAAATCCTTCATGTGAGACACAAAAAGCAAAGGCAAGGCTGTGTAACAAAGGTGTTGAAGCCCTTGAAGTACTAACCTAAATAAAAACTAGCTGAATGTCAAACAATCTCTAGGGCAGAATTTAGCAGAAGAATGAGTGAATAAATCATAAAGCCTTTTACTACAAAACCCCTAGTCTTTAGATATTATAAATACATGTAGTGTGTTAAATATAAAATCTAACAGAAAATGTAAATACCTGTAACACGAAGATCTGTGTTCTGGGACACTGCTGTGGAAAACTCACCTTCTCTCAGGTCAGCCAACTTCTCTAGATCAGCAAGGTGCCTCTGAATTGAAATATGTTTGTCTAAAAAGGCCCAGAAATATTTACACGTTAGACATTCTTAGTTTAAAAACTGCTTTTAGCTTACTGCTGTTTTTCTATGCATCATTTCAAATCTAGCACTGTTAAAGAATGACCGTAGTAGCAATTGGAATACTTGTATTTGTTCTTTAACTTCCATGGCAGCAGGAATGACCGCAAAACTTAATCCCAGAACAGCAGTTTAGTATATATTTTCACATATTCCTACTTCCTTTTAATACTTACACACACACTTTCTCAGATTGGAAAGACCCTCATTTGAAATAAAACAGCTGAAAAGATCAAGTCACATTCCCTTACACCTGGTTTTACTGCTCAGCATTGTTACTGAATTCAAATCATGCACAAAAGAAGTACAAAAACGTCCTATGAACTGACTGGCAAAACTAGAAGTGGATCAAATGTAAAAACAATTATTCACTGTTGAGCCAGAATACATTGAATTCTACCATTTTTTTCTTACTAAACAGTTTAACCTTTTAATATACCACCTGATTTTTCAATTTATCAGTCAGAATTTGCCAATACCAAGAAAATTAGACTGAAATCTCCTTTATTGATTCCAGCACACCGAACATGCTACTCCATTGTAAGACAGATTTTGTAGCAACTTTCAGTTTTACAATGTTTTTACAGGATAAATCTTCAGGTTTTCTTGCGAGACAAAGCAACTGATCGACAAAGCAACTGATCCTCGTGCTCAGGATACAGAGGTGACTTTTAAAATGAAATTTCACACATGCCCTTTACTTTTCCTCCCCACTGTTTCTACCTTTCATCCAGCACATGACACAAATATTAAGAGTTTATCAGCAAACCTCTGGGGTAATCGGACGATACATCCAAAATGTTGCTATCAGATTCCCTTGGGTGTTCTTCCTCTGCTCCTTTTTCTTCAGCTGCCAACTCTGACTCAGGAATTTGCATGACAAGGTTGTTGCTTTTCGCTTTTTCAGAGATGACCACACCATCTTAAAACCAAACAAAAACCCAGAAAAGTGTTGTGATGTAACTGAACTATACAAACTTGTTCATTTGTTTCCAATATTCTGGTGCTGACTACAAGCATGAAGGGGAAAAAATTATGTAGAGAATAGCATGAGATGAATTATCACTCCAATTATCCATTATTGGAACCCACTGTGGAATAATGCCATCCTGGAAAGCTGAAACAACTATTCATACATCAGTATCAGATGGTTACGGTAAACAAAATACCATTTACACATTATTTTCTGGCAGGATGGAGTGAAGCAAGGCAAAGCAGACAAGGGGGAGCTCCAAATTTTCCTGACAATCTACTATCAGCTAAGAACGTTTTAGAACAATTTACAACAATTTAGTTCATTATTCAAACCATATGAAAGAAGAAGGGACTAAGGCAGGAATTCGCTATCAGCAGAGGCAGTGTTGAGGGCAAGGGCTGGTGCCATCAGCATTTGCAAATTACTGACTTCCTGGGGCAGTACAGATGGGCCTAGTGAAGAATTTCAAGCACATAAAAAGGCTGAGAGATGGGGCAATAAAATTATGAGAATAGTCAAGTGCCCAAGTCAAACCCAGGAAATTAACGAAAGGAAGAGGTAGAAACCCCCATAAGGTGAGGTGGGACCCCATTCCAAGGGACACAAGGATGCAGTAGTAAAGGATTTAGAAAGCAACGTGAATCTATATTATCCTGCTCCCAGAAAGATTCCAAGGGACAGGGGGGACTAGAGAAGTTTCAACTACAGGAAACAAGAAATAACAAAGCCCTGGCATCACTTTGCAACTACTGAGAAGCAACAGAACAAGCCTTTTGAGCCTGGAGGTGCAGAGAGAACACAAAAGACAACCACTTGCTGTCTATCCCAACACAGAAACTGGGATGCACCACATAGAGAAAATATGGAGCTACAAACTGCTTTGTGTTGGAAGTTATTTCCAGAGGATCTAGGAATGTATGGAAGGGGCAGGGAACAACCTGGGATAGTGGAAGGTGTCCCTGCCCATCACAGGGGCTGGAACAGGAGAGGCTTTAAGGTCCCCTCCAACCCAAACCATTCCATGAGTCTCTGATTTCACTGGCCTTCCCAGTCCACATACTCCTGACCACAACTGAAGACAGGCTGGAAGGATCTTACAGCAGTTCTTCATATTCCCCTGGGCTACATTTGTTTATTTTCTTTTAAACACTGCTGTTGGGTACAAGTATCTGTTATTACAAAAAAAAACCAGAAAGGGGAAATGGCAGGAATACCTCAAGACAGGGGCTCAAGAGACTGAAAAAACAGAGTAAAATTATTCTACCTACCTTAAAATCTATCAGGAGGTGCATTGCTACAGGGAGATTGTTGCTGTGTTCCTCACAGAAATGTTTTAAACTGACAACTCACCTAAGAAAGACTTGGAGCCTACTGCTCCATTAAAAAGTTGCAGGACTCCTGGTGATAGTTTCTACATGCTTTATTAATATAAAGATAGAAAGAAAACGAGGAAATTAAAAGATGTTTGGTAAGAAACCCCTAACAGCAATTGATTACCTGTGAGAAAAGTGGAAGCAGATATAAAAACGCATAGTGAGAGCACAGCAGTGACAAAATAACAGCAGAGTTGGACAGTCTGCATCTTCAGAGCACGTGGAGAGCTTAAAACGGTTGAAAAGGATAAAACGCGTATATGCAAAAAAATGTAGTTAATACGTAAATGGACATGGAGAGAGGTAAACTGAATGATGAAGAAAAGCAGACTGTTACCCAACCAAGACCACAGGATTTTTAAAATGCCCACCAGGAATCATTGATTACCCACAAACAGAATAATGCTACATAGAGCCTAAACACTATACTTACACAAGAAAAAGAATTAATTAGAAAAGTCAGTTCACTCAAACCGTAAGGCTGCAGCAGCAAAGGGCTGACAACAAGGGCTAACTTGGGGGGGGGCGGGGCTGGAAGTCCAGCAAAACCAGTTTACAGAGTCCCAGAATGGGTCAGGCCGGAAGGACCAGGTGGTCCAGCTTCCTTGCTCCAGCAAGCTCCTCCGTGAGCACATGGCACAAACACGTTTTGGTTTAAAATATTGCGATGAAAGATGCACCCCGCACCTCGGGCTCCCCCACTGGACCTCATGGAATAATTAGTGATCACCAACGACAAAGCTTTGTTAGGTCTGGGGAACGAGAAGCGACAGCAGCGCGGGTTCAAGCGTAGCGAGGCCCGGCGGGAACACGGGTGGCCCCGCACTGCGCTGGGAGAAACGGGAGCCTGCGCTTCCCAGGGCTCCCCGGAGCGGACAGAGACGGCAAGCGGCCCCGGCGTGTAAATTCAAACGCGCCCGGGGTGTAAATTCAAACCCGCCCGGGCTCCGCATGGCGCCCGCCTGCCCGCCCTCAGCACCGGCACGGCGGGCCCAGCTCCCCGC
>JAHLSL010000200.1:840316-882777 GCA_025920805.1 Petroica traversi
CGGGACGGGACAGGACGGGAAGCTGTGCTGGCAGCGCCCCGGGTGCCGGGCGGGCTCCCGGGCTCTCCTCTCGGCGGGAGTGAGGCAGGAGGCTGCCGCCCCTCAGCCCCCGTGGAGACGCTCCTGCAGGGCCCGATGCTGCCCGCGCCTCAGGGCGGAGCCACTCCCGGGCTCCCCTGCTCGGATCTGGGATCTGGGAATCGCCTCCCTGGGAGGTCCGGATGAAGCTTTCCCCAGCTTCCTTGAACTTCCTATTGGTGTGCGCTGGTTTGTGTGGAGGGTGGCGGGGCTGCGCGGGATGTCACGGTAATTCCTCCATAATCGGAAGGGAACGAAGGCGACAGTCCCACAGTCGGGACTGCCTTAGAGAGTCACAGCTTCAGTTGAGTTGGAAAAGAAGCCCGTCGAGTCCAGGCTTTGCCCGATCACCACCGTATCGCCAGCCTAGAGCACTAAATGCCACGTCCAGGCCTTCCCTGGACACTTCCAGGGACGGCGACGCCATCACCCCCTGGGTAGCCTCTTCCGATGTCCGATTGTCTTAAAACTTTGTTATACGACTCACTGGTAAAGGGTGCTTATTTATTTGTTTGCAAAATAGGTGTCTCTGGGGAAGTGTAATCGTTCTCCTTTCTGGTCTGGCGTTCCCTTAGATAATAATAATTAGATAATTATAATAGAATTACCTATTATTATCTATAATAGATAATTAGAATGATTAACCACGTTGAATCTGCTGTGGCTCTGTAATGAGAAAACAGAAGGAGACTATTAAAGTATTTTTCTCTATGCAGTTAAAATATTTTAATCTCATCTGGACCTAAAAACTTGACACAAGTAATAAAGGCAATACGCTTTTTTTTCATAGGATTTGAAGATGTCTAAAAAGAAGCTGAAGAAACTAGCTGGAAAGGAAGACTGTTTGGATGACCAGGATGGCAAAGTAGGAGCAGAAATATTATTACTTTTATTATCTTAATCTGCATTCAAGAGAACATGAATTGTTTAGCAGCCTTGTGGTAGAAGATGACTGCAATTTAAAGACAGGGTCCTAAAGAGCAGCAGGAGGGTTGAGTTGGTCAGATAATTAATTGTGTTTTTCTCCAGAGGCTGTGAGTTGTGTGGGTATAAGAAATTAAGAGACTTTTTTATTTTAGTGTATCTTTCTGTTTGAGGAAAGTTGTGTTTAATACTGATTCTGAAACCAGTGCTGTTTCCTTGGACTGTTCTGTATCTTGGATTATATATCCTAATTTTCTGATTAACCACAAGTTGTACTTCGCAGCATTTTGGTGAGTGACTCTCAAATATTTCCATCTAGCCATTGAGATATAAATTAGTGATCAAAATTCTTAGCATATTCTGGTGCATACTCGTATTTAGTGAGTCAGCTTTCACTGAATCACTTGTAAAATACAAGTGCTGCAGGAGTTGTCACCTTTCTGGTCACACTTGTGTGTAGCTTCCTATTATTTTTTATTGCTTGTCTTCACTTCTGACAAGTTACTTACTCTCAGAAGTGCAATACATAGTTGATAAATCACTAGTTTAATAAATCCTCACTTAAATTTGCTATATTTTTTCTCACTGGATTTTGCAAGGAATATATATAAACTATGAGAACTTTTACCTGTCTCCTGACAAATTTTTTCAAGTGTTAATAAAAAAGCATGATTTATGGCCTTATAAACGGAATTATTCATGTTAAAAGCTTTTTGATCATAGAGAAAGTGTTGTTCAAAGTCAAATATTTGTAACTATTGTTTCTTTCCCTGAATTCCTTACTATTATTCAATTTTTCTTTTAAAATTAACTAATCCCAAGGTGCTTTATTGTTTTGGATTTTTTTACATCTGTAATATAAAGGGTAAACACTTGGCTTAAAACCTCATACTGTAGCTTATTGCCATTGCTAATGCCTCTACCAGTTTGAAAAATACAGCTTTAACAGTAAAAAGATAAAGAAACCTCTAATAGGAGCAAGTGTCCTGCAGTGTGATCCCAACATGGGTGGGAAGTGTCTTAGATCCCAAACTGATAGTGCAGGGAGGAGAGGAATAGTAAGAAAATTGACGATTCAATTAAGTGAAAACTTTTGAGAAAAGGAGGAGGCAGGTTGAAAATAAGTATTAAAAACATAATGAAAACTCATGGTTATTGGGGAATAGGCCTTGAAGAGGGAAATTAATAACTGAGCAGTTGGAAATGGGTTTATTATAACCAGAAGTTGTCCCAGCAATATCATGAGCTCCACCTACCCCAAGGGAGCTCCTTCACTGCATTTCAGCTGGTGGAGACAGCAGAGGAGTGGATGTGACTCTGCAGGGAGCCTTTGGAATTGTCTGTCATGCTGGTTTTTCTGTTGAATTGCTGGTATTGGTCCTGCATCTCTAGAACCAACAGGAAAGACATTCTCAGACCTGCCTTAATTTAGGACTCCCCTGGTTTCTGCAACCCTTTGATTTTTGCATTAAGTGCTCTCTAGTGGGGAAGTAAACCAGCTAAGGCCTCTCTAGGTAGGAAAAAATCTCTGCAGCTATGATCTAATAGCCTCACTGAGTCAGCATGCCCCAGTTATTGAAGCAGTGAATTATTTGTGGAAGGATGAACTGTCTGGAGTTTCCTTATCCAAAATAACCTGTGTGTTACTGTTCTCTATTGTAACTTCCTACACTCTGCTATGGTTTTGGGAAAACTCAGTCTTATAACCCAGAGATGTTTAAAAACCACTTGCCTTATGGGCCACATGGTTTTACCTGAGTGCCTGTGAATTGATCATGGTAGGAGTGTTGCTATCTCAGATCTGTAGTTGTCACTGTTGTAGTAGACCCTGTTGAATCACTTTGTAAGCATTAAAAAAAGAGCTCCATGATTAATCATGAAGTGCTACCAAACCCTTTGCACCCTTAGCTTAGCATGCATATCCTTGGCATCTTTTTACAGCATTTCTCTAAGCAGCTGAACCACTCAGTTGTGACATTGTCTTTGAAGGTTTTTTTTTAACTGTAAGCCCCTGAATTTTTTTTTCCTTTCAGAACTTTGAAGACACAAGATCTTACAAGCACACTGTGAAAGGAGAAACAGAACTTCAGAGGTAAATTCTCAATCTATCATTAAGTAGAACTACTTAAAAATATAAGTCACAGACCCTTTAATGCTGAACTGAAGGCTTTTGTTCAGTCTATTCACCAAATAAAAACATCGTGTTTTAACCTCCCTTTCTGTGGATATTTTGAATTTATTGTACACATAAATAAATAAATATATATAAGTAAATATAATTACTGTGTGTTTTCTCTGCTCTTATAAGAAAGTTTCCTAATAATTTTTCATATAATTCATGAATTCTGTAGAATGTTACTATATTCCCATTTGTCGTTCCTTTTCCAAGTTCCCTAGACAGTGCAGGATAAATAGCTTGAAAGCTGTGTGTGTTTTGGCACTCTGTGACCAAGCTGACACATCCCTTTATCACTGAACTACTGTTAAAACTTATCTGTATGATACGAAGAAACTCAACTGCGTAGGGTGTCTCTCAAACCAACGGTTAATGCAGAAAAAGCTTTCTCTCCATTTTCTTAAAGCCAAAATGGCTGTACAGTGGAGAAAGGTAAATCTAAAAAATGCCATATCAAACTATTTTGAAGGACAGCTATTGTTCCAAGTTCATATTTAAGAACATGGTGCTCATAAATGCTTAGCTGTTTCTAAATCAAATGCAGGTGCCTTTTTTGTTGCTCTTTTCCATTAACTGAGCTAAATTGCATTGCTATCTTCATGATGTTTCTGTAGATCCAAACCAGAGAAAGATGGACAAGAGAAGAAGCGACACAGAAGTTTTCATGCTTCCCACGATGTGGATGGAAGATCCCAGGAAAAATCTCCAAACAGAAGCAAATCCCCAGATGTTTCTTCAATTCAAACTGAAAAGCAAAAGAAAATAGTGATCCAGTTTAAAGCCAAAGAAATCAAACATGGCAAAACCACCCGCACTCTTGACATGGTGACTGCCAACAAGGAAAGAAGTTGCTTAGATGGAACAGAAGGAAAAAGGCTCTGGCACAGCTTTGAACTTCAGAGGGACAAGGCACTGAAGAAAAAGAGAGAGAAAGCTGAACTCCATAAACTCAAGCTAAAAGCAGAACAAACTATGATAGAAAAGTTTAAGTCCTCTGTGTACAAGGTACCACATAAAAAGGCAGAGGGCTCAAAAAAGCGGAGTGAAGGTGTCAGAATTCCCAAAAAGCCACCTGATAGCTCTGCAGGGACTGGGCATGATGATAGGCCTGCCCCTAAGGAGCCAAGTGCGTTACCTAGCTTCTGGGAAGAAGAGGAGAAAGAAGAATATAAGGACTTTGCTGTGAAAAAGAGGCACGTGAGTAAACACAGATCATCACACTCCTCATCTGAAACTCCACTGCAATGGGACTCTCAGAAGCGCAAAAAACATGGTGCTGGTTCTCCTAAACCTCCTGGGCACTCAGCAACTAAAGGAGACTTGAAAGCTACAGCATTGTGTTTTAAGCAGGTGATGAGAACCCAATTCTTTGTATTATGTAGATGTTTCAGGCTGGCTTCTTAATGGCAGACAGATTTATGTGAGCAGACTATCTTCTTATGGAATGCAGCCAGGTTTCATAGCAAACTAGGTGGATTTTTCTGATCCCAATGTAAACCTTGTTTCCATGTTCCTCAGCTACATGTTAAACAGACCTAAAGAGTAAAGGTCTTGTATGTTGGGACTGTGTCTGTACCGATGCTTCCATGGCTTTGCTTTGCTGCTCGGGGTGTGGAATACTTCAGCTTAGGTATAAATCAGCTGGTTTTTTGTTTTGAACTGATAAGATTATTTCATTTTTTGAATTAATAAACTGAACCAAGGAAAACTTGCTGCCAGACAGAGCATTGCTGGCAGAATGATGCCAGGAGAGCTTGGAGTGGATGTGGGACTGAATTGGTATGTGTGATGCGGATCTTCCCCTCTATCTGTGACAGGTTTGTTTGTAAGCTGAGGTTGAGGTGCAGAGCCAATAACAAGCTGGATCTTAAGCATGGGGTTTTTTTGCTGTTGTTCTGGTGTAAATGCCCAGAATCTTTGGAGATTCCAATATGTGTTATGGTAGCATAAGCATTTTTTGTGTATGCTAAGAAAGTTATTACATGCAAAGCCAAGAATTCATTCAGGTTGGAGGACACCTCTGAGATCATCCAGTCCAGCCCCCTTGCTCAGACAGGGTCTGTCAGAGCTGATTGCCCAGGACAAAGAATGAGGACTCCACAACCTCTCTGGGCAGCCTGGTCAAGCACCTTCTATGTAGAAAAAGGCGGGGGGTTAATGTTCAAATGGAATTTGCTGTGTAATTCACTATTATTTATTTAAAAGAAAGCCATGCATCTAAGCGTTATTGAAATTGTACTAATGCTAGTGGATGCTAATAACTGTGGTTTATGTTCCTATTCACTTGGGAATGCCCAGGGCTTTCTAAAAAGCCCTCTAAGACTTGTGTTGTTCTTCTGTTCCTGCTTGTTTCTAGAATGTTGAGGTCCCGTGCACATCTGACTTCTACCAGGGAGGTGAGGTCAGAAAGCCTGTGCCTGTCCCAAGGGTGAGTTGAGTGACTTGTTTAACACTGTAGGGCTGTTTTGCAAAACTTCTGATATGGGGATCCCTTGTTCCTCAGTATTCCTTGATATTTCATGTAGTTGGTTGGGTGTGCTTTTTTGGTGTTTTTAATTCTCCCTACAGAGCTCTGAAAATTTTCCACCACTTCAAGACAGTCAAAATGCAGAAGCAGACCAAGAGGTTGGTAATGCTTTCATTTAACACTTCTGAGTTGTCTTAAAGACCAAGGGCACCAAGACTGGACAATTCCATGACCTTTCCTAGTATTTAGCATTGTTGACTCATGATCTACTCTCCAAAAATGTGGAGCATCTATTTTAAAATCTAAGCAATCTTCCTGAAGTGCTGCTACTCAAAAACTTTCTGAGATACAGAATGTCTCTGTTACCATGTGCAACAAAGGAATCTTCATAGGTGCTCACATGCTCCAGCTATCTCATTTTTCATCCTCTAACTTTTTAGTTGGAAGAGAGACCTATTTTTTAAGAAGTGCCCCTGGGAAACCTGCAGTTTGTGTAGCAAAAATATATAGTAAAGTTTTAGAATACCATGTAGAAAGGTCATACATCTTTCTAGGCTATATTTTGAATATCTGTAGTGGAGCATATGCAGAAGTTCTCATGGATTTACATTTCCTATACTGACTTAAAAATTTTCAGACATCATTTTGAGGCAATTTTAACAGCTTTAATGCAGAAGTATTATGGGGAGCAATTATGAAGTGATTCCTTCCAATGGATTGCACACATGCACATTTTCTCACTGTAGATGCAGATAGTTGAAGACTTGCATGTTGCTCGTGTGGAGAACAGGATGGCCCTGTCTGTAGTACAGACCTGTGGAGAACTTACAAGCATGGAGATAGATATTCCAGAACAGGATTTAAATACTTCTGCTGGTATGTCATGATTGTGTCTGCTTTGCTCTCTAGTTGCAGCCAGTAATTACAGTTATTGATGGTCTGAGTAGGGAGTACACAAGAGTACACAACTGATTATATCTGCTGTTTTCTCTTTTTTTGCTTCTTTTCCCCTAGGAGCTTTTAGTTCTGGTCTGAGCATCCTAGTGGTGATTGACACAAATATAATGATTAGTCACCTTGAGTTTGTGAGATCCCTGAAATCTGAGGATATAGCAGGTACGCAAATATGTTCTGATGAGTAAGATGTTGTAAGAAAAATAGATGCTGTAAGAGCTTCAGGCTACCTGAAGTAAACCAAGCCTGGGCTCCTTAAAAAAGCAGCAGGTTTCATGCAGAGGCAGAAGACTCACACATGAGAGCCTGGTTCTGTGAACCCAAACAAGCTGCATTCTAGGGAAACCTCAGCTGCGGAAGCAGAACCTACTGTGCTTATAGCCCATGTACCTGCAGAGAATCATGGCAGATATTTCCAGGAATCTGCTTGAATTCTTAGAGGTCAATAAGTCTTAGCCCTTTCTAAAAACATAATTTAAGCATTTAACCCTATACTAGGGATAACTCTGTTTTCTAGTCTCCTTTTAGCATTTCTCTTTCTAGAAATATAAAATAATCAAAAATGTGTTGATTACTCAGTCAGTGCTTTATTTCTGTCTTGCTAAAGGTGGCAGAACTGAGCCGTTTCTCAGGAATTCAGAATGCATGCCCTATCTTTAATATCTGCCTCTAATATGCGGGAAAGCTGTTGGTCATTTAATGTTTACAGGATTAGGATTGTGCATGTCAGTTCTTAGTAGGCATATCTGGAATATGTCAGAATGCTTAGGGTGTTTTGATTCTTTCAGCTAATGAATATACTTATTCCAGCCACCTGGAAAATACCTTTCCTAAGGGCCTGAGTGATTTTCAGGAGTGTGTCAGACTGTATTTCTCCTCCCAGATTAGGAATGCTGTGGTCTTATGTACACTGAGATACCTTTTTAAAATACTGCTAACTCCCAGTTTCTGGTCTTGTACCGGACCCACCATGTTCAGAAGGCTGCTGATTCCTGGCCTATTTATTGCAAAGCAGATGGTTATTAACGTATTTTTTCAAAATTCTGCTCTCTTAATGTGAAAGAGAAAGAAAATGGTTGAAGCATTTGTTGTGGGTGGACCAACAGAACAGTCATTAACTTCTGATTTACCCTGTATTTTATATAAAAGAGTTTTAAAGTTCAGTCCATACTTACCTACAAATAAAACAATGGTCCAGTATCCACACTTCTGTTCCTGGTTTAGTAGTGCTGGTTGGCAATGAACAGAAGCCCTTGATGCTTTTTTTTTTTCTGCTTGTTTTGGCACAGTGACTGTTTTGGTCACTCAGGTGTGTGCAGCCTGATATTCCAGCTGCTGTGTCACCTTGCTGCAACATCTAACAGCAAGTGTGTACCAAGATAATTGCTGCTGATTAAAAATTTTGTCTCCCTTTTGTTTGCCTAGTATTCTCACTTTTCCATGTAATCAGTGTAGTGCCAGATTGAGGTTAGATTAGAAAGAGGGACTCAGCCTTTTTCAGGTCATTTTCAAATGCTAGATTCTCAAGCAAGGAAAATGAAAATTATTGGCAGAAAGGAGTGAATTTGCATAAATACGATTCTTGAATTGAAAGTTCTCTGTAGTAGTTTGTGTTGGTTCTGCAAATACCTTTGTTTATTGGTGGTGGTTTTTTCCCTTCCAGGAGTTGATAGACTTGCATTAATAATCCCCTGGGTCGTCCTACAAGAGCTGGACAACTTGAAGAAGGGGAAAATGTTGCAGCATGTTCGGGACAAAGCTATCCCTGCAGTGCAGTTCATCTACAAGTGTCTCAAGAACCAGGATTCCAAACTGTGGGGGCAATCCATGCAGCTGGCATCCCAAAAAATGTGTAATACATGTGCAATCCATTTGTGCTGGGTACTTCATCCTTGCACTTCACCTAGTGGCAGCCTTAGAATTTTGGGTTTAATGGAGACTTCACTCTTCACTCTACTGTTTGCTAATTAAAATGAGCTAATTTCTTACTGCAGCCTTCAGAGTGTATCCAAGGCTGTGGCATGCAAATGCCTTATTAGTGACAAAGGGTAGTGCTGTATTCGCTATCTATTGTTTTATCAGTTGTTTCTCACTTTCACCTTATACTTGTGTCCCTGTGTGGGGAGTATTAAATGTACAAAGAGCACCATGAGTGCACTGAGGTGTTTGTGAGGCTGAGTTGTGCCGACATCCCTCAGCTGTGTCTGCACTGCCTTTGTAGATGGGCTGAGTGATGAGAACAGCGATGACCGTGTCCTGCAGTGCTGCCTGCAGTACCAGAAGCTCTTCCCACAAGCTCTTGTTGTCCTCTGCACGTGAGTTCCTGGGTGCCTTTAGCTCTCCTGCCACACTGTTTCAAATCAGGGCTTAAAGAAAGAGCAGTTTCTGAAGTAAGCTCTTGTAATGGCAATCAGCCTCTTAAAAGCTAGTGTAAACGATATAATAAACCACTAAAATTGGAGATGGAATCACCTTCATGAGCTTGAGGCCTGAAATAGAATTCAGCTTACTCTATATTCAGTTCTAAAACTTGTTAAAGCATAGGTTTCTCGGATTTTATTCTGGTTTCTCATAATAGATACTACTGAAGTTACAAAATAGAAAAAAAACCCCCACATGAATTAATGATTCTTCATCCCTGTTACCAGCTTGCTGAGTAGAAGCAAACAAGGGATTAATCTTAGAAAGTGGGAAGCTGGGGATAGATTTGCTGCTGTTCCTGTTTGTGAGGATAACAGCTGACTTCTGGGTATTGATTCTGAATTTGATAAGAGCAGTTGAAACCTGCTTGAAGGACTAATACTCCCTGGCTCTACTTGCTCTTGTCTTGGCTAGAACCAGTTCCTGCACAGTTCAGTGAGTGGGGTTAAAACTCTGAGCACCATTTTGGTTGTTCAAGTTGACAGAGGTGGCTGCTGAAAATGCTATTTCAGTCACAGCATTCATAGAGTAGTGATGGTGATTTTAGGTTTCACTGATCAAACAACAGGGGGTGACTTCAGAACTACTTGTCATTCAAAAATCCCTTTGCCCTCTACCAGTATAAGCAATGGGAATTTTTGAGAAAGTACTGTGATGCAACTTTGTCCTGGATTTTTTAAGTAGTTCTGCTGGAATACAACCTCAGAGTGGCATCTGGGATAATGATTTGGCCGGCAGAATAGTTTAAAAGGGTCTCAATAAGCAGAATTAACTGTAGCCATCAAATAAGAAAGTATGTCTTAGAAATATTGCCTGGTTTGCTTTCTGAGATCAACTAAGCATCACTGCTGTAGTAATTATGGCTATTGTTTCCTTAAAGCAAACCTAGACCCCGAAACACTTTACAGTGTGTTTCTCATTTTTACTTAATTTTCCGGTTTAATTTTTTTGAACTGCTTCTAATTGCTTCAAGAAAGAGAACTTTGTCTATATAATGAAGTTCACAAAATAAGTTTGCTAAATACAGTTTTTTTCAGTGTGCTGCTTTTATTCCTTTTTTGACAATAATTAATTCTTTTCTAGGGATGATAAAAATTTGTGTAATAAAGCCATTGTGAGTGAGGTGAAGGCATTCTGCAAAGCTGATCTGGTCACAGCTCTGCAGAATGTGAATGCAAACAGGTCGCAGAACTGTGAGAAGCTGCAGCAGCCAAAGCAGGGTGAGTCTGTGGAATATGCTGGTTTGTGAGTGTGTAAAAATCGGTGGGGCAGAGGAAGAAGAGTTGCTACTGTACCTTCAGTTTTCCTATGCTTTGAATCCATAGAAATGTTTTTTTTTGTTTGGGGAAGGTTTTTTCAAAGGTTTTCTGAAAGTTTGAGACTTTAATTTAACCATCTGTCTCACAGTTCTAGGAAATTCAAATATGATGCATTTTTATTTTATAGACAAAAACACTGCATGAATTTCCTGTGTTTAGAGTAATTTAAAAGGTGTCCTGAACTTCTTGGGACTGAAAAAGGTTTTTTCATTTTTCCAAAGAGACAGGTACAGCTTACAGAGCTCAGAAGTGATCATCTTGTGCTTGCTGATAACCCTGCTGGCTGTATATAATCTAAGTTATTTAAGGAAAAAAGAAATATGGAATAAGATCACTAATGAGTAATACTCTGGGGAAATTAACCTTCTTGGTTAGTAGCTCTTAATTAAAAATACACTCAGTACAAGTGGGTAGAACTAGAAATACTTGAAACTTAATTAGGTGTAGCACATCTGCTTTATAAACTAAAGTGCAGTCTGCCTTTATTTATGGGGCAAGTTCTTAATGTACTGTCAACATGAATTAGATATAAACCGAGTTTCAATAAATACTTTTTGTGTCATTGGTTTGACAGATACAGAATTTGGGAAGATAAGAGGTGATGCTGGTTTTACTGCACAATTCCCAAATGTGCTTCGAGACCTTGAAAGAAACTTAGGAGAAGCTTTGTCTTGTATTTTGGAGACTGAAATGAAACTTGCATTTGGAAACCTGTGGATGGAGGTGGTTTCTTACATCATCATCCTTGATATTTTGATTATTTAGAGGTTTGAATATCCGTGATATTTTATTGCTGTTAATACCTGTGCCAAGCCAAACCCAAGTCATCCAGGTCCCTGATATCACTGACAGGGAACAGCGCAGTGTTCACTTCTAATATTACATTTTATAGCAAGATTATCCTGTTTGACCACTACTGTGCAACTTGTGCAGTATTTTAGTAATGACACAGAAACCAGGGTTTCTGGTTTCTCAGTGTGAAGTTTCAGAATTCTTTCTATTAGTGGCATTAAAATTCTGTTTCAGCTTTTCTAGTCAAGTAAATCCCTGCTCTGTAAATAAATCCTGCAAGAAATAATTTCATCATGTTCTGTGTAATATTGAGGCATTTGTTGCAGACATTTCTTCCCCACTGGGAGAGATGTGGATAAAACTGTTCACAGCTAAATTGATTCTAATGCAGATACAGAATGACAAGGGTACTAATGAGAACCTCTAAATATGCTTGCAAAAGTATTGTTTGCAGAAGATAAATACCCATGTACAAGGCACTTTCAAATTGTCCATGCTTTACTTTAGACTGCATTTTATAGCTGGTGGGGGGTTGTTAGAAGTTTAAATTTATTGCTGATAAGCCTCTGTGGCTTTAAAAATCCCCCAAAATGATGGGGTGACTGTTGTTTCCCAAGCTGCCCTGATAAGCTGCTAAGCTTTTAATCACTTCTCGATTCACTTAGTTAATTTCTTTTAACACCTCTTCAAACACTGATTTCACTTGATAGTAGTGAATTGCATTTTTTTTTCAATACACATATTTTACTTCATGTATAATAGTCGCAGTGTTTGGTTTTTTTTTTACTTTGCAACGGTACTGGTAAATCAAAGGTGTATTTACTGTTGTTCTTTTTGTTCTTGTTACCTTTCACTTTTGTGCACAAGTAACTCACTAGATCAGTTTTGAGATAAATCCAAAGTATTAAGAGTTTTTGAGGAATGGGGAACCACAAATCATGAGACTGATAGATCGTGCATTGCTTCTGAATGGCCATCAGTGTTTAACCCATGATGCTGCTGAATCAAATGTTAATAGATAAACTTGCTTAAATCTGGACATGGTCTTATTTCTGAGGAATCACTGAAATTCTCCTTCAGCAATCACAAAACATCACATTATTGAAGAACAGAGCAGTTGTGGAATGTATAGGAACATGTCTAAATGAAAATCAGCCTTTGAATTTATGATATACTCTCTTCCAGATCCTGTATCTGAAGCCACCATGGACCTTAGCAAACCTGCTGAAGTGTTATAAAAAACACTGGATGGCTGTTTTTGGTTATGTGGTGCCAAGGAGTTTACTTTCAACCATTGAATGTCTTTCTAAACACCTTTATGCAGGTAAAAGTCCCTGAGAACGTTAGTTGTAAACTTATTAAAAAGTCTCCCTGTTCTGGTTTGAGTAATAGAACTAACAGTGTTTATTAATTGTCACCAAAGTCTCTGAATTATTTTTAAAAAGCAAATAATCATTTTCCCTCCTTTGTCCCCATGTTACATGTGACCAAATGATCCACATTTACCAAATAAATTATGGAGGAGCAAAGGATATTTATTGTGGTATGTGAGGGCAGGGAGGTTTGTTTTAAAAAGAAGCCAGCCAAAAAAAACCCCACAAACCTTCCATTTGTTTACAAATGTCTTTGAGCATTTGATTTTGACAGACAGAATTGGTAAACTTCCCCAGAGGGTGGCAGGGCACTGAGGAGGCTCCCCATGGAATGGGCCCGGCCCCAAGGCTGCCAGAGCTACAGAAGCATTTGGGCAATGCTCCCAGTGATGCACAGGGTGGGGATTGTTGGGGTGTCTGGGCAGGGCCAGAGTTTGGACTCCATGATCCTGGTGAGTCTCTTCCCACTCACCATATCCTGTGATTTCATGGTTCTACATCTTTGGGATACTGCTGTTCTATAGAAATATTTTAGATATGCCCGTTGATCCTTGTGCAAGATCCCAGGATAAATTTGGAAGGCTTGGTTAAGGAGTGAGCAGTCTCATTCATGTTTCTCTGAGATTTCTGTACCTGATGTTTCTGAACCATTTTTCTAGGCATTTCATGTGCTTCTGTTAATCCAGATATTTGAGTATTACATTTGCCTGCCAAGACTGTTAACTCCTAACTTTTTTTTTTTCCTCCCTCTCACATTAATGTCTAAACATCAGATAAGCCGTTTGACTCCTCAACAGTGCGTATCCTGCTCCAGGAATCCAAAATATTGCTCCATGCTTTCAGCTGCAGATCAGACTACAATGGTGTCCTGTCTCAGGCTTACGTTGAAGTGACAAAGCTGTGTGAGACCATCGGGGAGGTAAGGGCAGCTTTGGTGTTTCTCCTCCTCACCCCATCCTCGAGTTGTTCCACGTTCCAGACCTTGCTTAGATTTCTTAATTATTCCTGTAATTTCCACTGATTACTCCAGGAAATGTTCCTGGGGTGTTTTTTAAATGAAGAGATCCTGACTTTAACTTTTATTTCATGCAGTGAATATCTGCTGATACATTTTTTCCCTAGTGTAAATGTGTTAGTTTTGGAAGGATGACTGAAAGCCATTATTTTGTCTTAGTTTTCTATTGCATTTGTAGCTGATGGGCCTTAGAGATTAAACTTGCTGTTTCTCCTTCTGAGCACTATGGGTCCCATACTGCTGTTCTTAGGTGTGTTATTTCAGCAGTCATTGTCTTGTAAGCTGAAGAAGGGACTCGCTTATGTGATATTATGGTTTCTTGAGGTTGTCCTGACGCCTTTTGTGTTCTCAGAAGTTGGTCTTCACTCCCAGTTCAGCTCTGACTTGCTGAGGAGCAAATTCCAACTGTCTTGGTTTATGGTTACGTTCAGTTCTGTATGTAATGGCATAAGAGCCAGGAGCATGGATGAAATATTTGGATGTATGGGAAAGAAGATGGGTCAGAACAGCTGTAAAGAGTTGTTGCTGTCTTTGGAAGAGTCTGAAAGGGAAAGAAAGAAGGTCAGGAGTTACTTGTGCTGGGACCTCTGTGCAATGCAGTCAGCCCTGAATCTGAGGTTCTGCTGCCACAAAAATCAGGCTCTGTCTGAAAACCTGTCAGGAAGGAATTCCTCCCTGTCAGGGTGGGGAGGCCCTGGCATAGGGTGCCCAGAGAAGCTGTGGCTGCCCCTGGATCCCTGGAAATGTCCGAGGCCAGACTGCATGGGGCTTGGAGCAGCCTGGGATAGTGGAAGGTGTCCCTGCCCATGGCAGGGGGTGGCACTGGATGGGCTTTAATGTCCCTTCCAGCCCAAACCATCAAGAGAGGCTTTGGATGCAGAGACTGTAACCAAAATGACTCAGAGAGTTCAGCCTTTATTTCTTGAGCATTGCTTTAAAAAAATCTGTAGAAGTGTGTAGATTGTGGATTTCTGAAGTTAGGAGCCAAATACATTGATTATTTGTTTGCTGAACTGTTTTATAAGGTGAGGGCAGACAGTGAGCAGGATTTATCAGAAGACATCATGGTTCTTTCAGAAAATGCTGCGTGTGAAAGAATGGAAGCCACAATGCCCAATCTGCAAAGTACTGAGGAAAAAGAGTTACATCCCAACTTTCATGTGGCTCAGGAAAACAGGCACCAGGGGATCTGGTCAGTCCTGGAAGGTGTTTGGAACACTATGAACTTGTACAGGTACAGCTTGCTAAAGGAACTCAGAACTAACACATAAACCTAGATAACTTTCAAACAAGCACACTTTAGAAACAATGCTTTTTTACCCTATAATTAATCTAAATTGACCCCCAAAAAAAATCACACAACCTGTCACACAAAAGTTGGGACCATGCAAATTGTGGTGTCAATCTACTGCTCTTTTTCTGCGCAGCAGCTGAAATGAGTTGCCCTGAAAAAAAGGTTGAAAACCCCACAAATGGGAGACATCCATGAAAATCCTGTATTTATCCATAAAATAGCATCTGAGATCTTAATTTTCTTGTAGTTATTTTCTTTCCAAACCCAGTGGAGGTCTACTGGCTTATGCAAAATTCTATATCCTATTTTAAAACTTGAAAATCGATTTGAAATAGAAAACATTTTGTTGTTAAGCAAAATCCTTCACTTTACAAAATGCAGAATCTAGTGAATTTCCTTTCTCATGTAAACTCATAATTGCAGGAAATTACCTCCTCTTCCAGCTAGATTTTTTTTAGCATTGCTTTTATATTGGTTATTTTTGAAAAATCTGCTGGAAACTCATTGTGATGCCATACCTTTTGATAAAGTCCAAATAGGTACTGTGTTTTCTTTTTGTTGTCTAAGTCTGGAATCTTTTCCAAAGAGGGGCTCTGAGCCAGCCAAGCACAAAGGAACTCCATTTCTAGTGGTCAGCTAATCAGCAGTGATAACACAATTTCTGCACGGCTATTTATTCTGAGACTGTTTTAGATAGTTTGATTTATATTTGACCTTTTTGTTTTAATAGACAAAATGTAAGCACAAAACAGACACTGGATTTCTCTGAATTTTGAGGTTTTTTTATGAACTGCTTTTCTGTCTCTTCTTTATTTCTTTTAAATTTCAGTATTGAGCTATTCCAGAAGCTGGACCCCAGTGCAATGACCATGGCTGCCAAGGCCTCATTTGAGGAGGCTTTTTTGGGCCTGCAGAAGCTGTTGTCATCAGTAAAGGACATCCGTGAGGGCATTGGCAGGTGAGCACTGCAGCTGGGCACAAAATATGTAACAGGCGCTTGAAGTCACAGAAGTCTGAAATATTTCAGCACCACTGTGTGCTTAGTGACATGATTTGCAGTAAAAATCCTGCTGTCAATGCCACCTTGAATCATGCTTTGGTAGCAAAAGATCATGAAAATGTTGCAGACATGGAGATATCTTGTGGGGAATTGTCTTCTATGTCTGGGATTTGTTTTTCAGTGTTTGACCAGTGAGTTGCCTGTGTTCAGATGTAACTGGAGCTATTAATGATTAATGATTATGATTAATACATCCATTCTGATTGCAGGAACTTTGAATAATTTGTGTCAATAAAAAGGCATTTGCGTCTCAAATGTGAGGCCCACTCAGATGGAGGCAAAGTTCCAACAGAGTGAAGAATATGAAGCTTTGGGGCTTTGCTGTTCCCAATTCTAAAGTGTTCTTCATGACAGCTGTAACAACAATCAGCTGGATTCTCTCTTTAGGCAGTAGTCCCTCTGTCTTCATAGAATCATAGGATCCTAGAATGGTTTGGATTGGGAGGGACCTTAAAGCCCATCCAGTCCTGCCCCCTGCCGTGGGCAGGGACACCTTCCACTATCCCAGGTTGCTCCTAGCCCTGTCCTCCTGGCCTTGGACACTTCCAGGGATCCAGGGGCAGCCACAGCTTCTCTGGGCACCCTGTGCCAGGGCCTCCTCACCCTCACAGGACACAGTTCTTTCCCAGTGTCCAATCTAAGCATGCCCTCTGGCAGGGGAAGCCCTATTCCTCTGCCCATTTTATACAGCATAAAAAATTGGAAGTTTCAGAAAGCCAGGACGACACAGGAGATTCCTTGTTCTTAGTCCTTTCTTCATGGCAGTGAAATATAGATCCATTCAAAGAATTGCAGTCTTTCTTTCAAGGAGAAATTATCAAAATATTATAAAATTAGAAGTAGAAAAATATGGATAGAAATGTGAGCTTGAGCAGCTGAATGCTGATGGATTCAATTTATTGCTGGTGGGTTTTTCCCCCTCTAAGGAAATTGTTTCAGTAAAGCACAAGTTACTGCTAAACTTTGCTCTCTTCATTCCAAGAGTTTTTGCAACAGGTCCTGTGGTATCGGTTTATAGATGTGGTAGATGAGATTTAACTGGAATATGGAATATTCAGGATGGTTATTTTTGTGTTGCAGAGATTTCATTAAAAACTGCTGGTTTTTTTTTGTTTGGGAGAGCTCTGTAAAAAAACATTCTGAAATAGACAGGCTGACTGTTGGAATGGACGCTTTGAAAATGCCTGCTCTGATGTGCAGGTTTGCAGCAGGTGGCATCATGAAGCAAGAAATCGGGAGAATTTGCACCAAGCACTCACTGCATTGGCCTTGAGTGGAGGGATTTAAGGGAGTTTGAGAGTTCTAAGGTGCTTTTCCAAGGAGTCAGAACCCAGGTTAATGTCTCATTGCAGTTTTATGAATATTACAGAGTACTAAAGCAAAAATTGAAAAGTTTCATAGAATCAGAATGGTTGGGGTTGGAAGGGAGCTTAAAGCTCATCTTGTTCCACCCCCTGCCATGGGCAGAGACACTTCACTTTTCATTTTGCTCTAAAACTGATCTAGCAGTATATTTATTTTTCTTAATTTTTGAAAAACATATTTCTCAGTGACTTAATCTAATGGCATGATTACAGAAAAAGAGGCCTGGTGAAAAAATAGTTAGAAAGTTCTGTCTTGAATATTTGGAGGTAACACAGCTTTTAGTAGAAACTACACCTGGTTCTGTGGTACATTCTGGTATCTGCTGTCCAGAACAAAGAGAGAAAACATCTTGTGAAAGTTTGGAAGCTTTACCAGTAAATTATATTAAAAGTTCAAGTGCATTAAAAGTTTAGATTTTCAGATTAAATTTGTTAAAAACAATTAGATGAACATGACAATGCTTTGTGAGATAAATATAATGATACCCTTAATCATAAAAAAAATACTACACCAGTGGCACTACCCCAGCTATTCAGGCTTGACGGCAAGAACATGTTAATGACAAGTTATTAAGTGTCTTAAGATTTCAGTAGTGCAGGAGAATGTTATTCTATCAGAACTGATCACTGAATTGAAATAATTTAAAAACAATTTTCAGTTTTACTAATTTTAGTACAGAATTCCACAGATGTAGAGAAGCTGTGTCCTCTTTATTTTTTCAGCTGGTCAGATGAGGCATTGACGTTTCTTTTCCTTGGTGTCTCATTAGAGAATTGTCTTCATTCCCTCAGGCTCCTATGGCCTTTAATAATTTCTGCCATAAAGTCTCAATAAAGTCTCTAGGTGAAGAGCTGCCTTTACTCTTGCTCTGCACACAGTCTCTTTCTGGAAGTAAAATAGTGATTAGCTCTCAGTTCAAAAAGTATCAGACATTCCAGTCACTAGTTGTGGGATCTTTTATGATTTTATCCATTTTGGTGAAACCTGAAACTGAACTTACCTGCAGCCTTCTCTGCTGCCAGGCCCAAATTTGTCCTTTACCCATTGAAATGTTCTTTTGTGCCCATTTTAATGACAACTGTAAGAAATAAAGCTCAAATAGAGCTGAAAGTGGGCAGTGCTCCCCGAGGGGTGGTGCTGTGCAGCTGCTCACTGCTGTGGTGCCGTTAGAGCAGTCTGAAAAGCAGAAAGGTTTCAAACAAGTCACGGTGCTTTGAGCATGTAGAGCCTGGGGTGCCAGCAGGGGCAGACAGCTGAGGCGCTTCCACAGTGACAGAAAGCACAAGCATGGTTTTGGTGAATTTCCCAGCTGACTGCTGTGGAAGCAAACCCTGGTCTGTGTTGGTGGCTGTAACCCCACTGGAGCCCCTTGGTGCAGTGCAGTGAGGAATTTGTAATGAGCCACAGGGAACTTTGGGGTTTCCATTTCCCGTCTCCTTTACTTCCTTGATACTCAGGCAGTGAGGTTAAAAGGAGCTATTGATGGGTGAGGCTGCCTTTTCTCCAATCATATCCCAGCCTTTTAGATGGAGCCCTGGATTTGTTAACTGGTCAATACTCTGTGCCAGCCCTGCTAGTCTGAGCTGTGACAGAGGGACAGCTGAGTGGGACAGGCCCCGGGGAGAAGAGCTTCCCTGGATGTGACAGGGGATTGCACACAGTCCTGCCAGATCTCCCTTGTCCCTGCCCTCATGTGGTCTTGGACCAGCTGGAAGGCTGGCCTGCTTTCCCTGCCACTTGGGTTTGTGGCCTGAGCTTTTTCACTTCTACTTGGTAAGTTCATTTTCTGGTCCTTTCCAAATAGGCTTCGCTTTCTCCCAAATCTCTGTGTGCAAGTAAGGAACATATCTTGAGCTATTTCCTATCCATTTCTATTTATTATTGTATCTTACATCTTGCGTTTTGCATCAGATGAGTGACAGGACAGGAGATAAAGAAACATTGGGAGTGGTTTGAGAAGCACTTGAGATAAAATCACCAAGTCTGACTGTCTCCTTTCTCCCTCCTGCCCCCAAGACATCATTTAACCTCCAATTGGTGCCAGGTATCCATAGTTATTTCTTGGTCTTTCTATGACATGCTCTTCTCTACTTCTCATGCTCAATATTTTTAGAAAACTGGAGTTCTTAGGTTGAAGCTGAAGTATGGAATGGAGGGTGTTGTAGTGTGGTACAGCAAGGCTGTGCTGATGGAAAGCCCAAGTGATTCCATGGATTTCCATCCTCTGCTTTTGAACCAGTGTGGAAACAGGGGCAACAGCAGTGGGTTAATGTTGTAGTGGTTACAGTAGTGAGGTTCACAAAGCTATTTAGAACAGTTTGATTTTAAAACCCTTTTCTTCATGGATTACTGATTTAGAGGAAGTTCTCTAGACATAGTTCAGTATTGAGGCAGACTTAATTGCTTAGAAACTTCTATGGAAATGACGGCAACTCGATTTAAAGAAATAGAGGCAGAGTCAATGCAGACAGGTCCAGATTTCCCCCTGTATGCCTTCCCTTCAAATGTCCATTTTCCGTAGTAGGGTAATGGCTACAGGAAATGAAAGGAACATGAAGCAATTGAAAGCAGTAGGGAGCAGTGGTGCTGTGAAGTCATTGCTCTGCAGACAGGAATGTGTCGGTTTTGTTCAGAAGAATACATTCCCAGACTGATTCCCTGTTTAGCTGCAGACATCACCAGGCTGTTTCATGAATGCTGACCTGTTGTGAATCTGAGGGGAAAGTTAGAGTGCAGCTCTTTGTGAAGCAAAGGCTCTCCCCTCAAAACAACAAATCTCTGTTATTTGGAGCTGCTGTTAAGCTTGGAGCCAAGTGTCAGACTTCTCATTCACGGTACAAACCCAGAAACCATTGGCATCAACCAGGAAAAGGCCATAGAATGAGATGTCCTAGTTGAGAGACAGGTGCCTGCTAAGGAAGGTAGGAGCCTCCATTGGAATGGAAAATATAAACCCTTTCCCTCCGGTTTATTATAAATTTGAAATCAAGGGGCTCTCAGGCAAGAATACGAGGATAGGAATAACAATTCTTTACTAACAAAGCTAACAAATAGCAACTATGGCATAAACCATAAACAGAACCAGACACCCATCACCAGCCTGCTCGGCCTCAGGCACTTTTCCCTGTGGTGCAGTTCCAGTCACAGCCGGCAGGGGCGCTGGTGGCTCCCTGTGGGCAGGGCGGGTGCGATGATTCCCCCGCGGCTGCAGGGGGAGCTCCGGCGCGAGCCCAGGTGACACGAGGTGATGGCGGCTGCACTCAGGGCAGGGAGGGGTGGAGGAGAGGCTTTTCTTCACTAAACCTCAGGGCAGCTGATTTTGGTGCCAGTGCGGTGGCAGGATCCCCGGGAACAGTGGGCTGGGACAGCAGGATGTCTTGGCAGGCAGGGGCTGCAAGGCTACAACGTAGCAAAGTCTCTGAGCAGGGCAGATAAGCAAGGAAGGAGGGGGCAGCTCCCGACTGGGCAGGGGGAGAGAGAAAACTCCCACCAGAGAGGAAAGCAGCTCCCTGCTGGCCAGTGAGTCCCTTCAGCAAGCAGCAGCTCCGAACTGTCCCGCTCCGAATCTCCGAGATAGAGAAAGGCAACAGCTGCCTTGCCATGGCTTTTACCAGTCCAGTTCTTGGGTTTTCTCTGCCGCCTGAGAAGAAACTCGCCTCTCCCTGTGTTTGGCCACCTTCTTTTGTTCTCTCAAGTACCCAACTATTAGTTCCTTAGCAGCTTATGGGAGAACAAAATTCCTTTAGAAAAAACAAAGGGAAAAAATGCAAACCCCAACATGAGGTACAGGATTTAACATTAAATTACTTGTATGATTATTTACACAATTTGGGGCTTTTTTCCCCAAAGAACTGGAGGCACAGTGGGTTTATTCATCCACCTGATGTCTGGCAGGGAGGTACTTGAGTGTGTTCCCTCCATTCTTTGTCTGGAGAGCTCCCGTGGCCAGTTTTCCCACCAACAGCTCTGTCACTTATCTGTGTGTGTCCTTGGCACAGCAGGAAGAGTAGGGATGGACAGATATGGCCCCAGCATTTTGTGATGGCCTTGAAGTGAGTTTTTTTATAACACCTTAGCTTTTATATTGTGTCCACTTATGCATCCAAGCTGATGGCAGCACTCAGGCAGTTTCTGCCTGGACTGGAGGGTGGATTCCATGAGGAATCAGCCTCTCCCAGGCTTGGGATTCTCCACTTCCAGTGCTGCAGGTCCTGCGTGTGATAGGCAGGGCTGGCACTGCCTGGAGCTGCCGGGTGGGAATAGGAGCTGCTGTACAGTTCCAGCTGCCAGGATTCCAAGCGTTTCCAAGGAGGGTTGCTGGCAGCTTCTCCCTGCCAGGGTTTTCAGCTGTCAAAGCTGATTGTCACTGCGGTGCCCAGGGAACGCTTTGAAGTTTTTAGGCAGAGCAGCCAGTTGGTTCCCTTCCTGACTCATAGTTGACAGGTTTAAGGTAAACATTTTGGGTACTGCTTCTTAGTATGATGAGAAAAATGATGAGAAAAAGCAGTGGACGCTCCAGTTAAAATAAATCCTTTGCTGTGTCATGGTCTTCCAGCCTGCTTCAAACACAGGGTCCTTTAACTGGGATTTTTAAACTTACTCTGTTACTTTCCTGGGTTTTTTTTTTTTTTCAATTCCTAATTAATTAATTTATAAATGAAGCTTACAGCTTGCAATATTAGGGAGAGGAGAATTTGGGCATTTTCCCATGGGAAAGGAAATAAAGCTTTCCCCAAAAGAGTTTTTCTCTTTCCAAGTCCAGTCATTATCTTAATCATGATTTAACTATATAAGAGTTAAAAAGCAGAATTTTATTAGTATTTCTTAATATATATAAGGTGTTACTTGTGTTTTAATGTTGATTTGAAGGTACATTTTGCAGCTTTTAGGAAGGTACTTTTTGTGCTGAATGCAAATAAAATTACACTGAGGTGTAACTGAATTGTATCTGCCTAAATAGATGAGGATAATGAATGTAGTTAAAAGATTGGGTTTGGAGCCTTGTGGAAAGGGCTGTCCATCAAGGTGCTTCTTTAAGCCACCTCTCTTCAGCTGCCACATCGCATTGGCCCTTGGCAGTACTGGGTGGGAATTGGTGGTTATTAGAAGTTGCAAAAATGGGAAGTGAATTGCAGCATTTGGGTTGCACATGGGAATCTGGAGGGAATGAGTTAAAGCTAGGATGGGAATATTGTGTATTCTGGGAAGCTTTCCTGTGGTTCCACATGAGCCCGTGGGCCTCACTTGTGGGCCCCGAAGGACTTTCAGTTAGTGCTGGGTGTCCTCTCTTGTCATTTAGAAATTGCTCACAAAAACATGGAGAGAATTTTTAATTAAAAAAGCCTCCACAAAAGTCCTTAGAGAAATAATAAGCTCTTTAATTCTGTTAGAGGAGTGGAAAGGAAAATTCTTCAAAATTCATAATTTCCTTTTTGTTCAAGTAATTTTTTTCCCGTGAAGATTTTTGACTTGTTTTTTTAACTCCTTCATAGACTCATTTTCTACTTGCTTTAAATAATCCCCAAACTTTTCTTTTTCAGAATTTTGACCCCAACCAGCAGTTTCCAAGATATTTGGACCCTCTATAACTTCCTCAGAAGACACGAGGTATGACATTTTCTTTGGTGTTTGGTCACTTCACTTACAGCTTTTATTTCAAGTAGCTCTGAGGTCATGTCTCATCACTGTATTTCCACTAAGGATTTTGATTTTTTTGCTCTTATTTATTGTTGAACATAAAGGTAGATTTTTGGTTGGATTTCAACAGGTATTTGAGGTGTATGATTTACTGAGTGGTCACTTATTGTGAATGATTTGCTGTAGAGAGTAAAAAGCCTTGAAATGTTTTTAGTAGAACATTTCTGTTTAATCTGTATTTCAGGCTTGCAGTACTCTGCTGTACAGGGAAATATATTTGGGGTTTGGGCCTTCATATATATTTTTGGAATTGATGCAAGTCAGAGCTTCTTACATTTGAAATACACACACATATCTATGTTTATGTATATGTATATCTAAATAAAGCTATTGGGTAACTTAAGAGGGGAGGAAGAATTATTGAAGGTCTTTTAGATTTGTGAAGAAGTGGTTAGAAAATGGAGCTGGAATTTGTATTATTAGATTTTATTATAAGATACAGGATGACTTTTTAAATGTGCTGCCTCAACTTGTGAACCTTTTAGTATCTGCTGTTCCTACTGTATAATTGTAGCAGACACGAGATACTTGATAAATGGCTGTATTAATTTTTTCGTCGTCTTTTTAGATCAATAACAGTCTGAAATTCACTGCTGAGGAGCTGTATGAGTGTGTTTCACAGGAGCTGTACAGGTGAGCCAGTTACTGACCCCATCAGAGAGGGCTGAGGTAGCTTTTTCACCTGTATTAACCAAGGTACCATGAGAGGAATAATCTTGGTCAATTAAAAAAACCCCTTTGTAGGAACAGTGTAAGGAAAAGAAATGTTTTTTTTTTTAATTCCCTTTTTAATTTTAATGCCTGATTAACACAGAGTAGGAGAGGACAGAAATTAAACTGGAGATGAGGCATCAATGCCCACATGGTGATTTTCAGCTGTTGGAAGTGAGGTTTAGTTAAGCCCTCTTTCCTCTGCCAGTAGTTTCTGGCTCATTTCTTGATGAATTTTTGTCACTGAGAGTTTGTACATCCAGGCTCTGGGAGGTTTCTAAAATGCCATCATGGATTTTTAATAATTCCGAGTTGGCTATTAAAGGACAGGTAACTAGTGTTTGCTATTGTGTAGAAATGAATGAGCTGTCACTGGCCAGAATCAGCTGAATGGAAGGCTGGAGGGTGAATTACTCTAAAACCAGTTTCCCTTTCCCTGGTTTGATTCTGGGTTCCTGAATCTTCTGTGAAGTTCAGTGTGCAGATTGCAAGATCAGGGGACAAAGCTATGCAGGGAGGGAGACATTCAACATTTGTATCAGTAAAAAAAAAGTCTAAAAGCTCCATTCCCACAAATTGATGGCTCTAGACCTGAATTGATTCAGGCATAAAGAAAACTATGTGGAAATTTGTGCTCAGCACAGTAAAACAAATGCTTTGGAGACTGCTCTGGCAGCCCTCAGGTTGTGCTTGGGGAACTCAGTGATGGGATTTTCTTCCTTTTTTGAGAAGCAGCTTTTAAATAGTCTCTTGAGAAAGAATCTTTTGGAAACCAAAGTTAGGGCATGTGATCAGGTTGAGATTCCTCTTTGGAAAGCGGCTAAGACATAAAGGGGTGTATCCAGATCCTTATTTTGAGTGTGAATGTCAGTGTATGAAGGAATCCTAAATCTCTCCAGAAGGTGATGCAGTGACCTCTTCTGCCAACTGTGCTGCTTTACCTGCCTTAGAAAGGAACGGGAGCTCTGCCTGCGGCAGCTGTGGGTTGGCTGTTACTGTAAGGAGCATAAAATTCTCAGGTTTAGCAGCTGTAGTGCAAAAGTCGCTGCTGCTGCTTGAGTTTGATGGAAACGTCCTTGAAAATTTAAGTAGTATTTGTTAAGCTTCCTATTCTGCTGTATCCTGCTAACCTTTCTCTCCTGTCTCCCAGAGAGAGGCTGGAGGTGGGCTGGTGCCAGCTGGCACAGCTGGAACAGACTCTGGAGCAGTGCCAGGCGTCGGTACACAGTGAGGTGGAGAACCAGGGCTGGCTGTGACCTGGGCTCAGCCACGTGATCCTCCTCTAAGGGGAGGAGAGGGAAGTGCTGGAGGAGCCAAAAACCTGCAGGCTTTTCTTCCTTAACTGTGCTGGTTTGGGTTGAAGGGAAAACACAGTTCCATGTGGACATTAAATGTCAGGATTTCTGCTGAGAATTCTGTTTACTACTAGAATGTTCTATCTTGAGTGAGGGTGCTGCTGGATGGCCATGAATAACCAGCAGCAGGGCTGGTTTGGGATGTAGCAGCTGTGCTGTCCTGCTCTCATTATCTTGAGTTCATGTGAGGAGCTGAGCTGTTAATGGTTGTGGGAAAACCCCTGTTTGTTTTGCTGGTCCTTTACAAGTGACAGGTGAGGGAAGGGAATCTGTTGTGTCACCCGGGGGCTTGGGAGGGCAGGAAGTAGTTGAGGAATGAAGGACTGATCCACAGACATAGCATGCGTGTCCTGTGCAGTGAAGGCTTAAGAGAGGATGTAGAATGGGCAAAGGAGCAGATTGATGCAGGTGTTTGTCCCATACCCCTCTTCAGAGGGAGAGGGTATTTATCCTTTATTTAAGCAGGCATTTTATCTTCATACAGTGGAAACCTGCTAGCAGTGCTCTTGGGAGAACTCCTTATCCTGGTCTTGCCACAACCTCCTTGAAGGTGGGCTGGTCTTCCCTGCTGTCCAGGTGACATCCCTCTCTGGCTACACTGTTGTTTTCCAGAACTGCTTTAAGTCCATGAACTTTCCAAAAGTCGTTTTCTGAGGCCTTTAATGCTACCTCTTCGTGTATGTGTTTGTACAGAGATGTTCTACAGTGTCTATTTTGATACTAACTTTTGGATGTATTTGTAAATTCTTGGTTGTAAAAATGTAATGTATTGTTACATTAAACAGTGGTTAATTCTGAGTGGCTTTGTACTGGCTCTGCCCAGGCCCCCATGCCAGGGGCAGGCTGGAATTCCTGTTGCAATTCAGTTGCTGTGCAGGGCTGTTTCCATGGCGGTTCTCCAGCCCCTGAAGCAGGTGGGGACTGTTAGCGCCAAGGTACTGCTGGGGGCAGGTTCTGTCCTGACCCTGGTCCAGCTGCAGCACATGCTGGCTGTGCTCTGCGGGCAGCTGTGGAGGACAAGTCTTTTGTTCCCCACTCTCCTGGCTCTCCCTCCTCAGGTAGGCCAGTAAATTTCCTGGGCCTGGTGTGTTTTCCCACTCCCATGAGAAGCTGGAGCGGCCGGCTCCTGCCCCACTGTACAGGTCCTGGCCTAGTACCAGCACTGGTGTAGCTTATCTCTAAACTTGCCCAGGAGTGTTGCATCCCTGTGTTGTGCATTTGCAAGTTTAAGTGGTCCCTATCCCCGTTGCCCTGTGGGGGTACCACTCAACCCTGCAGAGATGTTTCCCACAGCAGGGAAAGCTCCCTTGCCTAGACACTCCCCAGCAGTTGTGGTGTCCGACCATGGTCCTTCCAGCAGCAAGCCTCACTCTTCCCTGCCCAGCATAAGGGACATGGGACACTCTCTCCCATCTCCCTGTCCTGTGCTTACAGCCATCTGAAAAGCCACTTTTAGTATCACAGACTCCTCTTTGGACACCCTCTCCTTGAAGAAAAGGACACATAGGCAGGGCAGAGCACATCTGTGGTGCGAGGGTTTCCCAAAAGGTACTTTTAATGTGTTTGCAGCAGCAGCAAGCAGTCAGTGCTAGTTTTGGCACCCAGAGTTAGATGTGCAGCACTACACATTAGACATGAAGTCATCCCACCCCAAAGTCTGATCCATAGGAATAAAGAAAGTGAACTAAAACAGGACTATGAACACATACAAAATCAAGTTATTTGTGTTCTATCATACTTCCAGCTGGTAATATTAGAAAAGTAAACTTAAGACAGGTACTACAACACATTTTCTTTGCCAGCTAGCAAGAGTTTAAAACCCATGAGAACCCCCCTCCCCAAGTTGTTCTTGTATAAAGATCAGCTCCCTCAGAGTAACAAAACTGCTGTACAGAAAGTGTGCTCTGCATTCTCCTTAAAGTACTTGGAGCCAGAATCCTTTTCCCTCCCTAGAAAGTCTGGGCTGTGTCATGTCCAGAAACCCCGTGCAGCTCTAAGGAAGGTGGTGCAGCCTAACTGACACCATTGCAGCAGAGGCAGCAGCGCACCTGTAGGGGGAATGACTGTCCCACTCGGGCTCTAGGAACTTCAAGGGTGTTTTTTTGTTTCAATAACCATTTACCTGCTATTTAGGTTTCAACAGACTAAATTCTCTGCTGAGTATATAAAAACTGTTATAAAAAGGCAATTGTAAAAGATAAGGTATTAGCAGAGGCATGTCAGCTTTTTTTAATTAAAAAAAATAGCCATTAAATCTATTTAAATAAGGCTTCTTGTTACAGATTGTTCCAGTTACTGAAGGAAACCAAGGCCTGATGAAAGAAAAAAAACCAATATCCCCCACAAACGTTACCCTTCCTGCCCCAAGAACACATCTCCAGGAAGTCATCCAATGTGCACAGTGACAAACACTGGGGGAAACTCCTGAAATGATATGCCCAGTCTAGTTTCTCTTGCATTCAAAACCTTAAAACCTTTAAGTTCTAAAATACACAAAAAACCCTTCATCTCAATATTCTTTCCAAAACAAATATATACAACACGTTAATATGCAATATGCAAAAGCTCTGTGTTGCTGATGGCAACATCTATGCCCTCCCCACCCTTATTCACAGGTACACCTCTACTGAAACACAATTACATCACTAAGCCTGTTAGTTTGAAAAGGGAATTTAATTCACTTAAAACTTGTAAATTTTGGTGTAGGGGCTCCACTCATTTGACTCTGGATTGTAGACCTCAAGTGTATTCAAGAACTCGTTACCATCAAAGCCCCCTACTGCATAAATGGTGTTGGCCACTGTGGTGATGCCGGCATTGCTCCTGGGTGTGGTCATGCTGCCCATCATCTTCCACTCGTTCCTGGCAGGGTCATACATCTCCACACAGTTCACCGCGTGCGTGCCGTCAAAGCCTCCAGCGACAAAGAGCTTTCCTGTGTGAGGAAAGGGAGCCATGCTCACTGTTCAGCACCAGCTGGCCCTGTGGTCTCACCAGCAGGCTGGACAAAGCCCAAAGGGGTGCTCTCGCAGACCTTGGCCTGGTCAAGGGCGGCACTTAAGAGGAATGATGGGCTTTGGGTCTCCTGCCCATGACAGATAGGAATTTGAGTCAAAGTAAGGGCAAAGTCCAAACTCAAAGAGGTGCAACTCTAGAAGCTGCACAGTGACACTTTCAGAAGAAAGAGGTGAGATGAATGCCCCACAAGCAAGAGGTTTTTGCTTTTTAAGTAAAACTGGCTGTTCAGCCAGGCTCCTACTGTATTGTTTCCTGCCCAAAAAGGAGCCCAGCTTTGTATTCTACTTGCATCAGAGCAAACAGAAAAGGCCCTGAGGCAGCAGCAGCCCCAGCCCTACCATCACGGACAGCCACGCCAGCACCGCGTCGTGCCACGTTCATGGGTGCCATCAGGGTCCAGGTGTTATTCTCAGGGTTGTAGCGCTCCACACTGCTGAGGCAGTTCCATGATTCAGCCCCACCGATGATGTACAGATATCCCCCCAGCTCACACACGGCTGACTGGTGCCTCCCTGCAACCAAAGCCAGCACAATCAGCCACCAGCAACAGCCCATGGCAGCAGCAACTCAAAGGGGCTTTGGTTTGGTCTAGTTTTTTATTTGGTGTAGTTCTACAGTTGCCCATTTCTCCCCTGCCCAGCTTCCCAACAAACTTACGGATGTTAAGGGGAGCACAGCTTGTCCAAGCCTTTGTTACAGGATCAAACACATCACAGTTCTTCAGTCCCTTCTGGCCATAGGGATCAGAACCACCTACAATGTACAGCTTTCCATTCAGGGCACACACTCCTGTTGAGAGAGGTAAGAATGGCAAGTGAGAAGGAATTGGCTGAATTTCCACCCCCAGTTGGGGTGCTGCAGAGGCCTCACCTGCATTACAGCGGTTGGTCCGCAGCTCTGGAACAGGGGTCCAGTCATCAATCTCAGGCTCGTACATCTCTCCGCAGCTCAAATCATCCGAGTGGCCGTTTGACCCACCCACAACATACAGCTGCCCCTGAGAGAAACAATCAGTCACCTCTCAGCACACCATAGTCAGCTCATGAGCATCCAGGTAACCATGGAACTACAGTCTAGTACATCCTGTTCAGTGTGCCCCATTCAGCTCAGCCCAGGTGGGGTCCCACATGCCTGCTCCCCACCCCACGCACCATCAGCACTGCCATCTGGAACCGTGCCCTCGGCGTCCTCATAGGTGCAATAAACGTCCAGGTGTCCTTTTCGGGGTCGTAGCACTCCACGGTGCGCAGGCACTCCTCCCTGTTGTAGCCCCCTGCAAGCGAGAAGTTACTGGCCCCACATTCAGAGGCACCAGCATACCCCCGGCCCAGTGCCCCTGCCCTGGCTCACCTGCAGCAATGAGCCTTCCGTGCAGCTCAGCTGTGCCCAGCCCTGAGCGCGCGTACTGCATGGGGGACATGGGCTTCTCAATGAGGTCGCTGGGCTGCAGCTCGAAGCTCAGACTCTTCAGCAGCCGCGGGGTGCTCGACGGGGAGCTCTGGGGGCTGTTGCGGCCATGCAGGAAGATCACGCACAGCACCCCGTCCAGCACGGCCAGGCACAAGTACGTGTTACCTGCAGGGACAGCACACCGCCACCGTGAGTAGGGTGCCAAATGGGCTCTGTTGGTTGTGCCTCTCCCCTTGGCAGCAGGGAAACCTCATTTTTTCTTAGACTTAGTGTTCTAAGTGTTAGAAAAAGTGTTAGTTATTGACAACTATGCTTTAGATATTAAAGAGCGCCTGAAGGACATATGACAACCAACTTAAAAGATGTACTGGGAGTCTCCTTGAACATACAGAGCAAACAGCTGTTATTTAACTATGGACTGCCTATCTCCTTAAGATTTTCTGGAAAAATGATACACGCCATGGATTCAGCTGACAACGAACTGAGATGTATGTGATCCCAGTGTGGCCCAGGTACATCATAAGCACCCTAAAAATTACTTGACTTACGTCATCAGTAAGAAAAAATGCCTCAGCATTGCTCAAAGATGTGAAGGAAAACCCCAGGGAGCAGGAGGTGGCAGGTACCCAAGACCAGACACATCTGTTAGACAACCCCTGCCCTTGTTACTCACTCGAAGTCTTCTCTGAAGCAATGATTTTCCACTCGTGTTTAGGACTCTGAACAGTAGCATTTGGAGAAAGACTTCCAGAGGAGCTGCTACTGATCTGCTTGTGATCATTCTCACGTGGTGGCCTCTTCTGCAAAATCAAAAGGCAACTACAGAAACCTAGCCAGACTACAGCTCCTTCTACCTCTGCTTCTCTGAGATACTACGTAGCTACTCCAGAGCACCCTCTGCAGAGCAGCATTTATAGCACACCTGTCTTTTCAGCAGAACATCTTGCCTGCCCAGTGACCATAAACCACCCTACACTTTTCTCCTGGGACTCACTTTATCCTGTGACTGCAACTTTTTACTGCTGGTGCTGTACTGCAAATCCCTGGAATTCAGTGTGCATTCTGAGCAGGATTTACAAATATAAGGAAAGAGCTACATGCATCTGGAGAGAACTGAGCTACCACCTAGGAGCCTCACTTCCAAGCTCTGCTTCTGGAACTTGAGTTAATTATATAATGCTGTTTGGAAGTGAATTAACTATTCTCTTCATTCCCTGAAGACAAATTAATTTCACCTCAGTTCCTCTCTGTGCTCAGATTAGCTGTTTCTTGGATTTTACTCCCTTGATACTTCCCACTAACAAGACATTTCTGCTTTCTTTCCATCTCCAATTAAATTTATAGTGTAGCTTACATTATTTTGCTCTATTAAAAACCCCAAAATTTTGAGTTTCAGCACAGTTGGCTGGGTTGTTGAGGCTGTTCCTGAAGCCCAGGAAGTGACCATGCTGTCTATTCTGCTCAGCAGCAGAGTTTATGACCACAGTCCAAAGTCTGCAATGCTTGCAGTTCCCTGGAGCCTGATCTCCATGGAAACTGTCACAAGACTTCTGAAACACATAACCTAACTCAGATAACCTCACAGAGGAGCTGGATTGCTAAACTCAGCTCAATGTGACAAGTGCACTTGTGGAGATCATTTTTGTTATTTCTGAACCTTCGTCAAATTAACCACTTACGCTCTTTAAATTGCCTTGACAGCAACAGAAAAGACAAAGTTTTGTAATTTAAAAATGTAGAAGTTACAGTTTCTCCAGGACTGGTATCTAGGGGTTTTTTAGTGTTAGTTCTCCCAACTCTTTAGGATGTCTGAAGTTGGTGATTTTTCTTATCAGAAAGGATGGCAGAAAAACATTGAGAAGTCCTGGTCTTACTTCTGAAAACTTCTTAATGTTCTTTCTTAATGAACTTGCTTGAAGTTCACCTCTCTGCTTCTAACCATTAAATGTGGTATCCACAGGTGGAGAACTCTGTGAAAGCTTTCTAAAAACAATCAAGAAACTGGAAAATTAGCTGGCTTTTCCTTTTCCTCTCATTTCATTTCTAAAATCCACATTCCGGGATGGAGAATGTTTTATATACACATTAGATAAAAACTTCATGAGGTAAACTTTTTCTTATGAACATGTTTCACTGTTATAAAATATTACAACGTATTTGCTTCAAAATCATAAATTTAAGCCAAGTTCATTTGTATAAAGCAACTGATAATTTACAACTGTTAGTCTTTTTTTATTCTTTTTATCTTAGCCTGCGTTATACTAAGCCATGTAGTTTTCTAGACTTCAGAAGGATTACACATGGTTAGAAATAAAAAAATAAATAAAAGCCATAAAAGAGACCTCTCAAAAAGCACAAGAGTGATTTGCACTCAGTCAAAAATCAGAGAGATCTGGCAGCTACACCACCAGTGCAGCTGAACAAAAGAAGCGGACACTGGCAGCTGAAGGATTAGAACTTAGATCTGTAATCTTTTTCTGGGCCCAAATTTAACAAACACATTCCCCACTGCAAGCCAAGCAAGTCTGCATTTCTCTACAGTCTCTGGGAACTCTAAGAGGTCTCAGCTGACTTCCTACAGCTGAGTGCTTGTCTGCCTCTTCTTTCTTCTAACAGCCAGGATTGATTTTGGAGTCAGAATTAGAGCACCCTGTTTTGAAAAGGCTGAGAGTCAGCCCCGCCTGCCAAAGAGACAGAAGCTGAGAGCACATCACGGCCTGCAGCAGCTCCCAGCCAGACACCTTCTCGTAGTGCTTTTCTCCACTACAGCACATGCTGCCTTTTTGGCAGCAGAACACAGGACTTCAGGTGTGCTGTAAACTGCTCCAGTCTACCTGGGGCTCCCTGAGACTGGTCTGCAATTTGTACCTGCACAAACTGAATGTGGTCATCATCACTGCCATACACCTCAGCCTGTCCATCTAGCAGATTTCCATCAAGCAGCTTGTGATCAGCTGAGTAGTACAGCGTTTGCACCTGCAAAAACAACAACAGAACACCCATGTGGCTGCTGTCTCTGTTCTCCTCAGCTACAGGCACACTATCCCAGGCACCACCCTGCTCGTCAGTTCATCTCAAGCTTGCACATTGGCAAAACTAAAAGGAAGCAGATGTCATGGTGGCAATCTTCAGACAGGTGTTGAAGGTTCCTTATTTTCTCAGCTTGAAAGAAATCTTCATTTTCCATGGGCTTCTGCTGTTTTCCCAGCACAGAAACATTAGACAAGCAAAAGGCACATTAATTTGCAGAGTTACATAAATTCACAGTCTCATGCAAGCATTTTCCTTATCCCTGCACACAAGTTTTCTGCTTTGAAAAATACACATATTTATCTCCATCAAAAAAGGCCAAGAAAAGCCAACAGTGGACTCTAAAAGAAAGGTATGGGCATGAGGGAAGACAACACAAATTTAAGTTCTGGAAGAAACTGTTGTCCACCACTGAAATCAAATGCAACTGTTTCAATGAAATGCATCTTAATTTCAACATGATCAAAGCTTTTAAATTAGTTTCTCCAAGAAGAAATACACACTTGAGATTATATGACAGCATCAATATGTACTTTTGCCTAGACAAGTGTTTCTGGGGATCTTTCATGCTTGTAATAACAGACCTGAAAATTTCGGTGTTTCATGAGATTTGATAAAGTCCATTTGCTGAAGCCAATTGAAATTTTTGTCTCCCCGCTAGTTTTGCCATTAAACACTGCCCAGGCTACATCTACCATTAATTTAATGAGTAAAGCCATTTAACAACACACAAGTTTCATAATAATGCATCCTGTAAAGGAGTAAGTAAACACCATTAAATCATCATGATCGTTCTCTGCCCACAGCGGATTTTCTTAGGAGCACTGGGGCAGGACTGCTGCTTCTGTACGTGTCAATACACTTGAGGCTCTTCTTGGTTCTTCAGCCTTGGTATCCTAGTTTTGTTAATAAACCTATGGGGAGATAAACCAATGGGGAGGAACAACCATTAGAAGCTTTTACCTACTGGGCGTTTACAAGCAAAACCTGCAAAGGAAAACATCACCAATCTATGGCAAGTCTCAGTATCACCTCCCCAAACTAAAGCAGATACAGGCCACTCTGAGGCTACTATACAGCAACGGGGAGCAAAAAGGAAAGTGAAGACCAGACTGAACAGTGCATTCAGCTCACCTGAACACCCCCCCCAGTTTCACAGCTTAGGGGTACCTATAGCAAAATTTAAGTTCTTTAGGGTCATAGTTAAAAAAGTGAAAAAATAATTTAAAAAAAAAAGTAAAAAGGGATCATCCTTCATACTGGCTTTTTTGGTTCGTTTTTTTTTAAAATGATAAATCCTATAATCCCATTTTCTTAAAGACTAACCTCTTCCATTAGATCTTCCAGGCTGCCTCCATTCTCCCAGATGCTGCGCTGTACCCAGTTGATTACCTTTGTGTACAATTTGCCATTGCTGGGTAGGCCAACATTGTCTTCCAGCATTATTTCCAGCTTGAGGGAAAAGAGGAAGGATTATTTACTCTCTAGGAATCACCCTGTAGCACGCTGTACTTTACACAGTGAGCAGAACTCCCGCTTTACCACAGAGCCAGAAAACACCACAAGCAGCTGAATTTCAGCCTATGGAACTAGGAAGCATATTTAAATACAATCACCTTTTAGACCTTGAAAGGCTGACAGTATGCGTTCTCTACAGTTAAGGTTCACAGCAGTAAGAACAGGACACAGATCCAGAATTGTCACATTGTTAGCAGCAATCGGTACACCAAGATTTCCTGCCCTCTAAAGGGAAGGAAATCCTAGTTGCTCCTCAGTTTGCTTTTAGGAAATGCTGTACCAGAAGGAATTCTACAAACTTAAGCTAACCTTTAACCGTGGTAGCTTGAGAAATTCCTCCTGTTCTGAAATCTCTACAAGGTGTTCCTGAATGTAGCCATCAATCTTGTTCAACAACCGAGAGTCTCCCATGCAGCTGGCGAAGTTCCGATACGAGATGCAGCTCTGCACGTCCATCTTGGAGAGCAAATAGTCACCACAAACCTGGCAACAAGAGCTGCAGCTTAGCGTACAAGCAGACGGGGTTTTATACATTTAAATTACCTATCCCACACATTCAACAGCAGCTGTTTTCTAATTGCAGAGCAGTGACTGACTGCTGTCATCCCCATGCCAGTGCTGTAAAGGAAATGCTGCCTTTCACAGGAATATGCACATCTTAAAAGAAAAAGTTAGACACATTTGGAAGCTACTGACATCTACATTGACCCCACACTTTTCTGCTGAACACCTATTCAAAACTACTTCTCCATCAGGTGAGCTAATAATCCCAATTCCCTTGTAAAGGGTATCCCTATCTGCGGCTAAGGGCATTTCCAAAGCCAAGAACTATAAAATTTATGTTCAGGAATGTGTGAATTATTCTTTTTCTGACACATTTACAGATTTGTTCATGCTCCTAACACAATAAGGCACAGCACTGCTGCCACAGACCTGAAGGTAAGGAATCATCCAAGATTCAAAGCTGTTTTTCTGACACAGGTGCACATATGCAAAACTTAATTTCAGAGAACACTCTGGCATCGAGACAGCCCAAGTGGAAGCAATACACCGTGCTGGCACCAAATCAATACGGTGCTAGGAACATCAACAGCAGCTCTGTGCTGAGCACTTCTTCAACAAAAGTATCAGTTTTTGGCTCACTAACACCAAAAGACACAGTGCTATCAGCCTGGGAAGGCAGAATGGACTTCCAGAAGAGCTGAGAACCGTACCTGCTTAACCCTCTCCATCTTCAACTTCTTTGCTGCAGAGTATACATCTTTCACCAGCTCTTTATCAGCTTTTAACCTATTAAAGACAGAAATTTACCTCTATTATTCTGATTTTTCAAATCAAAGGCTATCCTCTCTCTAGTTACTGTGAGAACTACTTACTGAGCAGTATAGGCATAATTCAACAGAACTTCAACAGCTTCTGGGTTGAGATCATCAAATTTCACATGGGAAACCCCATGACAGTCGCTATCAGTGTTGAAGATTTCAAACAGGTAGGGACTGCAGCAGGCCAGCACGGCTCGGTGTGCCAGCATCTCATGTCCACACACCTTTATGTCAAACACAAACAAGAAGCTCATGTGCTGGTGAGGATTTTCTGTAATTAGCTCGTATTTTCACAATATGAAGGCCTACTCAGGTGAGTGCCATAGTTTAAATAAATTTTTCAAGTCAAGAGTCTCCAGCTAAAAGTTAACAACACTTCACCCAAAGTGCACCCCTTTTGAGTTTTTTTAGTATGCATTTTTCAGAAAAATGGGTTTCTAAAATCACACATCTCCCAGTCAGTGACGCATGTTCATATGGTGTACCCCCACTACCCACCCTGGGCACCCCACTGAGGCACGGCACAGGTACCTGGAGGCGGACATCGCAGAACTGACCGCTCTTCCGTAAGGCATTGAGTTTGGCAACAGATGACTCAATGAAGTTTTCATCTTCAAACATCAAATATCCGTTGGGAATCATTTTGGTGTTGGTCTGGCTGCACACGCAATGAGTAAAGGTTACACATACAGCATTTTGCTTCAGTACAGCAGTTCTAGCAACACATTGTTTGCAAACAAACATGCAGGGGGAATTAATGGATTAATGATTTTTAGGGATTGAGGCCGCAACTTTTAATGTATTCACATCACTTTAGCAGGTACTGGGTTCAAAACCAAAGGCTAAACCTGTGCCACCTCTGTGGGAGCAAGCTGGGAGCCACTGGATTACATGGATTCCCCACTCTAAAGATCTTTTTAGGTGGGTCCACCCCCCAGCTATCATTATTCATCACCACTTTCCGCTCCCTATCACCCTGGTCCAGCTGCGTATTTTGCAAACACAAAACCCAGTTACACTGAAAAAAAAGAACTGAGAATTTGAAGTAGCTAGTGAAGAATAGAGAAACATTTTCTGTTTAAGAGTAATGACTCAGTATTTTAGAGCAGCTGGAAGTCATGAACGAACATTATGGACCAAAAAAACCAGACAGAATTTATTAAATTCTGAACAAGAATCATGTATTTTAAGTCATCTCAAAGCTAGAACAACTTCTTCTGAAGACCTCAGCTATATACAAACATACCACCTCAGGGAAATCGGTCCAAGACTGGAAAAATAACTTCAGGAAACTAACTTTTTTATCTGGAAGCTATTTTATAGCTCCTTTAATTGGTTATTTTTTAGCTAACCATTTTCCAAATAGGAAGATAATTAAGAATATTAAATTATTGCCCTGAGGTGACCTAATGAATTTGAAATAATAATTTAAAAAATCAAATTTTAAGTTTGAGCTGCTAACAGACACAGAAGTAAAAAATCTTAGAGGAAAGTATGTGGGATTCTATTAATGTTACCAGCAACAATCTATATTTCTATCTCTATCTTTTCAGAATTACAAAAATTCTGAAGATAACACTAAATAAGAAAACCTCAAACCAGAAAAAATGGATTGCAAAAATCAGTAAGAAAAACAGCAAGACTCCCACAAAATACTTCTAATGTTAATCCATCTATTTTAAATTCACTTACTACTGTGAGTATTCAACCCTAAACTGGCAACAATAATCTTACTTGCAAATATCCATTTGTTGTGTTTTATTAAAGGATGTAATTTCAGCAGAAGTATTGACTACTGTATACACAATTAACAGTACAACCTACCAAGCAAATATATGACTGCAAATTTAAAATATCCCAGTGGTATCACTGCGTCAGAACACAGCACTTGAGTTTCAGGATCTCCTGACAGGGAAGATGTTTGTGGAAACGCAAACGCAGATTGTGTGTTTGCAGCTGCAATACGGATTCCAAAACTATCAGGCTTGAAGATGATGTAATAAAGTCCTTATGAGCTATAGACATGAATTTCTTCTGTGATAATCATGCATCATAACCTGTAATAAAGGAGAAGGTATCAAATAAGGACAACAGATAGTCCTGCCACGTATTTCACATAAAACTTGATAAATGTTCCTGACCCAAACAAACAAGTTTTTCTTCACAAACAAGATCTTTTGGGTTTTTGGGTTTTTTTTTTTTTCCACAAAAAGCAAGCAGCCTGAAAAATTCCATATTGACACTAATATGCCCTCATGCCTAATAAGAGATCAACCACATCATCGTTATACCCCCGGAGACAAGAAAAGGGCTAAATTAGGGCTTACAGAAAAAGTTAGAAGAGCTGAATCCCATTTTTAGCCAATCCCTTATCAAGTCTGCCCTTCAGCATGTCCTTATTATTATTGTTTGCAGAAGTAGGTAACTAACACGTAACGCAACAGAAATTATTCCATTTTCTAAAAGCACCCAATCCACAAGTCTCCTACCTTTGGCTCTTCTTGTGCTCATCTACTTAAACCCTTCTTCTACTGAATGCCTAAAATTGTCTGAAGATGGATTAAGGACATGTCTGAAATGACTGGGCATGTCTCCAGTCTCTGCTACTTCCAGAAAGATTTATAAAGTTAGGAATCACTATCCGCATGACAGCTTTCTTTGGTAAAAAGTCTCTCTGCCACACTGGGAACAGAATCTGTTGGGTTCTGATTGAGCTCTGCACTGGCAGTGCAGACTGGGGAGGCTTTGCTGGGAATCCACATACTGATGGGCTCTTTATGCTGGGATTTCTCATAAGGGGAGAAGAGGAGGAGCAGCAGCAGGGAGAGATCAGGCAACAAACACTCACTCTGGAACTTTCCATGACCCTGGCGCCACCTCAGGAAAACGTCAATCACTTCAGTTCCAACACTATATTTGTACCTACAGAATAAATGCCACATTGGGAATGGGTTTCCTAAAAATAGGTGCAGCTCACTTCCCCTTGTCAAAAACTAAAAGTGCCTTCCATTGCAGGGAAGAGAACCTTGTGACCCTGGTGTGTGGCCAGTGCCCAGCCCAGCAGCTCCAGCAGGACACTTATTCCCAGGAGCAGCAGAGGGCATTATCCCACCATGTACCAGCTCCATGGGGCACTGCCCCCCATTCCCACAGCCAGGCACACAGAGTATTTCAGCCAGCAGAGAACCATGCAGGCAGAGTCAACACTCTCTGTGCTTGGCTGCTGGAGCAGGCACAGCCACACAGCCTGGAGAAGGGTACACCTGCTCCCGAGCACAGCAGCATCTGCTGGGAACGCAGCACGCCAGAATGCTGGAGCACTGCAGGAGCAGCACCCCAGGACACTACTTCCTCCAACACACTGCAGTGCCAGTCTGCTTTGCTGGGAAAAGAAATCTCACAAAAAAGGTATATTCCTTTTGTGATCCTACAGGTAAGTTATGAAGCTGACACCAAGCTCTATTTAACAAATACTGTTTAATTAGACATTTGCCATTCAATACTTCCCCCGTTGGTACAACCTGCATAATCACTGCAATTTTTAAAGCAAGCAAACTTCTCAAAACAGAACCCACCAGCCTGATGTCCACATCTTCCCCAAAGATTCACCACAACCAAAACATTTTGAAACACAGGACAGTTAATTAAACAATTCTAACTAAATCCCACAATCATCCTCACTCAGTTTACATGTCTAGGCATGGGCTGTCACTTTCTGCTGTAACAGATCAGTTTTATTTTCAGTGCTCTAACTCTGCCACATGCACTTGCTTGGGACCTTGAAGACCTACGAAGGTCATAAAAAATAGTTCTGAATTGAAACGGAAGATTAGTCTTTTAAAGTCCTCCTCTGTGCGAGACACCAATCTCACACACATGCATTTATGCCCCATCAGTATTGTCCAATCTGAATATCTATGAATTAGAACATCTTAATTACTACCACAGAGTTTCAACACTGTTATGTGTGTCATGGCTAATATTATCACTCAAAAGAGCATTAAATAGCTCAACTAGATTCACAACTTTCTATATTTTGGTTTGGAGTACTACTGCTAGAACACAACCCAAACTATCCGCAAAATTCACTGCACAGTCAAGAACACTGCCTATTCTGTGTTAGATTATAAAGGTTATAAACAAACTCTTTTCTTCAAATTATTTTTAAAAATCAAAATCACTTTGTCATTACCTTCTCTCCCTTCCTCCTGGCTTATATTCCCTTTTAGCTCAGCACATTAATAATTCTGTGGCTTTTTTTGAAACTCTCCAGTATTTTGAATTTTTTTAAGCCAAGTGAGTTATTTTCAGATGACTGTCAGCCAGGTAAAGCCTGGTGCTTCTGACACAATGACTGTTCACGCTCCATCCAAATGCACTTCATAAACACATTAAAGCTACAGAATTATCATCCCAGAATGGGAAAACCACATTCCATTGGAGAAAATTCCTACTTGAAGCAGCTAGTCCCTGCACTTACTCTTAAAATGATGCAAAAAAATAAAGAGTAATCTGTAAACTCTGGATTTTTGTTTTAGTTTTAACAGTAAGAACTGGTACTGGTGTTGGGGCTGGAGATCCCCTTGGATCAAGAGCTAAAACACTGGGCTCAGGCAGGCTTGATGGCATGGAACATCCACGTGGTGTGTTCTGGCACCCCAGCTGTTCTCAGACACAGGAATGCCAGGACTCAAATGTCTGCCCAGCCGCTTGATTTTAAACACAACCTTGTTGTAGTAATTGTGGTTCCTGAACATATCATGTAGTGCACAGACTGAGATTTTCCTTTGCTATGTATGTGCACCACCAGACCATGAACAAGACACAACTCATAATGCACCTAGAGATAAACTGGCTGCACATCCTGACTTCCAGAAGAGAGACTCTCTCCTTTTAAACTCCTCTATTCCACTGTATGTCCATTTAAAGGTACATTTAAGAAAACTCACCTAAATAGCAATGATACTGAGACACAGTGATCCTCAGTGCTGCCTGAAGTATCTCCCCCACAGAGTCTCTTGCAGAAGCTGTGGCCTCAGGTGACCACCAAGACAAAAAGCCCCAGAGGCAGAAGTCACTTTGCCCATGACCCAACAACAGGGACCATCTATTTTACCTCTCATCTTTAATACAGCCCGTTTTCCATGTGCAGTATTTGCTGTGCCAATTCTGCACAAACCTTTTAGTCAAATTAAGGTATTACTTCTTCAATTCACAGGTAAAGCACTACTTTGGGGGAGACTCTTGTTAATCTTCCGATTTAAAGCCAATACTTGCTGATAGGACAGACATTGGATTGACACTCGTGAAACAAAAATGGAATTTAACACCCAGTCAGTGCATTTTGGCTTGAGACAGCCCAGCTCAGAAGAAATGTAGGTCACACCCACGACTGCTCAGTCCATTATCTGTATCAGAAGATAAAACCATATGTCCTCAAAACATTTCCTTCATACATTACCATTTAATTATGGTAAAAACATATCTTTTCATGTCCGAGTCTGCATTTGGGCAAAACACCAAAGACCAAGACATTATCGACATACTTTACACCACTAAATAAGCTCAACCTCTTCCTACCAGTAATCTAAAGTAAGACTCAGAATTTACTACAATTTTGTTTTGCTTATTCACTTTTCAGTTGCTGCCCAATAAAGATTTAGTCTCACTGATAACTACAGCTTGTAGACAAAATTGTTCTATTTCACAGCATATCAGCCTCAGTCATGCTCCCATCCCAACAGTGAGGAGAGAGGGAGGCAAGACGGAATATTTGCTATCACTGGTTAGGAACTGAAGAAAAAGGACAGAGAACTGTGGACGTTCTCCAAAACTTCTTACACGCAGCCCCAAAAGATGCAATGTTTGGACTGCCCTCTAAAGAGAGCAAGCCCAGAAAGGTCTTCCAAACACATTTATGCATGCAGACTTAAAAAATTTATAAGCAGCAGGCTTCATGTTTGAATGTTACTGCTGTTCCAGCGACAACCCCCAGCTGTAACACTCCAGCTGCCCATTCAGCACTAGCTACCAGGACTGGTCTCCCACGCTTCTCTGCCCTAGCTCTGATCATCAGCTCCCTTTTCACACTGGTTCTACCTTTCCTCTCCTTTCCCACTTTATACTTTTGCTGTTTTTGTCACAGTCTTTATCTACATCTCTTTATCAACCCTCTGCCTCACATTCATGCTACTAAAATCGGGTATATTTCCTCCCATTTCCCCATTCCCTGTGTTTATTTTTTTCTACTAACACACACTTCCCACAGTTCTCCAAACATCTGTCTCACAACCAAATCAGTGAATTTGGTTGTGCAGTTGTTGCCTTTCTTACCATCTCCTGCTCCTTAAGAAGTCAAGCTGAGGAGAACAGAATTAGACTCCATTACAGCAGCTAACACACAGTTTCCTAACAGGAAAGTATACCCTGACTGTTGCATCCTGCGCTCCAGGAGTCAGGCTGTGGCTACAAAATCCGCTGTCTAAAATTAAACCAATATCTCCATTAAAGCACCACATCCTGCTTGCTTGCTTATTTTCTAGCTCGCCGTCAGAAGAGAATAAATGTGGTATCTACACACCCATCACTGCAAACAACAAAAAACAAGAGTCCTCCCTTCCCAAACCACACAAATAAGGCGTGACATGAGACTGTATTTCCATTAGTCTATCACCACTCATCTCCTTAGGAACTAACTCAGATGCTTTGCCTCTCACTATCAACATTTTTCTATCTTGAATGAAGTTATAGCCAATTCAGGTTTTATTGTCTGAGCAAATGCTGGGTGAAGAAACAGCAAAAGTGCCAAAGCAAAGGCATTTTCTATCTTGATATGCCTCTGAAAAATTCTAAAAAACTCTGGAAACTGCTGCATGCAGGAAGAAAATACTATCATACCTCCCCAACCACCCCCCAAAAAAATCCTAAAAAACCGAAAACAAACCGCTCTGGTCATTCACCCTCATCAGCTTTTCCCAGAAGCGCTAATGTGGGCTGACACTGGTTTTGTTTTATTATTTCCCACTTCCTAGAAATGGTATAGATGACAGAGAGGGTCACGACATTGACAACCAGCTGTCAGCATGCGATGCTCATCCCGGAGAGGCTATTTCCTTCAAAGTCCAGGATTCCCGCGATTTTCTTCCCACCCCTCGCGAGTCTC
>JAHLSL010000200.1:883177-985536 GCA_025920805.1 Petroica traversi
CCGCCGGCGCTGAGGCGGAGGGGCCGCGGAGGGCGGGGCGGCCGGACGCTTTTCGCCGAAAAGAGTCCGGCCGCCCCGCCCTCCGCGGCCCCTCCGCCTCAGCGCCGGCGGCAAGAGGCGCCGTGCCCTTGGGGGCTGAGGCGGAGGAGGTTGTCGGGGTGGGACTGCCGTGCCCGTTTCTTCTGGTATCGGCTGCCGCCGCGAGCGTTGCTCGCAGCGTTCAGCCCCGAGCGCAACTAGTTCAGTAACCTTTGTTTTTCAAACCTGGCACTGCTTGCTCTCCTTAACCACGGCACCCCCTCAGCCTTGAGATTCGCCCTGGCGTGACACTCCCTCAGTTCTGACTTCCTAAGTCATGCCAGAACCTCAGCTATAGCTCTCCCTCGGTCATTACTCCTTACTCCTTCTCAGCCACAACACCCCCTCAGCTGTAACATCAGCTCAGCCATAGCTCTTATTCAGCCATGACTCCTCATCAATCTGGGCTGTAATTCAAGGCATCATACCTATCTGACAAAAAAATTAGCCTATTTAATGCCGGGAACTCTCCCTGGCAGCTTGCCCTGTGTGTGAGGCCTCACTCCATCACCCTGGAATCCCTCTGGGAACGGCATTTTCCCAGTTGGATGAGACATATACCCACACGCTCTTCAGGATAAATTATGTCTTTCCAGGGAAATTAATCTTTAAATATCCCTGCTGATAAACGAGGGATATTTGAAGCTCTGTCTGTTATGTGTTTGCATGCAAGCTCCTGAATCATGGCTAGGCCTGAGAGCTGCTGCAAGATCATAATAAATAATCCATGGGCTGGGTGAAGTCTGAGAATCCATTTTTGCTTCCTGATTTAAAGTGCCAAGGTCACCTGGAAGGCTGCATACACTTCCCTGTGCAATTTCCTTGAGGGCTTCCTCCAGATTCAGAGGCCGCCTTGGTGAGGAAATAGGAAACCTGTAGATTATATTAGATACAGCTTCAGTGTCTCAGCTGTTCAATATACATGAGATTTCGTAATATATTATATAATCTACTCATTTCCCCGACTCTCTTCAAGAATCTCAGTGGAGAAGCATGTTTCAAAACACTGAAGTTGGGCCATTCTGAGGTTTCACGCAAAAAGTGCTTTAAAATACTGAAAATAGTGATCTTGTCTCATCAGAAGCAGACAGAGGCATTAAGCTGTAGGTATATTCCTCACCTGCACATATATCTCAGCTGCAGCTGAGCCCTCTCCAGCTTCTCATCTTGCCTGCAGCAAACACAGCAATCCCAATTTCCCACCTCTCTGAGACATTCTCACTGCCGCTTTTCAGTTTTTTAAATCACCAGCCACACCTCATGGCTGCTTTCCCACTCTCTGCTTTCTTTTTGAATGAAGTTTCTTATCAGGACTGTGTTAATCAAAGGCAAAGCTGAGAGAGAGAGGGAGGTATAGGAACATTGATCAAATAGAACGAAGCTGGGATGTTACTTAAATTAAGTAAATCTCAGGATTACGCAAGCTGCTGTTCCAGTTTCCTTAGGGATGGAGATGCCTTTATGAATCACAATCAATTTTCATTGTCAGTCACCACATGCGACATCAGAGAGCAGGAGCAGCAGCTACCCTACAACACAGTTAGCAGATGAGTGTTCCCAGTTTTTTTCCCATGGACTCCCGTAACAGGGGAACAATTTTGGGATTTTGCAGAGCAGGGCTATGCCAGGAACTCAGCTCTCCTTCCGCCCAATTGCATTCTGATCACTCAAACTCACTCCCACTGAAAAAAAAGGTTTTTTTTTCATCCACTCCTTGCTTAGCAATCAACATGAAATTATTTTAAATCATTAAAACACCCTTGCTCTGGATCCTATGATGATGGAAGTTACTTCTGTGACACGCAAATAACTTCATTTCAAATGGCTAAAAACTTTGCAACCCTTCCCAATGAAACTTGTGCTAAATCTTAATTGATTTGTAAAGAAGAACACATTATGGAAAGAGACTGGTGGACTGAGTTAATACCAAGTGATTGCGTTACTAGGAGCTAGACTAGAAGAACTAGTTGTTATGCTTGTGGAGGCTCTGGATGTTCTGCAAACCTTTTGTCTCCTGCCATGAAAAATACAGTCTAATGCCTGGAAAGCCCACTTGCTTGTCATGCAAATTGTGTGTTCCCCCTAGGTCAGGTGTTTGTAGGTGTCCCTGATATGGCTCTTTTGCTGGTCTCTGCCCTGTCTCATCCATAGATCTGATGTCTCTGGGTATTACAAAGGCTTAATATTATAACATCAACTCTGCTTCCTAGAGAATTTGTCGTGAAAACCTCCTGAGAGGGGAAAATACTGTATTTGGTTAGAGCAAAATATGTAGCTTGGATTGCTGCACTAAGAATGGAGGAAGTGTAGAAAAAATATGTTACTCCTAGAAGTGAGAATAAGGCCCTTTTTTTTTCCTCATAAGCTGCTCTACGAAATGTCTGTAAATTCAGAGTCAAGTAGTGCTTCTCTGTGGCCACAGACTAGCACAGCTCAGTGCAGTGCAGTGCAGCATCCCCAGCCAGAGGATCCAGTCCCTGCTCTTGTTTTAAATAGAAAATTGTTTTTAGGAATAAACAAAATGCTTTGTGAAACTGAATACAATTTAGTTCAAAATCCTTTATCATGTATGTATTTAAAATAGATATATAGAGATATGTATTGCAATTGAAGTTTACTTGTGTTCTGTGTAATTATCACTTACACCAATCTCCTCATTCCGTAACTTTTCCTTGCTGCACTTTGAAAGGGTTTTCGATAATTCATTCTGGTTGCAGAAGTACTTGTGTAGAACGTGTTTTGTCTGTGCCTTGGCTCTCAGAGTCCTTAGCAGTGACATTTTAATGGTGTTTGGGCTGGGTTGGGATTAAGAGTCCATGTTCAACTCTTCCCTGTAAATTCTTCTTCAATCTGCCATCTGGCTGGCTGATAAGAGCTACACTGAGCAGGGCAGTTCATCTCCTTTCCTTCCCAGTGGCAAAGCAGTGACAGTCTTGGATAAATTCTTTACATAGGAGCAAAGAATGTAGGAAATTTATAAGCATTATGAAGGAGTATTAAAAGACACGTTTAAGAGCCATGGCCTTATATTTTAATGTCAGGTTCTCTATCAAATCTCTGACCATCTTTCTTGAACAATGTAAACAACTTCCCTCCTTCATTTCAGGAGACACCATTCTTCCACCACAGTCACCTTCCTTGATTTGTGTTGGACAGAAAGCCTTGGTCTGCCGCACCAAAGCTATAAGTTGTGTCTTGTCTCATTTCCATTAAGAAAACAGAAGTCTCCTTAATTGATTCCATTGGATGAAGTCCATAGGAAATGTATGGAGGATTCTGATAGAGCCACTAGTTAATGTCTTTAAAAACCCCCTTTTTCTGACTACATGTCCTTGAAGGATCAGTCTTTCCATCTTAAAGACACAGCTTTTGGGATGAACCTCATGTGAACTCCCAGCTGCATATATATCTTGCACAGAGAAAACAGCTACAATTTTAGAAAAATTGCAGCTTTTATAGCTCTTTCAAGACAATTCTCCCCAAGGAACTGTCAGCAGATCCATCTGGGCATGAAGACACTACCTTTATTTATATTACAAGTTATTTTTACTTGGCCTGGGACAGTATTTAACCTGATGTAACATCAGTTCAGAAGTATGGATGTGTTCACAAAGCAGTACCTGTTCTGTTGTCATTCTTGGAGCAAACAAATTCTTAGCTGATATTCAGATCTGATTCCAAACATTTGTGGCAGCACATTTGTGAATGCCCCATCCCTGGAAGTGTCCAAGGCCAGGTTGGACAGGGCTTGGAGTAACCTAGGGTAGTGGAAGGTGTCCCTGCCCATGGCAGAGGGTGGAACAAGATGAGGTTTAAGGTCCTTTCCAACCCAGCAATTCTGGGATTCTATGATTTTAAGGAGTCGGGACTAAAGTCTGATCCTTTTGACTTTGCAAGCATGCTCAAGAGCTTCTTATCAGGAACAAGCCTTTAAAATTTTTTCTAGTGTGTGGCTTTCCTATAGAACTTGAAATTTTGTTACTTGTTCATTAGGACTGAAAGCCTAGGTAAAAATTAAAAGCTTGTCAGCTATTTTAATTTATGGTTGCTGGACAGTGATATTTGCAAATATATTCCAGTTGTACGTTACAAAAACGTTGACTCGTTTCATACATCTATATGTCTTTCTTGCTTCCATAAGGACAATAGTTTCTTTGGCTGAAACATCCTGTTCAGAGGGTTACAATAAAACACTTTGCACTTGAATTGTTTGCCTTCCTGACCCTTCAGCTTTCTGCCAGCTTCTGACTGTGCACTCAAGTAAGAGCTTTGTACTATTTGTCCTTGAGGCTGTATTCAGTAAGTGTTTGCTGGCTATACTGGAGCCTGGTAGCTCCCAGTTTTCTTTTTCTCCTTTTTAGTTTTCTGCCTCTGAAGCTGCATCATTACTTTCGCTCATGGTCTAGTGAAAAATCAGAATGTTAATAAAGAATGGTAACAGTGGGAAATCTTTGGAAAACAACAGATACCTGATTGCCTCTATCCCAAAGAGCTGTGCTGGGTCGTGCCAGAGAAGGAAAGGGAGATGTGTAAATCCCAGCCTCCTGTGATGAAACATCAGGGACTGCTGTTAGGCCGGCACAGCTGGAAGAGGCTGCTCCTTGCCAGCAGTGTGTTGTTCCTCCTTGCTGTGGTCATTAAAGGATAGCTGTAATTAGGTACACCAGAACACAGCAGCAGGCCCATGGCACCAACAGCTTGGGGGCTCAGGTCTGCTCTCACACATCCCGTGGCTGGGAGGGTTACACTGCTTGTCCTCCCTGCTGCAAGACAGGTGAGCTTTTAAAATAATGTGAAGAGTGACCATGTAGGGAAAGTAAAAGAGAATGAAACAACCTGTTCTATCATCAGTTCAGAAAATGTTCCAGAAACATTTAAAATTTATACTGAGAGGTCCATAGCTCCTGTGGTGGAGCACTTTTTTCAAGCAAAACTCTTACTTCAGCTTTTACAGAACAACCCAGCATTCTCCAATTTTGTATTTTTAATTAATACTAGCATCATAAACTATGAGGATAAAATTATTTAAGAGCTGGACTGTGCATTTGTAATCTCTGCACAAGCAGAAGAATAGATTTGATGTCACTTTAACTTGGCTTATATGTTCCAGCCATAGTAATGCTATTAGTAATTTAATTTTTAAAAGAGAAGAAAAATGTTGAAGAACCTTTATGCCCCATAAAAGGAAAGCTGTTTCCACTCTATATCCCTGCTAGCACAAAGGAAGGAGGTTAATGAGAACCCCTCCTTGAGGGTTGGTTTTCTGATGAGCACAAGAACATTCCAAAGATGAACTGTGCTGTTTCTTGATCAAGAGCAGTGAATTAATCTTCAACCTCATCATTTATTCCAAAGAACATAGAAATTTATTGTAACTGTGTTCTCACTCTGTATTATGCTGCAGATGAACAGAATCTGAAAAAATAACCTACTTATAGATTCTCTTTGATTTGAAGTCAGGACAGGGGTGGGGGTGTTATGTTTAACATTTGGGACAGGTGACTTTTATTGGTGAGATTTTTTTTCCAAAAGCATCGGTGAGTGCCACACCCAGCCTGTCATAGGTTGTAGGTTTTGATAGGGCTGAAGAAAACTTCCGTGGAATGAGATCTTTCAACTGAAGGTAGAGCTTGAGTTGAAATTATTTCTGTCACATAACTCACAATACATTGCATTTCTGTAACGCTTTGTCTTTGAAGACCTCAGAGCTATATTGAAATTAATTCTGTAGTCCAGAAATGCATAGGAGAAGATAACTATTTCATATTTATGTTTCACTTTTCAATGGTGTTTTTTTTCTACTGCTGAGAGGACTGCATGGAGAGAGCTGTCTGACCTGACTGACACCACCGAAGTGCAAGGACTGGCATTGCTGTCAGAAATCAAGTTCTCCAGCTCTCGAATCTAGAGACAACTCTGCAAATGCAGCATTTGCTATGTGTCTGATGCATGGGATGATCCCTGATGCCTGGGAAGGAGTAAAGGGAGGAAGCTGCAGCAGAAAGCAGGTAATGGGAATGCTGTTTAAGGGCAAGTTAGAGAAATACCTGTGATCTTTAGCTGAACTGCTTCAGCCCAAGTGCTCCCTCACAAGATCTGTGTGGGGGCTGGATCTTCAATGCCTACATCTCCCCCTCAGTTCAGGGAGGTAACTGCCTGTCCCTGCTCTCCTTGGAGCCTGGAAGAGGTTAGGGCTGACCAGAAGGGATATGGGACATAGGGGCTGTATAAGGAATTCAAGAACTTTGTTTTACTCTCTGTTTTCTTTAATTGTTGAGTAAAAGGAGATCTGGGGCAGCTGAGGCCACTCTGTGTGCGTGCTGCCTTTGAAAACAGAGCATGTCACTGCTTCCAGCTCCTGTTTCATATTGTGCTGGGAGCTTCTGGTTGCAATGCTAATTTGAGCAAATCTCTGACAGTTTAAGTGGGAGAGGTTAATGTATAATATATGCAGTATGACCTGTTTGTACTAAGGAAATCATAATCATTAAAATAAAAGGAAACGAGTAATTTCAAGTTTCTCCTTAACAAGAATATTCAATTTAAATACAAGTAAACAGGAACAAAGTGGTCTTATTTTAGAGATAGTCAGTGCATATTTTTATATCATCAGGAATCAGTAATTGCACAGAAGCAACCTCAAGTTTCAACACCTTTTAATGCAGTCACACACATCTTTGTAATGAAAATGCAGTGCACTTTGAAGACATGCACATGAGTGCAAACAGGATGAGCACTGGAAGGGTTATGGAAGGTAGAACAGTACAGGGAGCAAGTGTAAAGGCACATTTGCAATGATAAATACTTTTCCTGCAGCACAAGTGTTCCTTCCAGATTCTGAATTATTGCCCAGCCTTGAGAGAGGACAAAAAGACTGGAGAGATTTAAAATTCCAGCATGATGGCTGCCAGTGGGGATGGACTAAATGCAGCAAGAGTATTTGACAGATATGCAATGTCATCTGCTCTCTTGAGGACTGCAAATTCCACCATAAGGTCATGTGTCTCACTTTCTGGCTCCATTGTTTTAGTGCAGAGAGGGAGAACCATGACAGGCTGCCTTGTGTTACATTGGAATATTAATAGTGCTGTTAGCTGCCCAAACACTGCAGGGAAATGCCCAGCTTATTTTTTTAACTATAGATATGTATCTTGCATTTCATAGTGCCTTTCTTAAATGTTGTACATACTAGGATAGTCAGGAGAGGAAGTTAAACAATAAACTCAGTTTTTATTAAGATACAATACTCTACATTGACCCTCACATGAAGAATTCAGTTATTTTACTGTCACACATAAAATGAAGAGTGTGTAACATGCTGATAAGTAAATGTGGTGCCAAGACAATTGCTGATGTGTGATAGCCATGTGTATTTTGTTCCAGCTTCAAAGCTCTGCAGCTGTCCATCCTTACCAGTCAACTGCAAGTTCCTACTTCTGTCAGAGTTAAAGGCATGTTTACCTTTGAACTTGGCTGGAACAAGAACTGGCCCTATGTGGAGCTGTGGGAAATAATTGACTGCAGGAGTATTTACTTCATTCATCTCTGAGTTGATTTGAATGAAATTACTCAGGTTATTGCAGCACAGTTTTTACTTGCAGTATTACAATCTTAATTACCATGGAGGTCTTCGAAATTAGGAATTATATGTATTTAGGGAAAAGAGAAAAAGGCGTTAGTTGTTTTCTGCCAGCTATGTCCAGATAATACACACAGACGCAAAAAGTCACACAGCCACTCTAAAAAATAGAGTATGTATTCAGCTTTTGTTAATTCTGGTAGGTACTAGAGAAAACAAAACAGATGTACATTTTATATAGGTCCACTTTCTCTTGCTGGGGCCCGAGGTTCTAAAAAGAAACTGAGAATGTTGTCTTGGTTTTCCCCAAAACTGATAATCTCTCTTCATCTCTTGAAGATGAAGAGAGAAATTTCAAGAGATGAAGAATTCATATCTTGAATTTTTGCCTCTTGTTCGTCTATGGCTTGTCTTCTCAATGTCCTTTCTTCAGTAATTTCCATTGCCTGCTTTTATGCCACTTGGCAAACCCCAAGATGACAAATTGCCAACTCTTCAATAGGGAGAACAATCTCCAGTGTCTTTACCTTGTGGTGCTTTTGTGGGATGTCTTACCTTTCCTTTTGTATATGTATGAAGGGTATCTGAATGTATTTGATGGGAAAGGTGAAATGGCAGAACCATTTATAAGCTCTGTAAGCAAAACCTGAAACCCTCTTGGTTTTGTGGTCACTTCCTTTTTATGAGTGAATCAGGATTATGCTCTGTTGTTATTTGGAATTCCACTGTAGTTACTTTTCTTTAAGCTTTCCCCACTGCAATCTCTGATCCCATCTCCAAGACGAATGACTGTAGTTTTGCAGCAGCTTGGAGAGATTTATAGTCCTCATTTTTCAGCTTAAGAAGCTGAGGTTCAAAAAGGCCACATCATTAGTTTGAGTTACAAAGGAAGAATGGAGCAAAACTCTGAATTAAATTCACATTGTCCAAGTCCTTTGTTAACACTTTCACTCTAAAGCTGCTCTGTTGTGAATGAAAGAACAATATGACTCATGCATGTAATGTGTTTTCTGTATGACCATTTAGAAGAGCACCACCTTATGAATATGGATAACCATATGATCTGCTATATGATCTTAGGGAGGAAATATCCAGAAATATTATTACCATGTGGATAAGATTAAAAACTTGAGCTTTTTAAAGCCATCAATAGAGGCTGATGGCCAAAATAACTGGCTGGCTGTAGGTATTGCTGTGCAGATATCTTCCTATATTTCCTAACTACGTCTTTGAAAAATTAAATGTTGGGACTGGGAAACTGTATATTTGGGGAAAGCATGGGTAGTGGCATGGTCATAGTGAAAAGTTTGGTGAAGCAAATGAAAAAAAGAAACATTCTCAAGCTTTCCAGAATTTCAAACTTCATAATTAAAAAGCCAAGCCAAACCAGAGAAAAAAAATCCAAAACCTGCAGTAACTTTGGAAGGTTGATGGGACAAACTCTTCAAAACACACCTCAGTTAGACTGAGATTTACAGGGTTCTGCAAATTAGGGTAAAAAGGGAGCAAAGTGGATCTATTCTACTATCACCTGTAATTCTGTTCATAACAAAGAAAAGAGAGTGTTTTTTCAGGAGGATCTAGATCTGTTTCTATGAAAATAGAAATACGACAGACATTACACATTAGCACTGTTTCTGTAGTTCTGCAAATCCAGCTGAAGAAACAAAGGGTTGGGAAGAGCAGTCCCTACAGTCCCACCGTGCTTTTTATCACCCCTCACACCTCTGCAGTTATGTGCTGGGACATACTGTAATGCACAATGAAATCACCTCACCTAGGAATCAATTTTTGAGGAGTTTTTCTTGTTCTCAACCTGAAACATACAGCAAGTTGATTTTCATGGGAATGGGCAGGGGTTGGTGAGTCTTATACCTGCTACTGCTACTACAGCCAGCAGACAATGGACCATGGGGCAGGGATCACAGTGCTTTGTGCAGTGATAGATAGATGTATCCTCTCACTCAGGGCATTAGGAGCGACCACAGAAGTGGCTCATGGGCTTGCCTGAGACAGCATTTTCTGTTCTAAGTTGCCTGTGAGATGGACCAGTGCCCTAAAGGCACTATATAAACAGGCCTGGGGTTGCTAAGTATGTATCCCAGATATTTGGATTTGCTTTACCGTTGAGTGATATGTGCCCAAAAATCTGTGAACAGACTACTGTGAGCATAAACACCAGGTAAAACTTTGTCAGGAATATTGAGAAACAAACAGCCAGGCACAACAATATCTATTTCAAGTACATGCTGAGGAGGAGTTTACTCTTCCAAGGTCCAGCATTTTTGGTATCAAATTTGAATTTGTCCCTTAAAGACACACCCAGAATTCCTGCTCTGATTTCCTGGGTATTTTTGAGGTGTGGAAAGGAACAGTATTGTGAGGACTTGCAGAGATCTCTGGAGACTGACTTTCCAGGGGAATGGTACAACTGTATCATGCAACCCTTTTTATCTCTTCTTTAGATGCCTGAAGTTAGGCTGGGTACAGTCTGGATTTTGGCAATTATTTATGGATCAACATACTCCTCATTTTGTTAAACATTCAAGATACAGCGGTGATTTATGTTGAACCTGTCACCTACAAGTGACCCAATCTACTGCCAACACAAATGTTAGCAAATAAGATATTTGGGGGACAAAGAACCCCCATTTAAAGATATGAGACAGCCTGTATGATTTTTAAAATTTGGGCACAGATTCCTTTCTGGCTCAGTATGTTTGAAGCATATTGATTTTCCTGAAGTTATATAAGGCCTAAGCCCAGCCCTTTTTCATCAAAAGCAGCACAGCTGTTTCCAGGACCACGAGTCATGTGTGTGACTTCACTTTTTAACTTCCCGCTGGCTTTTTAAAAATACGCTTTCAATCAGTTTTGCTTTTCAACACCAAAGAGGAAAAGCAGTGAGTTTTCCTGAGAACTGGAGATTTGGGCAAAACATTAAGTCTTCATATACTAAGAAGGCTGTGCTGAGAAGTTGTCTTAAACTCTGGTATTGGCATGATGTTACAGAATATGGGAGATGCTTATCTGATTATGTACATCTAAAATGTTGAACGTACTAGAATTGTCTTATTTAAGCAATAGTGAAGCAATCTAATATTGGCAGCAGTGGAAAAAATTGAGAAACACAGGCTACACTCTCATTTTTTTTTGGAACTGTGTTAATTTATAGTCAATTAAATATTAAGGCCTATGAAAGTGGGTAAAATAATGAACACAGGTAGAGGGTTCAGCTGAAATTCTTGTTGAAGTATCTTGTGTAATCCCAGCTGGATCAGCAAAACCACCACTGATGACTAAACCCAGCTTTTCCTTGGCCTCTCTGTGGTGCTTCAGAACTGTAATGATCTGGTCTCCTTGTACTTGCTTTTAAACCTCGTTTTGTTTCGCTCTGATTTCTGTGCCAGGGATCTAGCCTGGGCTGGCTGTGCCTCCAAAAGGAATTCTGTGCTCTCCTGAAGTAACATCCTCTCATTCCTCTCCTGGGTCTCTGCTATGATCCCAAGGAGGAGCAGTTGGGCATGTGTGTGTTGTCCTGTTTGTCGTCACAGCATCTCCCAGCTGAGCCAGACTTCTGCACTACACACAGAGTATGGAGAACCCCTGTGAATTGCCCCAAGTCACCTGGCAATCTGTGACACACCTGGGGAAATTCGGGAGGTAGTTTTAGGGGTTGAAGTCCAGCCTATTTACTGTAAGGCTTATCAAGTGAGGAATTTATCAATCCAACTAGCTCTTATGAATTTAAAGAAGCCACTGCAGTACATTGGGTGGCTTCCCACATGTGGTTCCAGCACCCAGGTACTGGACTTGTCTCAGGAGCAATACTGGGAATCAGGTAACGTGTATAAAGCATTCTGAAGAATAAAAGCACCCCAGTTTAGGAAAAATTCCTTCATGGAAAGGCTGATCAAGCTTGGAACAGGCTGCCCAGGGAAGTGGTAGAGTCACTGTCTCTTGAAGAGTTCAGAACACGTATGAATGTGGCAGTTGGGGACACAGGTTAGTGGTGGCCTTGTGCGGGAGGAATGGTTGGACTAGATGGTCTTAAAAGGATTTTCCAGCCTGAAGGATTCTGTGAGTCTTAAGTTCTGGGTCTATATCGGGTGGTGGCTTTATTGCAGTTTAGACTGGATTTACTGAAGTCACATCACTGATTAGATGATATACATATTTCATAACATTTGTATGATAAATTGATGAACTCTATATTTGCGCTCATCTCCTCTAAGGCTTTTGTTCTATGAGTTGACAAGCAACAAACATTCTACTGACTGCTATGTCCAAGATCAAATATAAAAATACAGTGAGGGTTAATGAACAAAACCTCCAGACATTTTCTAGAGTTTCATGCACTTCACACACTTGCATAAATTTCAACAAAAGAGTATTTTTTAGTAAAAATAATGGCAGAGGCATGATAATGCAAGAAAGGCTGAGACATGACTTGACAGTTTTTGTATATATTACAAACCTCTCTGCTTTGTTTCAAACCTTTTCACTTTTGTGTTTGAAATCTGGCAAGAAACTAAAAAACCTGATACAAAATTTATGAAATGGGTCTTTCCAAGGCAAAAATCAGTGAACCAGATTCATACTACCGGCAAAGTTTAGGTAAATTCATACATTTAAGAAGGCAGACACTAAGTTTTAAGTTGATTTGTACCAATGCACCCAGAAATATACACAAGAACACAAATATAATTTCTTTTTATCTCTGTATATATGTATATGTATGTGTATACATATATATGTGTGTGTGTGTGTGTGTGTGTGTCAAAATTTTATCCAAGCCCAAACCAGGACACTGTGAGCTGTACAGAGACATAGATTAGTGCATAGGTGGGAGGTACATCCAAGTTCCCACCCTTGGGGAGGGAGTAACCACAAGCACAAGTCAGGGCAGGATCAAGCCCTGGCTCTCTCTTTTATAAAGCACTGCTGCTGCTTAGCAACTATTTTCTGCCTGGATGAAAGCAGGAACCTTGTAAATCATAAACAAATATGTAGGCCCAGGAAGAGGCCAAGTTAAATAAAGTGTTCTTTACCCTAACTCTGTCTGCTCCTCTTTGTTCATGGTAAAAATTTCCATAGAAAATAAGAGGGTATGTAGGACACAGAGCCTAAAGAAGGGATTTAAAAAAAATAAATAGGAAATAGTATGATGCACAGGAAGAGTTCAGTCACTACAGGAACTAAATAAGACCTGCAGAGGATATAAAAATAATTTAATTCAGTCTTTTAGAGCCAAAATTTAAGTGGATTTAAAATTTTCCCATTTTTCCTCCATGGGTAAAATTACAAATAGATGCTATTTCTTTCATAAAACTTAAAGTGAAATAGAGAGGCCAAGGATATATTTTTCAATATATCTATATTATATATATATATATACATTTATTTCATAATATATCTCTGTCAAGGTGTATTTCAATATCTTGATTTACAGGTATATTTGTTCATTTGTTCAGTCAGTCAGATGTTTACATCTACTGTAATGTCATTAATGTCCAAGGATGAACTTTAAACAGAGCCGCAGCCAGCGGCCAGGAGAGCTCTTGTACTAGCTCACTGGCATACCATGTACTGCCTGGCAAATTACTTAAAGCCCCATTTCCAGACATCGTTGTATCCCTATAAATGCAGCACTCAGACATATTTTCAAAGGAAAATATAATGAATAGAAAACAAAGTGCCTAAATCTCAGGGCAACTGGATCTGTAAAAGTACTTTTGAAAATCCCGTTCGGTATCTAACTGACATCCCAGTCTGTCTGTAGGGTAAATCCCTAGGGACTGATCTATGCATCTCTCTTATGTTTTTTGACTGCAATATACCTCATCATGGCCCAGTATCCATGCAAAGTAGCATAAATTCTCCCAGATGATGATCAAGACAGCCAAGCCCCACTATTTGCATATCCTGATCTGGAAATTTTAGGACAAAGAGACTGAATTCTTTGCCTTTTCCAACAAAAAAGGCTGGATAACTCTTGAAAAATAGAGCCCTTTCATAAGTACCTGAAGCTTTTTCTTTTGTTCAAGGCTTAAACACTTCCAAATACCTGGTAGTAAGGATTTAATTGTAAATAAATCAACTTTGGATGCTAAAACTGTGGCTTTACTTTGAAAATCCCATCAATGGAATGACTGAATCTGAGACAGGTTTGGGTTGGAAGGAACCTTAAAGACCTCACCAAACCCCCCTGCCATGGGCAGGGACACTTTCCACTATCTCAGGTTGCTCCAAGCCCTATCCAACATGGCCTTGGACTCTTCTAGGGATGAGGCAACCACAGCTTCTCTGGGCACCCGCTACCAGAGCCTCCCCCCCCCATCATAGCAGAGAATAGGGAATTAATTAGTTTGCTGTACAATTCTAATAACAGGAATGAAAAGAGAAATTGTCTTTTTATTTCCCTTCAATGTGCCTGGGGGATAATTTCCCTTACAGTTTGGTCATGGGTAACCTACACACGATGAGCACAATGATGTGAGGTGCCCAGACATCCTAATTCCCAAAGAAGGACAAGCTCAACAGAGCTGGCCTTGCAGCGATCCATGAGCAGAAAGATGAGATCAGGTAACTGAATCCTCATATTTTCCTGATGCTGTCTGACTTGGCCCATTCCGCAGCAGGTTTGTGTGTCTGATTGCCTCTGCACTGCCTTGTTCATGCCAAGTAAACTCAACCAGGTTGGTTTCTGGTTGCTACAGCAAGAACACGAAAAGGGGAATAGCAAAGGTGCCTAGCAAATGGACAAGAACAAAACCAGAAATTTTGCAGAGAAGCTTTTGGAAATTGCTGAATCTTTAGAAACTGGGTGATGATTTTCCTGTAAAACAGCAGAAAACATTTGGAATTCTTATTATAATAATGGTGCTTTTTAACTTCCACTGTGAACAGAGTGACACACTCATGTTTAAGGCCTTTTTGCTGTAGAATTTCCAACTTTGAAACTGTTCTGCTCTGGCCCTGAGGGCTGCTCTTGTACAAACCCATGTTGACATAATCCCTAATCTTTGGAGGGCTTTGAGCAAGGAAATGATCAGTAAGATGGAGGCAGGTCTGCAGAAAGCTGAAGTAATAAGCCATACAAAAGCGCATCTATATTTGTTGTTTATCTTCCTGTTTTGAACTCACAATATCAAATGTTGTAAAAATGCTAACGAATTTTCTGCTGTTATTTTTAAGCAAGTTAAAGTGGTTTTGTCACTAAATATCAAGTGGGCTTTGATTAGAAGCAGTTCAGTGTTATCAGTTCAGTTTAGGAGACGTGGAAACTGCCAGACTTCATGATTATACCACTGCCCCTAAAAGATAAACTAAACTTCTAAAAATTAACTTTGAAAAAGAATTCTGGTTCAAACAGAAACATTTGTTTTCTGGGAAACATCTCTTCAGGGAGAAATCACACTGTTGTGTGAAAGGGAGGTAGGGTGTCTGGTTTGCTGATGGTGACAGAAGCGTTCAGTTTCATAATGTTTCCCACCACGAGATTAATGCTATCCTTGAATCTGAAAATGCTGGCAAAAGACAGAGGAGACTGTCACACAAGGGCCTGTGGGAAGATGCTGTAGTCACTCAGGCATAGTAAGTCCTTCTCTAAGACAAGTGATCCTTGGCATGTGCAAACAGAGAGCAGCTATGCTCAGAGTGAAAAATGGAAATTGCATCAATTAACTTCGGTTGCGTTTTTTTTCAGTGTTTATCAAGGGAAATTATTCCCTGGTGAAAGATAACATCAAGTATAGGGTGTTCATGAGATCACCACCAAAGCTGAATATTTATGAAAATTTAATGGGGCTTGTAGATTACAACTGGTGTCTTTTAAGGCTGACTACCATGAAATACACAAGGAAGTCATGTGATGGGAAATAGAGTGTACAACTCCACTCCATGTGAACTGATGGAGGCCAGATAGCAAAATTTAATGTCAGCCTTCTTGTGTGCTATACTCTAATTGCAATTAATAGCTCTGTGTACAGCAAGTCTCTTAGCAATTAGCTTGTTCTGCTTGAGCTTGGAATCGGGAATGTAGCTCAACTATAACTGGTGAACAGGAAGAGGTCTCCTAGGTTCAAAAGCAATGTGAGAATAAACTCACACACCTCCTCCGTGGAAAACAACTCAGAATCCCAGAATCACTCAGGTTGGAAAAGGCCTCCTAAGTCCAATCTGTGACTGATTCCCACTGTGTCACCTGGCTCAGAGCACTGAGTGCCACATCCAGACATTTCTTGTACACTTCCATGCTCATAAACGCTTGTGCAAATATTTCCTGAGAACAAATGCAAAATTAAAATATTCTCCTAGGCCCTAAAAGCATCAGAGTAGCAGGACCTTGACCTTCAGCATGGTGACAGACCGAGGGGAGCCATCCTTGACTGCCGAACTCCAACTGAGCTGCTCTGCCTTGTATGTGAGGGGCAGAAAGCAAAACTTCATCGAAGCTGCTTAACCTGGATCATCTCACTCTTCTCAGGCAGGGCTTTGAAGTTAAAATGCTCACCTACATGCTGCTTATCAGTGGGTCAATGGGCCACAGCCCAGCCACCCCAGGCTCAGACTGTGAAACCTGAATTTTATGCTGGGGTGGGAGGAAGAGCAAGATTTTCCTCACATCTCACAACCAATATCCTTCATTTAAACTTTACAAGGTGCTAGTAAACCTTGCCCCATCTTTCCTCACAGGAGACAGCTCTCTATCTGATCCCATGAGTGCTGACATTTCAGAGATGTGAAGTAACTTGCGCAGCTGAGCTGAATCCTTGGTTAAATCAGTAGGTAACATCCTCAACATGAGAAGATGCTAGTTTTAAATATTAACACTTCACTATATGAAACTTTTCTCCAGCTGAAAAATAGGTTGTTAAATGAGGGAATAAATACAAGGAATCCCTTTGAAATGTAAAACTGCTTTTGGGTGTAGCAGAGTAAATATTAAAAGAGCTTCTGATGAATAAAACTTAGATGTTCCCTGCCTAAAACTGGACGCACAGCAGTTGCTGGCTCAATACAACACAGACAGAATGTAATGTAAAATTACATTAGGAATTATCAGATTGCTCCAGAAAAGTACTCTGACCCCTACTCCAATTCTGTTTGTCTCTGTACAAATGTCATCTTATTTCTCTGCAGTCATTCCATACCAGAAGACAAGCTGGTTTGTGCTGGTGAATTAGTTTGGTTTGATTTGACAGTGACATCTTTCCTCAGGTTAGTGAGGAGTTTTTCCTGTAACATATCAAAGTTGAAATTTATATTTTAATGCGGCGGTAGTATTTGACATACAGCAAGGTGCTAAAATAGGGCCTTAAAATGTCAGCTCTAACAAGCAATGCTTTATGGAAAGGGCTTATTCACTTGCTTGCTTCATTCCAATATTTACAGTTTGAAATGTCACCACTGTGAGATTTAACTACCTCTCCCATAATTTAGATAATTTCACTTTTTTTTAGGATTTGCTCTTATTTCATAGTGATAACAAATAGTGGAACTTCTGTAACTAGCCATTATCTCTTTTCCTCCACAGATCATTTCCATTGAGAAAAATATGTGGAGAATTTACAAATAGGGGAATGTAGTTTCAGGTGTTTCATGTTAACTCTTCCTTTGTCCCTCTTTATCATTTCAGAGTTCATTTGGGGTCTTTGGTCACCTGGCAGCAGGCTGTGTCTAAAGAGCCACAGCAGAAGCTCTGACAGCAGTGTTGGGCTGTCCACCCTTCTCCTGGGAAGGGGGAAAAGACACAGCACAGTTGGGGAGCACCAGTGCAGCCCTTAGCTCCTCTGCACCATCCACGGACACAAAAATCATTGCCAGCCCTAGGCAGGGGGCAGAATTCAGAGCACTTTGCCCAAGCTTCAGGTTTGGTTGAGATTGGGCTGATGGGGGTTGGGCAACAGCAAATCTTCCCTCGTCACTGCTGCTCTCCACAACCTCCCGGCAATGTCACAAAAACCCAGAATGGTTTGGGTGGGAAGGGACCTTAAAGACCATCCAGTCCCACCCCTGCCATGGGCAGGGGGACCTTCACTACCCCAAGTTTCTCCAAGCCCCGTCCAACCTGGCCTGGGATGATTCCAGGGATGGGTCAGCCACAGTTCCTCTCGGCACCCTATGCCAGGGCCTCACCAAACTCAGAGGGAAGAATACCTTCCTAATATCCAATCTAAAACTACCTTGTCCAGTTTAGTAATTATTCCTCATTCTATCACTACTTGCCCCTGGAAAATGCAGATAAAAGTTCATAGATAAAAATACATACAGCTGTAAAACCTGGTAGAGACTTTGAGTCATAATTTTGGTGCTCACTTTCTTACCTAGAGCAAGTGATAAACACAGTGTTTCAGTGGGTGGCAGACAGACCAGACAGCAATTACACTCTCCAGAGTAAAAAAATCTCACATTAACCAGGCTTAGCCTGGTGGCTGGGGATTCAGTGGGAGACTGAATCTGGCACCAGTGGGCTATAGACTGTAAATATAGAATATTGCATGACCCTAACTTTGCTTTTTAAAAGAGGCTGCTGATGCTGAGACTCACATAATGAAATACATAAATTTACTGCTCAACATGGTGGATAGATGCCCTGTAGCAAATACGTATTAGAGAAGTAGAAAGTAATTAAGGTTACTTAATGCTGGGAAACTGAACATTGCTTGGGTTATTTCATCATTCCTAATGTATTAATCAAGTATTTCCTTACTCACTGTCTTTACTAACAGTCTCATTTGCCTTTTCTTCTAACATTAGTATTTATATACCATGCTTAATGTATTTTTGCTTTAATGAAGAACCTCAATGTTGAAATGAACATGGGAATTTTTTTTCTCTCTTTGTAGTTCCCAGTTACGGAAACTGTCCTACCAAAAAGCAACTGGGCTTTAACATACAGTACACTTTTTCATCTGCAAAACTAGATCAATTAAACAGACCAAGCATTTAACCTAGCTGGAGGCCCAGCAACTTTATTTTCTGTAGTGGAGATTACTCATTTTTAAGCACAATTACAGTTGCTCAGGGAAACTGTGGCTGCCCCTGGATCCCTGGAAGTATCCAAGGTCAGGATGGACAGGCTTGGAGCAAGCAGGGGTAGTGGAAAGTGTCCCTGCCCATGGCAGAGGGTGGAATGACATGACCTTCCAATACAAACCGTTCTATGATTTTCCAAAATATTCAGATTCTGTGTGAGTTTACTGCTCTTTTTTAAGTATAAAAGAATTTAAAGGTTTTAGAGATGCTGCTTCGGCATTTCATCAGTGATGATTGGTCACGTCTGAAGGCCAAGCTTTGTTCAGTGGTTGGTGTAGATACACAAGGAATTATCCTTCTAGAGATGAGTGCTGCCAAGTTTTAGATAAGGAGGGAAGCAGTGGGTGCCCCTTCACTTCACATCCATCAGGTAGTAACAGCTTTAGCCAGGTCCCTGCTGTGTGGAAGACTCCAGAAAGGGTTTCAGAGCTCATTGCAGGAATCCCGAAATGCCCAGTCACCCGCAGACTAATTCAGCTTTTTCAGCTGCTGTCATTCCCTCTGGAAGATCCAAGGGAGCCAAAGCACCTCAGAAACTTCAGGAAGACTACGCCGAGCATTGGAAGACCTCTGAAGCTTGACTGATGTGGGCAAGCCTGTTTTTCAGGAACTCTTTAGTCCTACATGAAGTACAGTTTGCAAAATATGAAAGTTGCAGCATAAGAGTTTAAAAAGTCCAGTGATAGTGCTGCTGGCAGTGCCCCACAGGTGCTGAAACATGTTTTCTCCAAGCAAAATCCAGAGCAACTCACAGAGTGCCTAAGCTTAGAGTACTGCAAGTTACTGCTAAGAAATCAAGGGCAGGAAACCCAGATGAGATCATAAATGCAAGTGTGAAAGGAAAAAGATGAAAGTGCTGAGCTGAATATATGTCCTTATGTTCATAAACACGGCAGTGTCTCTGTCTCGTGAAACATCTCTGTTTTTTGTCTTGGTTTTAACCTGAGGCTGTAACAACTACACTGGCTTTGCATTTGATTTCATCTGAAAGCAGTTTTATCCGTTTATCTCTGCTGACTTCACTGGAGTTATGTCTTTATATCTCTCCTTCTCTCTAATAAGAAACTCCTGAATTTTTATTCTCTCTTTAAACAGCGAAAGAAATACCTTATTCTCTCTGTTCATATAAGCAGAATCTCACTCTTCCAGGGCCAAATTCAGTTTTCACTAAGTCAATGCAATGTTTTAAATTTATTTCTATGGGAACTTATTGGACTTTCATAGGAAAAACTAAGTCGGGAATCACCTCATAGTATATACTTTGTAAATTTTCAGGAGATGTCATGCATTTGGACAGTTTGAAAGGTGAAGCTAAAACAAACCAGATTTAGTGGGAGGAGTAAGAGCTTCTTACTTTAATTCCATTAAAATTATTTCACATGAGAAGAGCCCAACTCCAAATGATATCCAGGACATTTCAAAAAGTTAATTATAAACAGTCAGATCTCATATGATACCATGGCGAGGGGGGGGAGAAGATAAAAAAATTGTAAATATTTTCAAGATTGTATCTGCTGAAGATATAAGAAACACTAACTGTTACCACAGGCGGTGGGAGCATTCTCTTTAGTGAGCAAGTGATATTTTCTGCATGTGCTTCTCTGAAGGAATTCTGCCTTTATGTGTGTCCAGGAAATACTGGACGGCTTATAAATCTATGAGGCAGCAGTAATTAATTTGAGACACTTAAAACCAAGAAATCCTTGGTGTGAGATAAGGGTTATTCAGCCTACTTAAGTCACTATAGCTCCACTGAACCCAGTGACATATAAAGATTTAACAGTTCTGATTATGTCTTGGGGCATCATTTCTGGAATATGTTTTTTTTGCATGACCCATTTTCAAATCCATATCCATTCTTATAATGACTGTGATAGAAAGATAACTAACACAGAGATGAAAAGGTCTTTGAAGCAAGAAGGATGTTATGTGGTACACATAATTTAGTTCCCATGGACAGAGGAGGGAGGTATCTAATTATTAATGGCATTTTATCTTGATAAAACAGATCTGTGGCAGGCTGAAGGGGTCAGATTCCAAGACAAACAAACCCCATGAAAGTAGATTGGGTTACGAAAATTTTAGTTGAGTCCAGGCTATCTTATATTGATGGAGCAATATAAACTTGCTAGGTCTTTCTATCAGAGAAAAGGATTCTGCCTTATTAGGGCAACATTTTCTTTTCATTCCTTGGAAGCATTGAGGAGGTTATGTTACAAGACCGCAAACTCTGGGTAAACCTGAGCATATTTTATACACTAGGAGTATTAAGTGGCCTCTTTGGGAGGTCAAGTGACACCACCTGAAGATGAAGGGAACCGAAGGTACTTTATGTCTTCTTCTGACATTGGTCTCTACACTTCCTGTGGCAGAGCAGGTCTTTTCTATGCAGGCTATGTGGGGTAATTGAATTAAGCCTGTGATCAGCTGTGCTTCTATTTCTTAAGTTCCAAAACTTGTAAGTACAATATTTTTCTTGTTTCTCACCACACTACCAGGGCTAGGAGACCTCATGACTGTTATGACAGCACAGTTTAAGATAGGCATTTGCATTTGGAAAGACATCTAAGTCTTTATCCTGTGAACTTCTTCAATAGATTGTTTAGGAATAATGAACCAGAGCAAAACCAATTCAGAAAGATATTTAACAGAAAAACATTGCCCAGTAGGACATAATGAACTGGACAAAGGAGTTTGAAATTTAACTTGAACATTTAGCTTAAAGATATTTACCTAGTGACAAGGTTTTGTAATGTTTTCACTCCAAGGATAGTTAATATGTAATGGAAATACTACCCATGTATTTGGGAAATAGCAGATCTGACTGAAAAGTGTGTATCCAATAGTGAGTACTAGTCCTCCTCAATTTACTCTGCTTTGTTCAGCAGTAAGTGTCAAGTCAGTAATTTTTTTTTCTGAAGTAACACTTTTTCTTCTACAAAGGTACATAATTTTTAGCTGGTTTGGAAATTCTTGTACTGTATCATGAATATTTTTGTAATTTTGGCTTGTAAAATAGTAGAATCACAGATCAACTCTAGTGCTACAATCTGAAGTTGCTGTGGGCAGACATGTGCAGAACACAATGATTTACTTCTATGTAGCATTCAGTGATAAAGAATCATTGGTTTGATGGATGACATTTTATTATTTTCATGTATAAACATGTTAGTACATACTGAGATTTGGAATGGGCTAAATACCGTACATTTTGGGCTGGCAGATAGATATGTGATTTCTGTTCTATTCCAGACAGACAAGGATTTCTTCTCCCAAAATGTTCAATAAAATGGACAAGGATTGAAGAGGTTTGAAGACTGAACCCTTCCTCTATCCCCACAGCCCCTCAATATGCTTCTTACATCAAGGCTGTGGGTGACAGGTAGCTCTCAGTGAGTCCTGAGAAAGTCCTGCCCAGTTCTAGCCAGGCTGCTCGTAGAATCATGGAATCACAAGATGGTTTGGGTTGGAACGGACATTAAAGCCCATCCAGTGCCACCCCCTGCCATGGGCATGGACACGGACACCTTCCACTATCCCAGGTTGTTCCAAGCCCCTTCCAGCCTGGACTTGGACTTTCAGGGATCCAGGGGCAGTCACAGCTTCTCTGAGCACCCTGTTCCAGGGCCTCACCACCCTCACAGGGAAGACTTCCTTCCCAGTATCCCATCTAACCCTGCCATCTGGCAGTGGGAAGCCACTCCCTGTGTCCTGTCCCTCCATCCTTGTCCCAAGTCCCTCTCCAGTTCTCCTGGAGCTCCTTTATGCTCTGGAAGGGGCTCTAGGTTTTCCCTAGAGCCTTCTCTTCTTTAGGTGAACACCCCCAACTCTCCCAGGCTGGCTCCAGAACAGAGGGTTTCCAGCCCTGGGATCAACTTTGTGGCCTACCTTGTACTAATTCTAATGGGTCCACATCCTTCTTGTGTTGGGATTAGACTTCAGAGTTTACAGCAATGACAACGTGAGTGGTAACTCAGCTGGTGTCTGTTGAAAAATAGAAATGTAGTGTAGACTCTGTTTTGAAGAGAAAGGAGTCTGTTGTAGGAGGTTATTTAAGAAAACAAAGCATAAATCATAACACCTACTTGCATGGTAAGGGAGAAATGTATTCAATCATGCTATCATGGGTAAACAAAGCAAGGAAGTGAAAGTAGTAGGAATGTCTGGCTGACTAATGAGGCCAACTAGACTGTTCAGGAGCAATGAAGAGAGGTTTCAGAGCTGTTTATTTTCCCTTGCAATACCCAATATGCACAGAGTGCAAATAATAATAGTGGGAAATAGAAACTGTGCTGCAAGATCTGTTCTTAATTTTTATTCTGTTTTGTTCCTGGGGAGGGACTATATTGAAATTTCTTGGGTCCCTCAGCTTTTTAATACCCTTCCTAAAAAATCAGTGACATCTCAGTAAATGGAGGTGAGCAAGACATAGGAGCATTAAAATGAAACCAACAGAGCTGAAGAGCAGTATAATTATCCCATTTACAAAGGATTTCTAGGCAGTCAGTGAGTAAGTAATAAAGGAGGATGCAAGTGCCACTGTATCTGATCTGACCCTGCCCACCCCATCTCCCCCTGGATCTCCATCTCCTTCAGATATCTGCGTCACCCGAGCTTTCTGTGCAGGCTTACACCTGCTGTGAGCATGGGCAGCTGATGGCCAGCACAGCTGCCTGTGAACGGGATATCATTGCATGATCGTCCACATGTAAGGAAAATAAAGTCATTAAAAAAATTACAAGCCCTAAATTCCACTCAAAAACTGCAGAGAAGGGAGCACCATGAACAAGCTGTTGAGTTAGACTACAAGACCCCATCCACTCTAGCTTCATCCAAGGATTCTCTCTCCTTTGTTCTGCTGTAGCTCTGGCATATCTAGGCCAGCATTTACTAATGACGAGGAAATAGAAGCCAGTTGCTGAAGTGTTAAAGGAAAATTCTCACATTTAAAGCCCATATTGATTTAACAGCAGAAAAAAAAACTTATTCAAAGGAACTTGAACCCAATGCAGCTGCCTTTCACCTCTTTACCCATCCCTCTGAGCACAAGACACACAAATAGTTACCACAACTTAGAAAGGTGTGGTCTGTTGTCGGAATTACATCAGATCTTGAACTTGAATCCACAAGTAGTTGGAACTTGCCAGTAACTACAGCACAGAGAAAGAAGCTCAGAAGGATAAGAAAAACTGTTGAAATAATCCTAAATAATCAACTTTGCTTTCTTTTATATACTCATGTAGGCTGGAAAACACCCTTAAGGTCATTTATAGGCTACTAAAAAATATTTGCATAAATGTTTGTTTGAAGAACTAGAGTTAGGTGAGGAGAAGGGAGCTGGCATACCATCAGCTCCTAACAGTATGCAGAACATGTGTCTAAAAGGAAGAATTCCTAATGCTTCAGGCAAAACCATAAAGGACAGGAAGGTGCTTGGGAGCTGGAAGGGTGCATGTGACTGGCAGTGGAATGCTGCCTCCCAAAAACTGGCCACCAGGTCAGATCTGGGCAGGCAGGGTCAGACATTATCACTGCCAATAAAGCTGGAATTCATCTGGACACGATACTGCTAGATGGATATTTGATAAGTTAAGGCATATATTTAATTTCACCTACTCTGGTGGAAGGTGTGACAAAGGGGTTGGAATGAGATGTCTGTCAGTCCAAGCTGACAGATGCAGCTCAAAGACATGAGTTAGCATTGTTTGGTTCACGTCTGCTTTCTGAGGTGCTTGTCAAATTAGGAAATGCACTGAAATAAAGTTGTCTTCCTAAAGCAACATTTAAAATTATTTAAAATGAAAAAATACTAGTATATTCAAATTTTCTAAAGAGGAAAAAGTACCCAAGTAGTCTGCAGAAGTTATTGCAGTGCTAGTTTTATCAGTAGATTTGCAATAAATCCATGGGCTTATATATAGAAACAGAACTGTGTTAGCATTCTGTGAGGAAAAGGCCATTTTAGACTGCTCATCCACTGAGGAGATAAAGCAGACTGTTGTTAGCCTTGACAGAAACTCAGTTTTCCTGGATATGTTGAAGAAAAGGGTTTTATATCCTTTCCCAATAAGGAGGTAGAACATGTGATGCAGTCTAAAGATATTTCCCTTGAAAGCAGGGCTCTGAATTCCTGCAATAAGGCACGGATGGAAAGACCTGTTGTTAACTTGACAAAACAAGGAATCTGGCACGGTTTAATCACAGCACATTTCACCAGATTAAATTTGCAGTTCTTCAGTAATACCTGCAGTGGGATATAAATAACTATACATTTTAATTTACCTGGGATTTTTTTTGCTGAGGACTTATAAAAAGGGCTCTAGGTAGCTGTGAGTAACTGGTTAGTCCAGAGCCTCATGGGACTTGCCAGCCCAAACAGACTCTGGGGCTGTGAGACTTTGAAACCTTATGGGGTGAGAAAGGACAGAGGTCTGGGGAAGGGTTTGAATCAAACAGAATTGGCTGAGTCCACTGAAATTTTTTGAGCAGAAAGAATGTTGTGCTGGGCTGCTCTGGAGCTCTGCCAGTTACTCCAGGCACAGGGATTTTCCAGACATGGGCTTGGGATATCAAGTACAGAATTCCTGTCTCCTTTCTGCTAGCATCCATTAAACAGTATGTAAAGGTCAGACTGGTGGGTTTAGTGGAGAAGATATCAGCTGTCCCTTGCCTTCTCCAGAACTTCATTTACAAGGTCCCACTGTGAGGAAAAGGCTTTAAGTTCCCTCAGTGCAAGAATAGCTCTGTTGTTTTTTCTTTATTCCTGTCCTCTCTGCAGGGGAGGGAGCTGCTCTGTGAAGCTGCTCTCCTTTCAGTCAGAGGCTGCTTGATGGGAAGGCTGCAGTGCGGGGGAATAGCTTTTCTTTGTGGAACAACCCTGCTGTGTGCTCCTTTGTTCCTGTCCTTGCCTCTCCATGGAAGACGGGCAGTGTGCTGACCACGTGCACCCACTGGGCCATGGAAACTCTCCTGCTGTTTTAACAGAGGGGAAAATACTCACCAAAGCAAATATTAAACCAGACTGGTGGAAAGCATGGTGATCATTACAGGTCACAACAAGACCAAGAATCTTAGTTGCTACATGTTCTACTCAGAGCTTTGTGTTTGGTTAGAGTAATAGACATTCATATTTAAATTGAAGAAGAGACAATAACCAGAATTATTTAGTATGATCAGGTGTACATGTCAGGGCTTAAATTCACTGAAGGATGTGAGTAAAACAATTGCTGCCTCCCTCTTTTTTACCAGGAGTACTATCTTACTAATCGTGGGGCACAGGTTTGCACAAGATGTTTCCTGAGTAAATGCAGAGGTAATCACTGACATAATGCAAAATAATGCTGCCATGAATGGATTTTTTTAATTAACTGTCTTTAGGGGATAAGAATCATGGCTATAATTTTGAAAGCATGTAAAGATATTATACATAATAAAAATAAATCTGCTCAAACTCTGGAGCACAGCAAAGAGGAACATGGGTTAGGAACGCAGTCTGAGGAGATGGATCATTTTTAGAAAAGGATAATCCTCTTAAAGGGGAATGATCTTCCCATCAGCACTTTGGAGAAATCCTAAATATTAGATCCCCATAAATCATAAATAGGTCAACACTTTTATCAGACACAACTACTGCCGCCAAGACTTGAGCTGGCTTTCTGCAGTGGGATATAGAATAACCACACATTTTAATTTACCTGTGACTATTTTGGCTGGCTGAGGACTTCTAAAAAAGGTTTAATGTAGAAATGATAACTTTTGGAGGACCAATTCTTGTGATTATTACAATGTTATTATTTGCTACTATACAATTTTTATTTAGAGTCCTACAGTATTTAATGAACACATGGAATTCAGTGGCAGGAGGTACAGAGAATATCTGCGAAACTCACATTCCCACATGGCCCTGTGTCTTTGTCCGAGCAAAATGACAGTGTTTTTAAACTGATATAAAGTGAGAGTCCTTTGCCTGGTTGCCTTGGTGCTGGGGACATGATTCCCTTATTGGAATCAGTTTGCAGTAGTTTGAGACAAACCAGGTTTCTTGCTGCAGGTGGGTGAGGACAGGCAGCAGTGCCCCAGGACAGTGGGGACTCTGTGTGTATGTATGTAAATTGGAGGGCAGATTGAAACCACAATTTTCCATTTAATGTTTCAATTTATACTTTCAGTTTTAGGAAACAGGGATCAGTAAGATGAGAGGAAGGGCAGTGGTGGTGACTCATGATTTCTATGCCTCATGCAGACACCGCAGACATCCCACAATGCTGTGAATCAGTTTAAACTGGGCCTTCTGAGACACTAACATCAGTCATCAGCCCTGCTTTGCTCTGCTGGGACCCTTGCACTTTTGTAGCTATTTATATGTAGCAATATTTAATTTATATGTAACAATATTTAATAATATACAGAATCCTGTATTAGGGTGGGACACTGGCACAGGGTGCCCAGAGAAGCTGTGGCTGCCCCATCCCTAGAAGTGTCAAAGACCACATTGGATGGGGCTTGGAGCAACCTGGGATAGTGGAAGGTGTTCCTGCCCATGGTAGGGGGTGGAAAGAGATGGTCTTTAAGGTCCCTTCCAACTTAAACCTTTCTGTAATTCCATGTTTCTATAATTATGTGGAACAGAGAAACAGGAGGGAAAAAAAAGTCTGAATTAAAAGTACACAATAAGCTTTAGTGTAGTGTGAAAATGGGTAATTAAAGCTGTCCTAGCACACTAAATCTTCCCCCCCATTTCTGCTTGCATTTACATATAATTTTATCCTTCATTATCCCTATTCAAGAGTTTGCTTAAAATTAATGTGAGGTATAAATCTGGGAACCATAATTCATAGAAATGGATTGAAAAGTTGTGTTTGTTCATCTTCTTCCCTGTGGAAGGATTGAGATACCAGAGCCCAGGTGTGCAGTGAGGAAGAAAAGTGGTCCAGGTAAAGTCAAGCATACAGAAAAAAAAAACCAAAACCAAAGTGAATAAACATGTGGAGAGGTAGGAAAGCACTTTGGAAATTATATACTCAGAGAAATATAAATATAACTCAAACTCTAACACTGGAGGCCAGTCATGCTAGCTGCAGCCTTGCTAAGGTTTCCATTAGACCAATGTATTTCCACCTGCTTCATTTTTGGGTAGAACTCCTGCATGCCCTCTTACTGATTGAAGAATAAGTTTAGAAAACCTGAGCAAAAATTCCTTTCTGCTTCTTGAAAGTACTCCAGAAAAGTAGAATAAAACAGAATAAATATACACTTCTATTGTTAAAACACTTTGGTTATGCTCCTTAAAATCCTAATGCAAAAAGTAGAAAACTAGCTGACAGAAAAGATAAAATTGGAACTATGACTGGTTCCTTTGGGATCCCAGCCATGACCAGAGAAGGCTTATATTTTATTTTGAAATCGTTCATTCATTACCTGGAAAATTTTATTTAAGTCCTTCTTCCTGTAAACATCTGAAGATATTAATTGCATACTTGTGAATGATTATTAAGCTCAGTGGATGTGAGATCATGGTCTAAGTTCTGCTGAATTACTTCATGTTTGGTTTTCTGAAGGTAGCATGTCTAGGGCTGTCTGTTTACTGCTGAATTAATTTATAAGCCTCTCAATCAAAGCATTTTTCAAAAGAATTCAAATACAGCTGCTTTCAAATCTATGGGTGTCAGTCTGACTTTACTCTGTCACAATTCAACAGACTGGTGCTTCATGGTTTAAAATCATTCCTCTAGTAAATAGTTTCTGATGTAATAGTTCAAATAATTTCTCTATTATGTGCATCTTTCCTGCAAAGACAGTGGGAACAGTGCCTCCTGAATAACCACCTGGCTTTCTATGGATGCTTCCAAGATTGCTCTCTGTAGCCCTGCAGGAGCTCGGATGTTTTCTGGAGGCAAGGTTTGCCATAGAGGAGCTCCATCAGTAGCAAAGAGGCTTCTTAAATTCTAATTGATTTTTACCCTGAATATTTGCTTCTCTTGCTAAACAAGTGACAAACGTTACCATCTCTTTCAGAATGGTTAATGCCTGCTAGGTGATCCCTGTACCTCCTGGGAACACCCCGTAATCCATGCTTTACTGAGGGACAGTGGGAAGGGGATGATGGGAGTCTGTCAGTGGTGCAGCTGGATTCCAAGCATGGTGAAAAGGTCAGTGTGAGTCGGGTGTGCGCATAATAATGAGTTTGTGGAGATTAGCGATATGCTAATGACCCAAATTGCAGGAGGTGTTCCTCATGCACATAGAGGGCACACAGGTGTGCTGGGTTCATCAACTCAGCAGTACAACAGGAAATATGGACTCTAGAAGGACCCCCCCCCACACACACCAGGGTGAAAGCTACTTTAGATCAGATTCTACTTTTCAGAAAACAGGGAATACATTAAAGCAGAAAATTTAAGAAATTGGGCAGTGTGGAATACCCAAAAATACCCTGAGCAAGCTAAAAAGTGACAAGCCAAATCTCACGTGTGTACGTGTACTCCTGCTTCATATATAATCACTGAAATTACTGAGTTTATCCTACGGTAACAGAAGATCCTTGGCAGTCATTTATCTCCCATATGAATGTCCCAGGACGGATTATCCAAGTGAGTGCCTGTAACCTTATTGCTGAATTGGAGCATGGGGTTGTGCTTTTCTCTCAGCTCAACACCCCAGGAGCCTTCCTCCCTCCCTCCTTTTCCACATTGCAGGGTTGCAGGATTAAAGCTGTGTCAGAGCATTAACACTTAGTCGATGACAACTGTAAGGATTAATTCAAGCTGGTTAAATCCCTCTTAGCTAGAATAGGAACCAGCAAACCATCTGGTGGAAAGAGCAGTATGACAGGGCTAAAAGGAAATACTGTCCAAGTAGGCAAAGAAAAAAATAAACTTTTCTACAGACTTTTGGGAGTTTCTGTGTTTCCTATATGTCCAACCACAGCAAGCGACAGTTTTGATTAAAGTGGTTTGAATAAAGAGGGTGGGTAAATATTGTGCTTGCAGCTCAGGAAAAAGTCAGATTTAAGCTTTCAAGTTTCTATAATAGCACACAACACTTGCAAAAAAAAAAAAAAAAAGAAAGACAAAAGAAAAAAAAAATACCATTCATGCATTCCATGAAAAAAATCTCAACCCACCCAATGTATTTTCCTTCTAAGGCCTGTTCTGTTGCCAGCCCATGTTGCTCTGTAGCTACAATTCTGAGTGCTCTTCATAGGTGCTGTACAGCTCCTCCCCTTCTGTGAGAGAGCCCCTACTGTGGGGCTCCTGTGTGTGGAATCACCAAGGCCAACCAGGAGTGACCCAAATGCCCAGCTAAGGTCAGTATCACAGCTCCAGGGCTAGCAGAGATGGCTTGGCCTGCAAAGGCAAGCTGATCAGCCTGGGAAACTGCTCCGAGGTTACCTCTGCAGGAATTAAGAGCATTTGTCTCTGGAACAGATCAGACAATGTAAATTGGATTGGAGGTGAAATCTCTCCTCCGTGATGTCACTCACTGATGTTTATATATGTTTAATAAGGTCTTGCTGCTGATGGGTTTAAGGCTTGGTTCAGTTCTTTTAGTCTCCTTATGAATAAAGGGATCTATGAAGCCTTCTAAGATTTTAATTACTCTGTTTTCTGAGGTGCTGCCATTGCCTTGTCCATAGTGGCCCCTGGCTGGTTGTGGGTGATTGCTGGCTGTGCCTGCAGGCTCACAGGCCAAAGGGCATGCAGCAAATGCATTTTTCATTCACTTTGATCTGTTGGTTGTTCTCTTTTTAGTCAGGGAATTCTCTTTTGTTTGTCAGCTTATGCTGCTGTTCCACAACAAACTTTTTTTTACTAACTTCCTAATTACACAAAGCTTGTTTGTCTACTGAAAGTTTTCTTCCTGCTGCTCCCCAAATATTGTCAGGTAAAGGAATTTATAAATGCAGCATGTTGGCCTGTAATCTGATACAGCAAATTGCTTTGCAAATATAAGCACTGATTTCTTTTATTTGGGTTTCTGATAGAAGAACACCAAAGCACTGGTTCACACTCCTCTTTTGAAGGTAGATATTTTTGGTGTGTAAATAGTAGAGTAAATGTGAACAGCCCCAAGGCTTGCCTGGTACTTGAAGTGAACCTTTTCTGTACAAGGAAGGAGGTAAAAAAGGTCAACAAACTTTGAGCCTGTATGGATTCAATAGAGAACCACCTCTTCTTAAGAAAGAGTAGTCCTGTTCTTGATGCCAGTGTTGCTGTCAGAATGCTGCTGGGAAATACAAGGTTTCATCACTACCCAGGAGTTTCATGGGTTTTAAAGGATTGTTTTCTCTCTCAGGAGCCTAAAATAAAGATAAATTGGGAATTTTTTGATCCAGATTTGAAATAAGAGGATCAAATGACTCAAAATATCAGCAAAGATAAAAGAGTTTGTTTGCCAATGTCTGCTGATACAGAGGGTTCTGCTCAACCCTACAGTATCAAGCAGGAAGCATCTGTGTGTGCTTATCAGCTTTTTACAACATAAAATCACAGGTTTCTGGCATCTGCCCTATCAAAGATAAGAAGTAAGATGTTTTCACAACATCTATGTGTCAGAATATTGGACATACTCCAATACTTGGAGTGACTTGTTTGTGTCTTTCAGCTCAGTTTATGGGCAGTTTGTATGGTGGCATTAAAACTGTGTGAGAGGTTGAAACCATCCATCCCGTCTGGCTTTTGGTCGTGATAAGAATCCATCAGTCTGGTCACTCGTTCTCACAAACCAGCTGTGCCCTTTGCATGGAGAATAAATAACAGCAGTGAGTCAAACCAGGGAACCTGCAAGAGTCCTGACGAAAAACATTATCCTTACATCTGAGTCATAAGAATGCATCTTCATGAAACATCTTGATAAACATAAACTCTACAGCAAGATTCACAGTAAGGGTTTACCAATTACTACTAATTAATTCCTACCTAATGGTGCTCCAAAAATAACAGGTCAAGGCAGAACAACAAATACTGTTTGTTTTTTTATTAGATAGAAGCCCATTAAATTATTTGGTTTTTAAAATTTCATTCTGATTTTAGCCAACATAGGAACGCACATGCTGACTGGGACCAAGCTGGCCACTACTTTGACTCTGACAGTAGCCAGAAGGGAGTGGATGCCAAGAAAAAAAGTAAAAATAGGGTGCTTATCATACCTTTCCCTCTCCCTTTCTTCTCTCTGACTAATCCCATGTGATCTCCCAGCCATATTTTCTCAGCAGAGCTGATGGGATTTGTCATTTCTAAAATCTCAACTACAGCTCTTGCTAAGCATTTTCCATTTGCTTTTTAAGCTCATGTAAGCTTTTTGCTTATTAAAAATGGAAAAGGCAGCAAATGGAAAGGACAACAAAGGGGCAGAACAACTTCGATGTGAGGTTTGATTGGGCAGAACTCCACAGCCAAAACGCAAAGGGAGACAGATTGTTGTTACTGGTCTAGCTTGTGGTAGACCAGTACAACTCTTCACCAAAGGATGTTGTAAATGCACAAAATTTACAGTACTTTGAAAGAGCTGAACAAGTGCTTTGGAAAGACCAACAGCCTTGATTTGTTCAGAACCTGACTTCTGCCAACTTCCCTTCGTCTTGCAGCACAAGAACCGGTGCACGAGAGAGATAGCTGATTTTTACCCACCTCCTCCAGGCTACTCAAGCATTCATAACTTTCTAAAATATCCCCTGTAAATCAATGTGGTGCAGGGTTTCCTTCCAATGAATCCCCATATAGAAGTCCGTCCATAAATTTCATCATTGTCTTTGTTCTCTTTTGACCCTTTTCCACTTTGCATTTTTTGAGTTTCTTCAAAGCCTCCCAGAGTACTCAGTATGAAAGATCCATGGATGTGCGTAACATCTTCATGCTGTATTGCTTTTGTAACAACTTCTGAGACTTCACTTCTTGACAGCTGCCAACCACTGAGTTGATTATTTTATCTAAGTCTTCATCTAAGCCCAGTTCTTGCTGTGCCTGTTTTGCTGAAGCTGTTCAAAATGTTGATTTAATAATTCCCAAACTAATGAACATTATTTTCATTACAACTATTTACAAGACCATATTTGTATATGCATGCTGAATTTAATTAGCTTTAATCATTCGAGTGATTCCAATCTGCATCTTTAGGCATCTGAATATCTTTTTTACATTTGGCCTGAAACAAGTGTTAAATGTCTTGTTGTGGCAGTTTGGGGTCACTCCAATCATAGTTGTGTAACAAAATATGAGAAGCAAAGCCTTGCCATCTGCAATTCCACATGCTTTATAATGGATAATGAATGAGATACCTTCAAGCACTGAAGACATCTTCCTCCACTTACACCTAATCATTGAAATCTGTGGCTGAAAAGAAATATTAGCATTTCTTTTTTTGTCATTCTCTCAATGCAGGATTGACCATAATTACTTTACTTCAGCCTCACTAACTCAGGGTCTGGGTATCTTTTTCCCATAGCAAATCTTCCTTAATAGTCACAGGGAAGGACTTTTGCCTTTGGCAAGGCCTTCAGTCAAGGGATTTGTTCAGTTTCCAGTATTTGGAGCTGAAGAAGAACCTAAGTTTTCAAGGACCAAAAACCTGCAGTAAAGGCAAAGATACTACCTTGACTTCCCTGTCCATGAAATCTATAGTGTATTTCATGATAAAATGAGTTTGCAGCAGATTTTCTGGGCAATTGCCATGTCTTCACCACAGAGGTCTGGAAAAAAAGGTCTGTTATTCCTGTTATGAGGCTAGGCAGCAGCTGGAGAGTCAAAAGTGCGGCAAGAGCCTCAGCACACCTGGAATACCCATGTCTCCCTGAAATGGAACTGACACCCTGTTGATCCTTGGAGTGGCAATGGTGGCTCCAGGACTGCTACTGCTGCTCCAGGAGAAGCTCTCACTGTCAAAGAGTTTTGATATGCTCTTTATAGTGAGAAAGAAGCAAGTTAAAATGTATTTGATATTGTGGTACCCTTCTGAAAGCTTTCAAAAGCAAATGCTGGGTGAAACTGATCCAATTTTGAATACGAGTGTTCTTTTTTATATTCTTCCCAGCCCTACCTGTTACCAAAGATATTTTGTAGAGAAAAAACCCAATTACATATCTGTACTTACTGTATGGAAAGACTCTTTTTTCCCACTTTATTCTTTGAATTATAATTCCTTTAATTCAAAAAGATCCAATTCCATAAACTTTTATTCTAGATGAGATTTATGGATTGTTCTACAAATCTTGTGGTACTTTGTTCTTTACCAGCTTGATACTGTTAAACCCAGTAGCAAAATCTCTTGCGGAGCTGGAAAAAAATTTAGGGCAAGCCAGCTTGAATTAATTTTACTGTCTGGAGCAGAGTATTCTTAAGGATGTAAATAATATAATGCTTAGAATATCTTTGAAATCTTCACAGTTTGTTAGCCTCTGTTAGAATACTCTCATGGACAAGTTCTCAAGAATTTAATAAGGATTAAACAACTGAGCTTCTGTGAGAATCAAGAAGTTTAATGTAAAGTGATGTGCTTTAAATGGGCTCTTAATGTACCCCTCTAATGCTATGGCAGAGACACACAGCAGAAAATACGAGGAGAAATTCTCACTTCCTGTTTGGCTGTTGCACAAGCTCATGCACAGCTTAATTTGGTGTCTTGCTGCACTGGATGTAAAAATCTTACTACAAATCTTACTACAGCTTTCTCTGAAATGCACACTGAAAAATGGAAAATTGTGCATGAATCACTGGAAGTTCTATAGAGTTCTTTCTGGGATCCTCCTGGGGTTTGTGCAGTCAGGGAAGACATTTCCCAATGTGTAAGCAGGTGTATAGTGACCACAGTACTTGTGAGGACCCCCCTGGTTTTTTTTATATACTTATTTTGCCTTTTAGTTTCTATTGTTACCCTTATTTGGGAATGCTGTGTCTTCTAGAGTTAGATGATCACAGATATCCAATACTGGATTCCCTTCTCCCATCCCAATTTTGCTTTTTGATGTTTTACCTTTCTTTCTGTATAGGAATCAACACCTGAGATTAGTGGCAGTAATTACATGGTTTTGTTTCCTGATAATAGGATGAAAAACTAGAAAAATTGTGAGTTTTCCTACTCCTGCTGGCCTAAACTTGTCTAAATTTGTCAGCTGAGTGCACAGTTAAAATGGTAGATTTGCAGAGTGTGGGACTGAACTGTGCCTTGTCTGTGGTGCTTTAGTCAGGGTAAACGGTTCTACTGCTGCATTTGTTTTCTACACCTGTAATATAGGATGGATATGCTTACAGGATTATGGTATTTGTTATCTAATGGATATGTCAAGCACTTCGGAGAGCCAAAACATCACCTACCTGCTACATACAAGTGATGTTCTTCTGGCTGGTCATGAAATCGATCCAAATTCTGATCTAGTCCTTTGTGTGAGTTATTTACAGTACTCCTGCAAGTCAATAGAATTAAAGAGCTATTACCATATTAATTTTTATTGGTACAATATCAGAATCAGGCTTTAGGATTGCTTCCTATATAGTGTGAGTCTACATTTGATTTCCAAATGCCCATTACTATAATTACCTGGAAATTCTAATATTGCCAAGAAATCAGTGCTTAAAGTATCTCAGTTAAGATGATTAAGGAATTAGAATTGGCCAGCTTTTGTCTGAGGCCAAGTTCTGACAGTGCTGCAGCTCCATTAAAGGCCAGTTGGCATGTTTAACACATTCAGAACAGTGAGGTGTGTTAACTAAAGATGTTTACTTTCCATAGTCATGTGGCTAAAACCTATCTTTGTTTGTGTTAAAATTTTGCTTCAAAGTGTATTCCTTGCCAGGCTGGAAATAGAGGTGCCCTTTAAATGCACATTAGGGATGGCTGTTTCTCCTTGGGAAAGGCTGCAGCACACTTGACATACTTCACCTTCAGCTTTGTGCGTGAGTTGAAATGTGGCCTGTGATGTAACAGTCAGGGGTGCATGAGTCAGAATGGACATCAACAGAAAGGCACCTCCTACCAGCAGGGTGAAAACACTGTGAAATATAAGGGGAAGGTCAGGAAAAGAATGCTTAAAAAAAATTAAAAAGCAAAATTCAGCTTCCTCAAAGAACTTGTGGAAAAGGTGAAGGATGCTGCTCTCTCCAGACATAGAACAGAAAGTCCATAAGCCAGTGACTCTTCCCAGCTCTACTTGCTGACCTCCAAGTTAAGATTAATTCTTTAATATTCACACTATTCAGAACAGTAAATACTCCTTCTCCTCTTGGCTTTTCACAAACAGCAGCCCAGATGAGGTTCTCAATGACAGTTTGGCATGAATTTTGATCAGTGAACATTCCCTGGCTAGATAAAATTAGTTGATAGTGTCTCTGTGCTGGTCATGAAGTTTGTTTCTCAGATAATGGTAGGTTTAGCATCCAATCACTGTTTGCATCTCCTCTTGGGCCATTTTTAATTAGAAGTGTTTTAATTAGCAGCCTTCCAGAACCTAGAGGGGCTCCAGGACAGCTGGTAAAGGGACTTGGAACAAGGGCCCTGGGAGGCAGGACAAGAGGAAATGGCTTCCCACTGCCAGAAGGCAGGGTTAGATTGCATATTGGGAAGGAATTGTTCCCTATGAGGGTGAGAAGTCCCTGGCACAGGGTGCCCAGAGAAGCTGTTGCTGCCTCTGGATCCCTGGAAGTGTCCAAGGTCAGGCTGGACAGGGCTTGGAGCAACCTGGCATAGTGGAAGGTGTCCATGCCCATAGCAGGGGGTGGAATGAGACAGTTCCTTCCAACCCAAACCATTCCGTAATTCCAGGATTCTATGAATGTCAGCCTCTTCTCAATGCCTTTTTAAACATTTTTGGTTTTTTGCACATCTCTTTTGAAAGAAAATACCTCCTATAGCACCCAGAACTGCTTAGAAATGCCATTTTTATTGTCAGAAGAATTGGTGGTGGACTCTTACTGTAGTAAGTATAGTAAGGGAACACATGGTAAAAACAGAATTTGCATTTGAAAATCCTATGGAACTGATGAAAGCTTTTCTCCTAAGATTAACTTCTGAGTATGTAGTTGTTATTTTTCCCCAGAAGTTGCTCAACCCTGTGCTCAGACTATTACTCAGCTACTTTCTGGGCTGCTCTGTGTACAAACGTGTTAAGGTTGACTCCGTGCTGTTCTCCTCATGCAGTTAGGATGGAATATCCTTGGATCTTTCACAAAACAACCAAAGGGAAAAAATGCATCTAGACTTCTGCTCTGAGGCTGCTGTCTGGCCTGTTTATGCAACAGGGTCAATAAAAGCTAATTGAGATTGGCCTTGTGTTACCCCACTTCTCCTGTTTTTCCAGTGTGTCCCTTGCCAGATGTAGGTTACATTTATCTACAGCTGTCAATGCTGGTTTGCCACTGCTGACTCTAAATCAATAAAAACACGCTGGTATTTTCCGTGTCCTCATTCCCTTGGGTGTCGTGGGGCTTGGAGATCCTGTCACGTCAGGAACTATATTGGGAGCTGGAACAGAGCATGGGCGTGTTCAGTGGCTGAACAGAGATCTGGAGTAGATTAATTCTCAAAGTACCTAATACCATTCATAAAAATCTCCCTTGGATGATCGAAGCCCTATTTGCCCAAAATACAGCACTGTTTCACTGCGTGCCATTATTGTTAAACACCAGTCACCATTAAATGGATATCACATTAATATAAGGCTTTTATAATCGCAGAATCACAGGATACCCTGAGCTGGAAGGGACTCACAAGAATCACAGAGTTCAATATGTTTTAAAATCACAGAATGATTGATTCAATTAAATAATGTCACTATGACTTTTAATTTTTTATTTATTGATAAATCAGTATTTATTAGTGACATATTAAACAAGTTCCCAGTTGCATTGCTTCCCTTAGAGTCCTTGCTTAAAGGCTCTTAAGAGACAAGGCCAGCGAGCAATGAGTGAATATGTGGGTATCTATAGCACTGTTATTTCCTACTAAATTTTTAGTGGCTCCATGAGAAATTAAATAAACATGGACAAACCTTTCCTTGGAATGCTGTCTCTTACTGTTTAATGTTGGATGGTTAAAAATAGCGAACTGACTTAGAACTTCCTGAGCTCTACTGATGGGCTTAAACCTGCATTTTACAAGATTATAGGCCTAGATTTGCAGTGGGGTTTGTTTGTTTGCCTTGCTTCTCTTCATTCTTGCAGGCATCCCTGATCAGACATAGGTTACCCACAGGTCTTGGTGTAAATGCTCATCTATACATTACTTTCCCTAAATCAGTAGCAAAGTGTTTGTATTTTTCTTCCTCTTTAGTCCCCAGTACTTACTGTGAGCATACTATGAATGCATTTGGTGATTTGTTGCTGCAAGCACTGTGAAACTAAAGATGTGATTTTTGGGAAATATTTAGTGCAAATTTTTGGTTAACTCTGCTGGGTGGGTCTGCTAGGGCTGAGGAGGAACAAAAGCTGATGATGCTCATCTTATTCACAGAGGTTTTTCTCTGTAGCTCTCCTGCACTGAGCAGACAACCTAGGAATCCTTTACAGGCCCAGTGTCAGCAGTCAGACAATGGATATCAGGGTTTCTGAAATGCTGTTGCTCAGTCATGTGCTGAGCTGGTAACATATAAAAACCTTTTGTTTGCACCTACTTGAAAACTAGAAATATTGACATTTTCCAGGCCTTTCGCTCTTTCTTCTGCAAAAACAAATACAGTCAGTGTCATCCAAAAATTACTTCCTTATACTGTCAGATTTTGTATCCAATTCAGTCAACTCATCATGAAAATATGTGGAGTTTAATCTTGAATGTTTGATTGTTCTATTTTTCATGTTAATATTATTATTTAGAGGAAGAAGAAGACAGTGCAAAAGGCAAATGGACCAACAAATGCTGTCTGGATCAAGCAGCTGAATTATTTCAGCTACATTCTTTCCCCCAAATTTGAGGAGATTTGGATGTGTATATTGATCTTTTTTTTTTTCTGTTCTAATATTCCAGGCATGAATGAAGCATAGGAAGGGAAGAATCCTACCAGGAGCACCTACTGCAACCAAGTGTTTTGATGATATCGAGACAAGCTTTCTATTTCACTGGAGCATAACTCTAGTTCCATATATAGTGGAAGTATTGACAGGAGACGAAATCAATGGACCTGCTTAAGAAAATGAATCTTTGGCAGTGTTTCCATGGCAACACAGATAAGGAAAGGAGTAGATGCCATGCTTAGAAAATGAATTTGTTATATTCAAGGGGAAAATTGCTCTAGCAAAATCTAAACAATTTTCATTCCAGTTATCTTTTCAGACCCCACTGGAACACTCACACAGAGAAGAATAAACACAGTGAAGCCTAGGTGGGAAAGTTACTCTGAAATAAGACAAGTAATTTACCATGTGGACACCCTTAACCATTCCTTAGGTAGCACAGAAGAAGGTGCCCTGTATTTACCATGAACAAAGGCTGAGTCTTTATGGAAATTTAGATGCACTTAGCAGAATACCAGTTCTGTTGTTTGAGTGGATTCTTATTATAGATAGACAATCCAAATGTCTGCTCAAAATATTTGTCTTTTGACAGGTTCACAGTATTTTAGGATCTAACTAAAACAAGCAATATTGAAAAGTTGGGGAAGAGGATCTTTTTGTTGTTGCTTATTCCTCATCTCAGTAATAAGGGTCTCCCTAAGGGTCCTGCTTATTTCATTTTATATACACACACGTATATGTTTGTAGTTTTTATACAACTTTAAACTAATACATTTGCAAATCCTTGTCAGTTAGTAGGAATAAAAAAGCTGCTAGAAATATTGCCATTGATGCAGTGGAGCTCCTGTAAGCATTTCACTACTGGCAAGGACTTGCTGATCTGTACTTTAAGATAATCTCATGATTTTTGTCTGTTTGAGTTTAACCTTTATTTTGTTTTTAACCTTTCCTACAGTATTTTTAGTCATTTTAATGTTCCTAGACTAAACGAGTGTTCCTAGACTAAAATCAGTTTCTGTCCCCATTTTCCTTAAAAAATGAGGTCTGTTCCAAAAGAGCATCATAAAATAGATGAAAACAGGATTCAGTGCCTACAGACTTAAGGAGAAGTGAAAGATTTGTCAAGGAGGTTACTATAAAACTGCTTCTAGATTTGCTTTGACTCCTCTTCCAACTCTCCCTTAGTTTTCTGAGATGCTCTGTGAGTCAGTGCCCCTGACTTTCTTCAGGTGAAACAGAACTTCAGAATTCTCCTGGCTTGACTTTTATAGGTTCTATTTATTATCTGATTTCTTATCATAAAGAGGAAGATAAAGAAAACCAATAGTGCTTCTGGTTGTCCGTTGATTTCAGATTGTGTAACCCAACCCGAATAATGGCAGTGCTGCATGATTTGGAAGCTTCCAAGAAAAAAATTCAAACCTTTAGTGTGTCTGATGGACTAGGATAAGATGATTTATAATATGTACTCTCTTCTTGGGCATTGCAGTTTGTGGCTAAAGGTCCCTGAAAAATCTTCAGCAGAAGCGTGGATGAAGTGTTTTGGCTGGAATATCTTACTCTCCTGCATAGCTTTTTATGATAAAACAACTGTTTAAAAGTGAACTGGATTGTCTTACATGTCTTGTATTCATAAATCTGACTTTAAAAATACTCTTTTTCTTGTATTCTTGCATTTTTTCCTTGCCTTCCTTCTACTTTGTTTTGGTTTGTTTTTTTTTTTTTTGTTTTGTTTTGTTTTGGATGAGGCTTGCAGGATGATGTTTAGATCTCTTACATATTTTCCTTTGCATGCTTTCCTTTTGACAAAATTACTTTTACAGAAAGTATTGGAAAGACAGTTGGAAAAGGACTTTTTGGGAAAAGAGGGAAATGAAAAAGTGGCAAACTGACATTTTTATTATTTTGAGGGCAAGAAAATATTTTAATAGAAGATTTGCTAAAATCTCATTTGATGCGAAACTTGATGTATTTTGCAATGTCTGGAATCCTGCTTTTCTGTCAGAAAGCTTCCAGCTGAAGCAGCTCTTTCAGTGGTTTCCATCACCTATTTTCTCTCCACTTTGGCAGCTGGACAGAGTTCCTGTCCATGGGTGCTTCAGCATGATTTCCATCTCCTCAGCCATCAGTGACTTAGCAGATGTCAGTCCGGCAGAGCTCACAGTGGATTACTGGGAGTAACTGATCCCAGTTTTCCTTCTCCAGCAGGATTGGCACTGCCTTTAGTGCTCTTCCTGAAAGAGCACTGATTTTCAGTCACCTCCAGCTGACAGGGGTTGATTTGCTCCTCTACCTGTGACCATAACAGTGCAATGAGAAAAGCTTATGGTCCTACACATCACCTTTCCATGGATAAATATTGGATTGGAGCCTTGCATGGTCACACTTGCCAAGTATCTTTAATAATGGATATGGATTTTAAGCTGGAATAGTGGTGGGTGACAGTGTGGCTTGGGGCTAGGGGAGGGCTGTTGGGCTATTTTGTCTGCTTGTTTATTTCCAATTAAATAGAAATCCCATCTGTAATGGGATTATGGTATTTGCTGAGAATGCCTGTGGGCTTTTAAAGCATTGACTTTTTGACATCACTGAAAATGGGAAATGGGATACTGGCTTGCTGTGGTGCACAGAGAATATCTGAATAATTGAGTCTTTTATGGGCTGGGTTTAGGATTGTTAGCTGTAGCTGGGATGTATGCTGGAAATGGGCAGGGTGTATAGGAAGCAATTGTTTCCTGTGAGGGTGGGGAGGCCACAGGTTCCCAGAGAAGCTGTGGCTGCCCCTGGGTCCCTGGATGTATCTAAAGCCAGGTTGGACAGGGATTGGAGCAACCTGAGATAGTGGAAGGTATCCCTGCCCACAGCAGGGGGTGGAATGAGAATATCTTTAAGGTCCCTTCCAATTCAAACCATTCTATTATTCTGTGTATAGGAAGGAAGAGAGAAAGAGGAAGAAAGTGAAAGAGATGAATAGAGCAGGGGAAGAAAAGAGGAACTGAAGTACAGGAAAGGAAGACAAAGTGGAGAGAAACATCTTGTGCATTCCCTTGCTTGTTCAGGGCCTGGGCAAAGGGAGGAAATGCCCCAACCAGCAGTACAGGGCCTAAAAAGGCACCTCCCAAACAATGCTCGTGAAAACAACAGCAAAGGAACAGATTTAAAGGTTCAGATCAGCTCAGCTGACCCAGTGATGTAGCTGCTTTGCCAGAGCCCAGAGCTCAGGGATCAAATGAGGCACTGCATGCACAAACATCTCCCTGCAGGACCCCAGGGGACAGGTTGGGGACTGAAGTGAGGTGACATGTTGGGATTGAATCAAGTTCCTTGGGAAGCAGGGTGTCACTTTGATTCCAAAAGGATCAGGATCAGTTAGGTGTGCGCAGGTGCTAGAAGGTGCTGGGAGGGGGCACTTGGTGGTCTTGCACTGTCATTGTTTTGGGAAATCCATGTCACAGTAATGGATCCATGTGTGTAAAACAGAAAACTTGTTCTGCCTACTGGCACCCAAAACCCAACAGTATTTGCCAATCCTGTAAAATATGCCACCAACCATGTGCATAACTTCCGTGTCATTTGGCCTTTCCCTGGAAAAATGGCATAGATATCTGGCTTTGGACTCCTCAGCTTCTGGTTTGATTCCAAGAGGTTTAGTTTGACCCTGTGCCCCAAGGCAGCTGTTCTGCAGAGAAGGAGTTGAGGGTGGGAGAGGAAGTCACCAAGCTAATCAATCAAGTGCTGATCAGTAATGGTCTGCTGGCGTTGAGAATGTAGATATCATGTGAGGGTGTGCAAGAAAAAGCATTATTTGAAAAAGTGTAATGTGTCTACTCTGGTCAGAATTTGTAGGACCTGGTCTAGCTTTGGATGCCACATTTCAGGAAAGACATGGGCTGAGTGGAGACCACTGGGAGGGAAGCACTGAGGGTGCTCAGAGATCTAAGAAATATGGTTCTCAGTTTAAAAGCAACTGAAAGAAGGAGAATGGGACATAAACCTGAAGGCCTTAAAGAGCTGCTACAAAAAGAAAGAAAACAGTATGTCCTCTATACCAGAGTGGGCAAGACAGGAAAAGAAACAAATGGACTCTAATTACATTAAGGGAGATTTGGGTTGATTTTGAAAAAGCAGTAAATGTACTTACACCTTGGAAACAAACCCAAAACACAGAGGGAGCACATGGAATACCACTAGAGGATTTTAAGAGTAAGTTTGACAAACTACTGTAAGCAATTGTATTGACAGAACTGATCCTATGGTCAGAGGGTAGATAAGATAGTCTCTTAGGGTCCTGTTTCTTAGCTTTTTAACCTATTTTTGATTTTGTCAAGACAACTTTGAGTTTTGATCCTGGCTTCCAGAGCATCTGCAATTGCTTTGCAAATTTTGTAAATGAAGTTTCTCTGTTCTCATTGCAGTCACTGTATTAAGATGTAACTTTTAGGCTCACCCTAAATCATACAATCCCACTTGCAACACCCTTGGCATCTGGCAGTAAATCGTATCTTGATGGCTACATTTGGAGAGGAATTTTTTCAGTAAGTTGCACATCTGTGACTTGGTAGCTAAACTCCAGGTGATAGTTCCTTCTCAGAATGTCCTGTGGCAATGTGCCTCACCAAGGGAAGGGAAAAAACCTCTGTGGCTGCCCCTCCTGCCACTGGGCCACTCAGCCCACCAAGAATGTGGATGGCTTTGACATAACGTGCTGCCTTCTTGTCTCGTATTTGTTTGTGCATGAGTTTCCAAGGGATTAAAGGCTAGCTGAGAGATACATTACCTCAGGTTTCCTTCTACCTTTTTTTTTTTTTTTTTTTTAAGACAGTGGTGTATTTCCTCAACACGCTGCAGGTCAAATCCTGTTTTACCAAGCTTAGGTAAACAGTCCATATCCCTGAAAGGATACATGCTGTACTGGGTTGGATTGGAGAGGGCCCATCGAGTGAGCTGTGTGAAATAAAGGAATGGTTCAGAAAGGCCCTGGATAGGAAGGAGCTGAGTCCAAGACTGTACTAACATTGTAACTGCACAGTGATGGTGCACATTTTTGGGGCAAAGGCAGTAAAACTTGTGTTTTCTGTTCTGCTCTAAATATTTAAAAGGAAATATGAGTGTTTCATGTCTTGAGAGTGCATGTGGCACTTTGAAGGGTGCAATCCTGATTCAGACAAGGAAGAGGGGGAGTGTTTGGGTGCCCTCCTGACTATGTTCCAGAGGACAGGTCTCTGCCTGCCCAGTGTCCACCCTGGTAGGGGGTGTCTGCTCAGCTGTGTCAACAAGACACAGCACCTCTCCCTGGAAACCTGCTAGTGAGGCAGAAATTCCTGTCTGTGGACTCCTACCTTCTCTGTCCAAGCAGTTTCTTATGAACTTGCTGATTTTGTGGCCAGGTTGACATTGCAATGTGGGCCATTCAAACAAATCTATTTCAGGTGGTTAAAAACATCAACACAATATAAGCACAAGGAATAGGTGAAGTGTGAGGCTGAAGGAACACTCTGTGCAGCCTTGAGAAGGGTCACAGAAACAAGCCCTTAGTAACTCCCCCAAACTCTTGGTACTATTTATCTATTGTATACAAAACAAGTGGTGGTAGGTAGCACAGGGTAACTGGCATTGAAGCAGATCCAATTTTATTTAGTACTCCAGATTTTTCCCATTCATCAGATGTTCAGGACACCATGGCTAAAAACATGGAAATGCAAGATTTCCATCCATCTCTCTACCTAGCTGGAGAGCAGCTTTATATAAACTTCTATAAAATAAAATAAACTGGCTAGTGATTTGGGGAAGTTCTTCCAATAAACAGAAGAAACCATATTTCTGCTCAGTCTGCACTCAAGACAGAAGTATTCCAGCAGGGATAATCTATTTTCTCAGAAAGGGAAAATTTCTTTTTTCCTCTGAGGAGTCTCTGCTCATATTTCCCCTTGTCTTTGTGTAGATCTGTTTATGCTTATTCACTTGATTTTGTAGCACTGCTTGCTATAATATGAAGGTGTTTTTATGGCATTTATTATATGTTTTTCGTACGTGTGGCTTCTTCTCCATTTCTCCCCAGGGTACAACTCCCTAAGGACAAACCAGTCAGCCTTTCCCCGCTGTGGGGTGTCTTTATGGCCACTCAGTTCTGGCTTCCAGGCTGCCAAAAAGGAGCAATTTCCAACTATCATGGAAACCTCCTGCTGCTCTAGGCTGGGAAATGGTGTGTGTTTTGCTGCCTGGAATGTGCTCTGCCTGTCCTCCTTCCCTTCAATCCTACAGACTGGCTGCCCTTCCTTGGTGTCTCCTGCCTCGCAGCATGGCAGGAGGTGAGCGGCCTCTCCACCAACATTTTCACATGTATCTCATGTACATCAGTAAATCTACTATGACAAAGTGAATCCTCTAGGATCAAAGATGCCACTTGCTGCCAGACGCCTGAAGAGCTCTGTAGCATTTTCATGTCTCTAACTGTACAGTGAAAGTGTTTTAGTCCCTGTTTTTTGGGAGCCAAAGTTGACTATAGGTGCATAACCGATAGAATGCTCTTGGACAAGAAGCCTGTGTTCAGGCATGCCTGAAAATCCTCTGAGGAGGAACAGGGACTGGAGTGAGCCTGGATACAGAGAAAATCATGTGAGACAGAGCTGGCTCTGCCTGCACCAGACGGGTCTGTGCCAGGCTCTGTCAGGACAGTGGGTTATTACCAGGTGTGCTCAGGGTGCCTTTTAGTGTGACCAACTGCTGGCAGCATAGTTCCTGTGGAAACACTTCCATGGCTCACTGATCTTGCTCTGGAGTGACTATTAATATGTAAACCAAGCCTGAATTGTACTTTGAATGCTTCAAAGGAGGTCATCAGGAATGCAGTGGATTAAAAATTTACTTTTGTCAAAGGCATGACATTATGTAGGCCACGTGTACAAGTCTGATAAGGCAGGTAGACAAAATACACAAGGCTTCAGTCTGATGAAATACAGCAATGTTTGTTGTGTTAAAGAAAAGCAATTCAGAAAACTTTTCATTTTTGTGATAAGTGAACTGTTGCAAAAATATAAATGTAATTAGTTACATAAAGATATTCCTTTTACTACATAAGTACAAATCTAAAGTACTGTAAGCCTTACAGAGGATCCCTTAAATGGCAGATGGAACCTTTAACATGGTGCTGGTTTTATCTGCTATGGAAATACATTGATGGTAAATCTCCATTGATAGTTAATCAATGTTAACATCACCTAATGAAAAGTTTTCTTCACTGTCCCCATTCTGAGACACAGCTAGACATCAGTTCAAATCCATGGCATTGGGCACTGGTAGCCAGTGGCCCTACAGATGGAAAAGCAGCATTGGTGTGTTTTTCCTTGGGGTTTGTGAGGCAGGACGACCTGAAAGCCTCATGATCTGTTGCCAGGACTCCTACTCATTCTCAATACCAGCTGTTTCCTATTCACAGTCTCTAAGCCTGCAGAGATGCTGGTAATGAACCCTGGGCTGGGGCTGAAGTGAGCATCAGGCACAGACCCCTGTTGGGAGCTCACTTTGAGTCAAGGCACTGACAAGTCCAATGGGCTTCTCCTGCAGACCAAGTGCTCAGGAAAGAAATGGCCACACTGGACGTGAATCCTCACAGAGCACAAGGGAAGGGTTTTGGGGCCTGCTCCTGCATTCCTTGAGCCTGAAAATTCAGTCTAAGCCTGGCAGCAGTGCCCATGAAATGGCACAATGTGGCATTCGTGCATCTACTTTGAGCAGAGGATGATGCAAATATCATTTAAAAGCCTGCACTTTTTCAAACAGGGTAGAAGAGACTTTGATGTAGATCTGAAGTCAGTATCAAAACCACCATGAACTTATATCCTGTGTGTAGCCTTATCTTAACTTTTTAGGATTTCTGCCTGTCCCTAAGGAGCTTGATAAAGTAAGGAAGGCCAGCACACAGCATTCATGATCAGACCTTTTCTACTTTTAAAGGGTAAATAGAAAGAAACAGGTATGTGTGGGAGTTTGAGATCTTACAGCACTAATGTCCACAAAGGAAGAACAAACAGAGCTCAGGCAAATGTTTGCAGATTTATTTTAGTGGCCTAAATGAAACTAGAATTCCAAGCAATTGGCCCTAATTTATTATGTTCATAATATAATGGAGTTTTTTTCTCACAGTAAATGTTTTCTTTGTTATATGATATAAATAATTGTGTTGGTCCCAGAAGGAAAGCATTTTCCGTCTGATGGTTTCTCTTAGAACAGTGCATTGCAATCATTCAAGGAGTTACTCTGCTGATAAGCCATGCTGGCTTTGGGGACCAATTGTTAGCAGAGCTAAAGCACAGGTCCAGAAAAATTGTCTATGAACAATTTCTCTGAACTGATGTTAGTTGAATTTAAACACTGTTCTTGAGGGAGGAAGGCAGAGAACATTGTGATTCATTGTCTATCAGTTACTTAGAACTGGAAGGATATACACAGCACAGATTTGGGGGATATTTGTTGTCCTGTTCTCCTCTCCTTTTCCTGCAGTAGGAGTTAGCAGTTTCCAGAGAAGCTCAGACTTTAAAGATGCTGGCTAGAGAGCAAGCTGCTGCTGATCTTTTCTGGGAAAGCTTTTCATCTGGGATTGCATTTTCCTAACTAGAAATGCAAGTAACTCAAATTATAAAGAGATAATTTAGTGTTTAGAGCCTAGGGTTTTATTAAATGATTGATTTTTGTCCCGGTAAGACCTTTCTGTTTTGCTGTTGATGACTTATTTTATTATGGATTGCATGCAGCGTTAATAATTTGCAAGATTACCTTGCAAATGGAATAGATGGTTCAATTTCACATTTTAGGAAAATATCAAAACAAATCAACATTAGAGACTTTGACACACAGGGTCACTGATTCATCTACTAAAGCTAACAACAAACAAATGATTCATGCTAAAATGCAATAGCTCAGTTATTTGGCCACCTGCTCCACCAGTGTTACAGAATGGATGAGTGTCCCTAAACCTATGGTGGGATTTTCCTCCCTCTCATCCACGTGTAGAGTGTTGTGATTTGGATCAGAATTACAGCTTTTAGTACTTCAAAACCAAGAAAAAACCCCACCATAAAGCCCAGCACAGGCTGCTCAGGGTGGAGTCTCCATCACTGGATGTGTTCAAAACCCATATGCATGTGGCACCTGGGGACAAAGTTTTGTGGTGGACATGGGGGTGTAATTGCCTGGCAGTTGGACTTGGTGGCCTTAAAGGTCTTTTTAACCTTAACAATCCTATAATTCTGTGATTCTCTTAAAAAATGAAAACAAATTCCACTAGGATTGGAAGTGGTGGTCCTGAATTTTGGCTTCCTTGCAGGCTTATTATGTGACATTGATCAAATTTCCCAAAGGGCTGTGTTCCCTTTAGGATTCACAGTGGTTTGCATAAATGTGAGTCATGGCTTATCATGAGTAACAGGAATCCAAGAGAAAAGAGGACTTCCTGGCAAGCAGGTGTCTCTGGAAGCTTCAGTAGGACTGCAGCTCTTACTTCAACCCCATTTCTCAGGGGAAGCCCGTCAGGGGAAGGCGGCAGTACTGGTGCTTTGCTGTTCTCAGGAGAAATATGTCCTGCAGAAGAGTGACTGGGCTGAGCAGAGAAGCTTGTTGGGCAGGACTTCTGCACCTGCTTCCCATCCTCTGAACATTAATTGTGCCATGATCCTTCATGATGCATTCTGGGCAAGATGGAATTTCTTTTCCCCCTCTAAAACCATTAAAAAGCCCTGCATTTTCAGGGGCATCTTCCTCACTTGGACATCTACATCTTAGTTTTACTACTAAGGCAAATGTTTCACCAGTCACAAATGGGTAGGCTGTGGGTACATGAAACTCTCTTAAAGAGTCTTATCTGTACTTAGAAAGTGAATATTTTTGAACAAAATCCTTAGAATCAGGATCTGAGCATCACAACACAATGGTAACTAGCTGTTGCATCAAGTTATGAATACCATCTGGTTTAGAGACAACAAGTAAGCCTGCTACTGTACAGAGAATCCAGCTGATATGAGAATGGACTCTGAATTGAGAAGGGTTTTAATGCTGCTTGTGCTGAGGTTACGATCCAGTGTTGTCATGGTGGAAACGTGTCATTTATAAGCTTGTTTTAGTAGTGATGAGGATTTATGCCAGATTAATTCCTTCTAGATTCAAATTCCTCAGAAAAAAATGATGTTACATGCCTTGTTACTCATCCGTTCTTGCCCTTGGGTAGGACTATGCAGCATCAACTGCTTTTTCAGCCCCCGTGGGAATGATTGATGGGCCAAAACCATGGATCAAATTCTATCCCTTTGAAATGGACACCACAAAATTCTGGAGGCTGAGTCCTCCTCAGTATAATACTCCCACAACAGCAGGATTTTCCTGAACCTCTGTGTGCATGCTGAATCTAGAAACAGTGTTAGGTATGGCCTAATAACCAAGATTACTTCCAGCTGCAAATCTGGGTTTCAAATCTATCCCACAGATTAGTCTGAGTTTCTCTCTTGCAACCCTAAATTATATATATATATATATATATATATATATATATCAATCACTCCTGCAGTTGGTTCTGTTCTGGAAATCAGGCAGGGCTGTGTTTATCCTAAACTTGATCCACAGTTTTTGTGTGGCCCTGGGGGATAACAGACAGCAGATGATGACTTACTTGGTAAGACATGACAAAGCACACTTTTATGTCAAAGCTAAACCAAAATGGCTCCTCAAGGCCACCTTCTGCTGCCTTCTCTGTTTTGAGGCCACATGAGGTGTGTTCTAAAGATCCACCTGAGCAGAACTTCCTGTTTCCATGCTTTCAAGCTGGCTCTGGGAACACTTCACACTTGCTCTCTCACAGAGCAGGAGCTTCTGTTTTGTCTTCAACTTAGACTCAGTAATGGGGAACTCCATTGGATGCTGGGACTACAGCAGGAGGCAGAAGAACTGAAAACTGCCCCATTTCTGGGAAAACTTGTGCATCTGAGCACTCAGCACAGGATACAAATGTGCTCAATCCATGTGTTTGTTCCCCTCCAGGTCCAGATGGGAGCACAGAAACACGCCCATCTCCTTATATTGCTTAAGAGAAAGGATTCAAAGTGCCACAAAAGAAACATCATCATTCACTCGCTCAGAGTATTCTGGTACATGAATATTTAAATACACTCAATTTTAAGGGCCAATTCAATTTCAACAAGTGTCAAAGAAGATGACTTCTGAACTAAAAAACTCTTTTGTTGTCTCTTTTTCATGATACATAATAAAAACCATAGACACTACTGAGCTTAGATTGTGGCAGTGATCTTCCAAATATACTGCTATATAACTCAATAAAACAGTGTTAGATTAGAGCAAGGCAAAAAATTCACTAGAACAAGGATGAATCTGATATGTGACTTTATTAGGATGATGCATTACTGATGTGTACTACAATATAGACCATCTTTTTTTTGCTGTGTAGTCACAGAATTGAAAAAAATTACAGAAGGTGACTTTTTTGTCATTTGTGTATCAAAAGCTTTAAAGCCTTATACCAGCTAGGTTTCTGCATTTATGATGAGATAATTTGACACTGGATATTATCAAGAGGCATCAAAGTGGTTCAAAGGAAACAGTGATGTACTGGCATTGCTTGAATTCAGTGAGAGACTGAGTATGTAGCAGCATTTATTTTATTTATGTATCATTGTATGAACTCTGACTCTTTATAGTGATGAGCTAAAACGAGACTTTATACCAGAAGTCCATTCTAAGCTATTCCTGCAACAGTGTTACCTTACATTGCCAAATTCAGCCTTAGGTCGCTGTTCCAGTCACTGTGACTGCAGGAAAACAGCTAAAATCCAACACAAAGATAACAGAAAGCCCAGAGAAGAAATTGAATTTATTAGAGGGAATTTCAGTTGAATGGCTGCTTTACAGAGGGCAGAATATGAAGATAATGTTGGAGAACACTGAGGGCTCTTTCTGGAATAGTGTTCAGACCTAATCCCACACGTAAATAATCCTGCCTCATAAATGGAGCATCACCTGACGTCAGTGAGTGATTTGTAGGGGAAAGAATTACTCACAGGACTAAGGGTTTGTACATTTACTTTAATTAGTCTCTCTCTGGGCGTTTGTTTTTTTTTTGTTGCTGTTGTTGTTGTTTGTTTGTTGTTTTATTTTTGTTTGGTTTGGTTTGGTTTTGGCTTTGTTGTTTTTTGTTTTTTGGGTTTTTTTTTGGTGGGGTTTTTTTGGTTGGTTGGCTGGTTTTTGTTCGTTAATTATTTTCAAATAATTAAGAGTAACTTCCCCTGTATTTCTGCTTCCACACCCATTTTGGTCAACACAGCAGGTGAAATACATATAGCGACATACAAATTTATGGTGCATTTAAATTCTGTTTAATGTTAAAACCATTCCATAAAAGCACACAGTCACAGGGACAATGGCCACAGGTGCTCTCAATATCCTGGATGGAGCAAAACTGAACTTCTGTTGAACAAGTTTATAGCCTTTTTCCCCATCTCAAAACTAATTGCAGTTCATCCATGTGAAATCAAGAGAACTCAAGTGTAGCTAGACAGAATAAATGAGTATGATCTCATGTTGATATCTAAGATCTACTAATAAGGAGGGGAAAATTACAAAGGGACCTTTGTTGACCAGTTTTGGTGTGAATTTTAAACCAGGGCCTTGCTAAAGTAGGATCAGTTTCTGTTGTGCAGGAGTCTGGTTTACAGACTGAGCCTCTGTCAGCCTGGAGGTACATCTGCATTTGCAACATAACTATTAAGTGGCCTTGGTCCCAGGAATTCCTTTTCCCTGGGGGACACTGTCTAAGGCTGTGCTGGTAACATTCAGATGGATACTTTTCACCAGAGCACTATGAGCTGATCTGGGATGTTTCTCGGTTACACTGGCTGGAAGAAAGGGCAGAACAAGACCCCATGCTTTCTTATAACTTGTGGGAGACAGACCCCAAACAAGATAAATTTGATGTGAAATATACTAGTTCTTTAAGAGGATTTAGTTGCTCTACACATAAAAAATCATGAAGAATTAATCCTGAATAATGTTCTGAGGCAGAATGCATGTGTCAGTGCTGAAGGAGCTTAATTCTTGAAAGAAGAGAACAAACCCATAACTATACATGTTGAAAAGTAACTGGAAAAATATGAACCCTCTGTATGGCTATGGTACGTGGTCACCTTAAAGCCATTGAAGTCAATGCCTGTAACATTGCCAGGTTGAGTGAAAGGAGAAGAAGAAATTACTTTTTATTTCAGAGAGCAGCAAGCTACTCAGAGTAATTTATGCCTTTGTCATATCACGACTGTGCTGTAAAACTGTTGCAGAGCAGAGCAACCCTTAAAAAATAACACCAAACCTGTCTGTTCCAACCTGGTCATCATGTTGGAGGGACACAAGAGCAGTGTGATCACAGGAACCTTGTACCTTACACTGACTCCTAACAGACTTCAGGTTCTCTGACTGGATCACTGAGATCCTTCAGAATCTGCCCCCGGGCTGTTGATGAACATGATCTTCATGTAATGTCACAGTTCATTTTTGTCTTTGTCAATAACGGCTTCTTTGCCCTTTACAAATTGTTCTTCAAAACCTTTCTTGTGGCCTGCCTTAATGATTTATTTTATTTATATTTTTGCATTTAAGCTGCCAGAGTTTGCAGTACTTCATGTTGTCTTCATTGACCCAATATTTGTGGTCTTTCCAAACACATGGGTTGGCAATTGTGCAAATGATGTGAATTTCAGTTGATTTTGTTTCTTCCCTGTCATGGTTTAACCTCTCTGTGTAGTGCTTATTTGGAGACTATAAAGGGAAGGAAAAGTACATTGAAATTTTGTTTTCAAACAACCTGTAGAACATCAGATATGTGGTTAAACTCTTTGAAAACATTAAGTTTATTAGACAACTTTGAAAACAGCAGATATAGACTGTCAGAGCAAGTGTTAGGTCAGGGTCTCAGAACTTCTGGATACTTCCTTATCTTTGATGGCTTCTCTGCCAGCATCATGCATTCATATTTTAAAAATAAATAAAATTCCTACTCTAGCAGGAAATTAGTTTTTTCATCAGATCAGGCAGGTGAATAGTCCTGCTTTTAGCATGGTTATGCAAATCCTTGCAAAAGCTCAAGGAGTAAAGAAACTAAAGGAGGTCAGAACTGCAAGGTATTCTAAAGAGCTATTTTATAAATATTTGTGGAAGGTACTGCTGTAACCTGTAAATGAAGACACCCTTGGGGCTCTGTAGAAGGAGAGAAGTCTCTAAGTTGATGCTTTGGGTAACTCAGGAGGCCAGAATGTTTATACAGAGAGCGTCAGCTCCTATGTTAAGCTAAGAATGGCTGGTTTGTCCAACAAGATGTTCTGTGGGTTTTTGTTCTTCCTATACTTCAGTTTAGAAATGTGATCAATAAATAGGGATTTTTTTTTTTCTCTTAATTTTTCTACTCCTGTAGAAAAGCTTGCACTGGATCCCACCATGGCATAGATTTTATGTTTGGGGTGGTTTTTCCTGCTAAACCTTAGCTCAACCACTAAGTAAAATAAAAATAAGAACTGTTTCTTTTTGGAAACAGGTTCAGCTGCTAGAAGATTAACCAACCAATCCTTGGGGCAGGGAGTAAAAGGAACATATTCTCATGGCTGGAAGAAACCAACGTCAGGTGAAGATAATCCATTGCACTCTGTTCCACTTGGGTTAAGCTCTGCCATAACTTTCCACTCTCCATTACTGTTTTTAATGATCCTGGTTGTTCACTGGTGTAATTTTCTGCCATTCCTTCCTTTGAAGGTGGATTAGGTCTTTTCCAGCCCTTGCTGGCGGCCAGGCTTTGAACTCAAGCCCAGCCAAGGGCTGGAGCCCCAACACTGATTGCTGTTGTCAATGACTCCGCTCAGTGTTGAACACAGATCATTAAGTGGTTTATTAATCCTTTGCACCCTGCTAAACAAAAGCTGGTGTCCTTGCCAAGCCTTGTAGTGTAAGTTGTTGTGTGTACAGAGTCATCCTTATGTTGGAAAAGCTTTGGATTTTTGTGGAAAGAAGGCAGAATGCCCATGACCAGCAAGCAAAATGGCTGCGGTCTGGTCCTAAAGGGCACCTTGGAGGCCCTCAGAGCCCCTGCCTCAGGCCTGCTAAAGAGCAAGGACATGAACATTCAGTGGCAATGATTATTGCCTGCTCTCTAGGCCTCATGGACATCTTGCTGGTTACTGCAGGGCCTGGGCTGTGAAATCACTTCAGTATGGTGTTCATTCCCCTCTCCCTTGGTGCCTACCTGTGTTGGGCTGTGACCATTGCCCTGCACCCCTGGCAGCCAGAGCACATTCTGGTTCCCAGCTGGGAGGCACCTCCCTGCCCTGTGCCCAGGGAGCCTTTGCCCAGGGGTGGCAGCGTGTGCAGCCACCACCTGTCCCAGAGCACATGGCATGTGGGAGAGGGGAAGTCATTGCTGACTCTTCTCACTGAATGGGTTGGGATGGGAGAGAACTTCAAGGCCATCCAGTGCCACTCCTTGCCATGGGCATGGCCACCTTCCACTGAACCAGGGTGTTCCAAGCCCTGTGCAGCCTGACCTCCTGCATAGGAGGTGCCCTTGCTGTGCTGCTGCCCAGCCTGTGCCTTCATAAGGCTGCCTTTGTTCCTCACAGTCAGGGATCAGGTGAATCTGGGCTGCACTTGGACCTTAACCTATTCAGGGCTTGATAACAGTGCTGAACCACTGTTAAGAAACTGCAAATTAACGCCAATTACTTTCTCAGGTATTTACCTGGTTGCTGGAGATAACTAGAGGTTATTACCTGAAGTTGCTATTTTGACTTTTCTGCAGAAGAAGGGTGCAAGTTGAGCAAGATAAAGCAGTGCATTGTACTGATAATTTAAATTACAGCAGTGCATTTCTTTTTAACCCACTTAGAATTGCATAATAATGCAGCACAGGCAGGAATTTTCTTTCCTTTTTTCTTCTTTTCAAAATTTTTCTCCCTGCATTGCAATGAAAGCTATTTCTTTTCAAAACTATATGTAATAGCAACATATATTTATCTCTTGACCTTGAACTTCATTTTTAATGAATAACAAAAGTCAACAGAATACTGGCTCTTGATAATCTGTAAGAGACATCTAAAAAAGGAGAGAAAGGTCAGGTAAGGAAAGGTTGTAAAATCAGGTAATAACCATTAAATAATCATATTATTGCTGTTTATACTATTAGTTGAAGGTAAACAGAGTTAACATTGCCTTTCAAACCTTTCAAAGCCAAGTCTTGTGGGGTTTTTCTTAACTAGAGTGAAGGACAAAGATAAGCAAAGTGGAAAAAAGTCAAACTAAGGTCAGAGATTTAGACCAATACAAAATAAGGTAATTCAGCAGGAGAGTGAACAGCATGTGCTGTGGGAGGAAGAGGATGTGTCAGCGGAGGAAGGAGAAAAACATGGAAACATTATCAGAATTTTTTCTTTATCAATTTGCTGCCCACTTCTTGCTTCCTTTTCATAAAGTAGGTCTGACTGGTTAATGACTGCATATGGTGATTGCCTGTGGCTTGTTCCTGTACTTGACTGTATTTTTAATTGTCAAGGGCACCTACAGCAGTGCCCAGCACCATTTTGGGCTGTTGCTGTAAACCCAGATAAACAAAAATGGAAGTTCTACTTGGAAAAACTCCGTTGTGCACGGAAAGGGAATTTTTAAACTTCACTTTTGACTAAGTCTGAGAAATTAGCTCTGAATTTGCATTCTGCAACATAGCCTACAAGTTACTTATCAAATCAGGGAGCAAGGGACTTGGAACTAAACGTACTTAATTAATTTTGACTAGAGAGAAGACACGTAAAGCAAGCTTATCGAAAAAGTAAAAATACACTTCTTATACATCCCCCACCTCACCCCCCCCGGGAAAAATCTTAAGCAGGCAAATGTCTAGGAGGAGCAGTCTTAGTAGATAAGCTGTGCCGGGAGGGTTCCCTGAGTGGGTGGCAGTCTCATGCAGAGCCCCGGTGCTGGGCAGTGACGACACAGCACAGCAACCCTTGTTGTCTGTTTGTGCATGCTGTGCACTCCCTCTTCTGGATAGCTCAGACTGCTTGAGCTGGTGGAATTTCCTCCCTGGGCCCAAAAGCTCGGCAGGGCTGAAGTTACAGTGCTGCTCCTGGATTATGGTATCCCAAACAGGAGCAGGGAGGCACAGTGAGCAATATGGCTCTGGGAGCTCCTGGGGGTTCTGACACCGCCACAAGCATGTGGGCTGTTATCAGTGTGTGGAGGTTATGGGAACACAAAGGGCACCTGACCAAGCCTGAGCAGGGGCTTTCAGAACCAGCATTTCATCAAAACCAGAAAATCCGGATCTGACTGCTGTGGCCAGTCTCTTCCAGTGACATGAGTCACACTGCAATAATGGCTTGAATGCCCTACATGCCAGGCATCCAAACCTTTGATCACTGCTCTGCAGCTCAGACTCATCACTATGGAAATCTGGTTTTCATTTAGGAAAGCAGCTGTGACCTTGCAGTTAGGTCACCTAAAAAGGATAGGGCTGTGCCCTTGGCTGACCCCAGGCATATCATCTGCCCTCTCCTTCTGTAAAACAAGGCTGACCACATTTCTGATATTCTGAGAAGAAAATGAAACTGCATAAAATAATAGAATCATGAAATGGTTTGGGTTGTGTGTGACCTTAAAGCTCATCCAGTTCCACCCTCTGCCATAAGGAGGGACACCTTCCCCATCCTACATTGCTCCAAGCCCCATCCAATCTGTCCTTGGACATTTCCAGAGATGGAACAACATACCTGGGGTAATTTGATCTGGCATTATGAGCCTTTAACAGCTTTGTCAGAAAAACTTCCATATGAAATATTCGTTACATTATTTTTTGTTTGCTCTGGTTAGGGAGTATTCCCAGTATCCCTTCACGTAACCTCTGCGCTGTCCCCCTACCTCTCCAACCTCCACTAAGCTAAAAACCCCAACTCTCCATGCTTTCACTGCTTCTCCTCCTGGAGCAGACTGATGAGGATTGTCTAATTAATTCCCTAGGTGTGGAGAATATACCTACCTACTTCTTCCCCATCCAGATAGTTTGGACCCTTCCCCTCCACACTCCCAAAACCTTTAGCTTCCTTCACTCTCAGACCTTCAGGAATCTTCAATTAAGAAAATAGAATTTTGAGGTAATCTGTTGGGTCCCTTCCTTCCCACATCCTTTATGGATGGGTTTACAGCTATATTAAGGCTCATGAATCTCATATGCCCCCAAAATAGCATTGGTAGCTCTCTATTTTCCAAGTGTAATTAAATCCTCTGAGTTCTATTGGAGCCATGGAATTTCATTGCTAAGCATTGTGCTGCTGACAGAAGAGAATGCTTCAATTTGAAGCCCATGAGATTTACAAGAATAAAGTAAAGCTTTGCTCTAGGTTTTCAAAAGCCCAAACTCTGCCTGTGCATCCATTACACATGACAGAATGATTATACTACCAAAAAAAAAATTAGATATCCAATCTTTTGTATTTTGGCTGCAGGCAGTTCAGCTCTGTCTGGTTGAGTGCACGTTGTATGTTCTTCTTTGGATACACAAAGAGCTCTAGGTTGGGGATGAAAGGGGCAGGGGGCTGGAATCACATCAGACTGTTTTCTCTCTGTGTTTGGACAATGCAAGAACAGGCTCTGCACACACAGGAATCTCTGGGGATCATCAACTGCTTTAGGCAAACTCAGTCCTCCATTGTTCTGATGCAAAATTAGAAATGTTGGTTCATAATGTGTTGAAAGGTTTCTGTGCATCCTGAAAAAGTGATGGAATCATCTAACACGTGGGTTTGGTTTTTTTGGGGCATATATATTCATCCTCTGCAACTGGGTGTCAGGCCTAGATAAGCCCATACAGCTTCCCAGGTCAAGATTTGGTGAGGGTTATGTTGATGAAATCAAACTGTTGCTCACCTGCTGCTGATTAATTTATCTGCAGTAGGTGTTTCTGTACAAGCAGGCGAAGCATTCAGTATTTTTAGCATGATAAAAACTTCTGCAAGCAGTGAAAGCCCCAGGCTCTGAAGAATCAGACAAATTTTTCTACCCCTATACTGCACCTATACTGGTGTTTGCAATGCTTCATGTGTTGCAGGGAGAACTGATACAGTGGAGGGTGCATGACATGAGTGACAGTGTTTGAGGTCCTGCAGATTAGCTAATGTGTCTAGAAAAATTTGTGACAAAATCACATACTATGGACTAGCAAGTATCACATATGTTATATTCTTGTATCATTAACTAGCAAGGTTGCATCCAGGTATATAAAAATCGCATATTCCAGAGTGTTGGAGGATCATTTTCTTGGCTTGTTTGTTCTTTTAGCTGGTCTTACTGATCCATAACTCACCATTCAGCCACTTGTTCAGGTCACACTGCAGGCAGTCCTGTGGTTGTGCAAGGCTTCAGCTCCTGATTCCCAAAACTATTCTTCCCCAGCCCCTCCTCTCTGTCATGTATGTCCCAGCCTTGATCACAAAGGCTTTGTGACATGGTTCTGGATATGCACACCTGTTTTCATGTCCCCAACAAAGCTCATCCCCAAGCTTCACATTCCCAAACTGACTCATAGAGGCCTGCAAGGCTTTCTGTCAGTTATTTCTCCTAACTGCTCCTGCACAAGTGCTTATGGGTGTCTTGCACTGATGGTATGACAAAGACAAGTGTTACACTTGCTAGCCTTGAAAGGGCTTGGAATCTTTTCCAACAGAGAGCTGGATTTGTTCCAGGTTTACCACTGCCTCTTACTTATGGTACTGCCTGTTTTTAAACTGTTTTGAAATACACTAGCATTCTTTTTTATTTTTGCACCTGCATTGGATTTACTGTGTGCACAGGTAACAAAAGGGAAGGAGAAGAACAATAACAGCACCTGTCAGTCAAATGTGGGGGTCTGTGCTACCAATCACATGGAATGTGGTCATGGCTGCACACATCATACTCTGGGCTCCTTTCTCCCTGCCTACTCCGTGGCTTCAAAGTAATTGTTTCTCCCCTTCCTGCTTACCCCCAAGGATTTCTGTTTTCTTCACTCAGCTCTGCCCATGGGCTCTGCCCCCCTTCCTGAGGAGAAGACAGCTTTGAACCAAGCCATCACTCATGCAAGGAAAGGCTGGTGCGAACGTGAGACTCTGTTCTGGATATAGCCTTTCTCCAGTGAAACCAGCTGCAGGTTTTCTCCTGACACCTGCAGGATGGTGTCTAGAGCTCTTCAGGCTCTCAGCACCTGATTTTTGTGGTTTGTGAAACTCAGCTTGAAAAAAAGGGAGTTCTTTACTCCCTAACACAGAAAAGAGCAGTGAGTTTCATTGCCGTCAGCTGTCTGAGGACTCACATTACCTCTCCTAACATCTGAACAGCTGAGAGAGACAAAACAAAGCCCTCTTGCTCAGGAAGCAGGAGGAAGTTCGGGCTGTTTATATGTAGTTACGGTTTCCTCTGTTTTTTCCTAATTTGTGTTGTGCCTGTTTTTTGTTGGGGTTTTTTTTGTTTTTGTTTTTTTTGGTTTTTTTTAGTTGCAGAAAACAGACTCTGCAGGGCTGGCAATAATATTCACTGAATACACTGGAATATATTGTAAACTTGTTTTCTCAGGATTTAGGCTGTGCTTGCATAATTCTGAAATCTGGGCTTCTATTAGGGGTATATGAGAGGCCCAAGACGTGTTCTAGAATAGAAGTAGAACAGAATTGTACAGGGTATAAAATGTTTTGGTTGCCTGAGTGGGTAATTTCAGTCCAAGACAGATAAAGGCCAGTTTCAAATTGAATGAGGTGTTCTCAAGCAGTGGGTAAATGAATTAGGAGAGGTGGAGTATACTCTTACATGGACAACGCTTTCTTATCCAGTGTCTTTGCTGGGCCCATTTTCAGATGTTTTTCTCTCTTGGCATACACTTTATTCATCTTTTGTGCCTCTGGTCAAAGGCCTCTCCTCCCACTTCTCTCTATAGTTCATGTCATATTTAGTTTCTTCTTTCCAGCTACTCCCTGGCTCTATATCTCCAAGTGACACATAGAATACTTAAACATCAATGCTGGTAATACACATCGTGATTTTCTGGGTTCCTTTTCAAGGGAGAGAGATCAGGGGTTGCTTTCTGGACTCTTCAAACAAAGCTCAAGCACAGTAAGAGTCTCACCTTTAATTACCTTACTAGATCTGTTCTCTCTAAAGTTGTGATCATGCCTCTCCTTGAGTCAGCAGCACTGTTATGTGCTTTCACTGCCAGCCAGGTGAGGAAGTTTATCTGGCTGAAAACTATTTACTGTTTTTCTCTGGTAGTTGACAGGTGGATATACAGACTTGGGCCTGCTCTGAATGCAGGGATTGGTGTGTGAGTACATGCCTATTTTTGCAGCCCAGAATTAAAAGTGGTTTAAGTCATTTATAATTATCACACCTATTCTCGCTTTCAGTCTTTTTAACAGATAACCACAGAAAAATGTCTTCTTGCAGGTGCAATCACTAATTCCCTGCATGGAGGAGAAGGACTTCTGCAGCCCATTGCCGATGGTTAATAAGAGCTGGCTGCTGTCAAAATCAGTGTAAGTCTTCTACCTTATTGTTGTTTGATGGGGTTGTTTGTTTGTTTGGGTTTTTTTGAAAGAAAACAGAGATTCTGTGTTCAAAAAGCTGGGAACAAGTTAAAAGCAAGAAAATCTGCAGCAAGTGGAAGGTATAGTAACACTGGGGTGCTGTAATACTTTTTGTAGCATGTGAGGGGGAGGGTGTTGAGACTTTCAAGGGGAAGAGATAGACTTGATCTTGCTGAGAGCAAGAGACAGAGAGGCCTGATGTGTGGTACAGCCAGCACTGCTGAGCAGCCCTGCCAGGGTAAAGCCTCTGCTCTGTGGCTCTTTGTATTCTGGTTGTAGAAAGGATATTAGAGAAAGAGCTCAGCACTCAGGTGAAAAACCTGAATGCTTTTACAAAATAGTAACTGCAAAACTGCTGCCTGTGAGAAATACAGAAACCCCTGGGAGCTGCCCTTGGGTACTACACCCCCAGTCTTTGTCTGGGGTTGTAGTAGGAGAGAAATTCCCTCTGGTCTGCCACTGTCTCCTGAGCCAAGGGTTGAGTAAGGTTGGCTTGAGGCACAGCTTTGAGCCCTTGAGTGTCGGCAGGATGTCAGTGGGGGGGAAGTGCAGGACAAGTTTGCAAACTTGGCTTTAAGGTGACCTAAAGCCATTCTCCACCCATGAAATAATCTGTCTCTTGAGTTATTTGCTTGGATATCAGTTAAGGTAAGTAAGATCCCAGTGGTCGAATTCTCTCCTTTTAGTGAGTGCTGGGGTTTAGGATTCTTGCTTTTGTTTCTTTCTCTTAGGGAATTTTCTCCCCTATGTTGCTAGGACACAATAATGACCGAGGTACCTAAGAGAGACCAAAAGGAAGTTACCCAGCTCAGGGGAGGAGGGCATCTGGTTTCTCTTATGGGGGAAGGAAGCAGGCAGAGAAATCTCAAGAATTAGGCTGAGAAAAAAAGTGGCTTAGGCAGCTGCTAGCTTTCTATTGTGCTCTCAACACTGGGAGGGGAAGGAGGCTGCGGTTGCTGTGGGAAGAATTCACCACCACTGTGGTGTACAGTTTTCTGCAGCCTTTTGCCGTGAATGGGGCTCCTAAGAGCAGCCGTTGCACTGGGACCTTATTAACACCCAACCTCACCAAACAAAGGACCCTTCAGCATTTGCTGAGGTGGCTCAGGGGAACTCCTGGGATCCTGGAGCCCCTTTCCCCTCCCAGGGAGTCTCTCTTTCTCTCGCTGCCCTATTTGGGAGCTGGGCAGTTGCTGTCCAGCCCGCCCCCATTCCTCTGCAACTGCTCCGAGTTTTTCTCTACATCAGAGCCACACAACCCCAGCCTGCCGGGATGGTTCCAGCTACAGTTGCAGAGTTTCTGATACATCTCATCCACCACCCCAGGATTTTGCTCATTCCTGCTGTTCCAGCTTGCTGCTTCCCAGGGCCCTGCTGGGGCACCGGGATCGGCTGTCCCAGGGGTTTTGCAAAGCAAGCCTTCGCCCCTTCGCACCATTACCACGTGCTCCCTGAGCTCACGCCACAGCGCCCCCTGCAGCCATGGGGGACTCATCACAATTAATGCGCCCCCACCGGCTGTGACCGTAACTACACCCAAGGACAATTGCTTAAAGAGCGGGAAGAGACCGTTCATTGAGGTTTCTGGTTTGTTCTTCCTTTTGTTTGTTGTTGCTGCCGCTGTTGTTTGTTTGCCTTGTTGGACACGTACATACTAGTAAAGAACTGTTATTCCCATCCTCATATGTTTGCCTGAAAGCCCTTTAATTTCAAAGTTATAATAATTCGGGGTAAGGGGGGTTATGTTCTCCATTCCAAGGGAGGTTCTCGCCTTCCCTGGCAGACACCTGTCTTTCAAACCAAGACAGTGACCTGATAGCAAATTAGGAGACTTTGAGATTGTTCAAAAGGATTTTAAAGCCTTTAGGAGAAGTGGAAGGAGGCAGCCTAAGTCAGAGCTGTCCCAGGGTCCCTGAGTTCAGTGTCCCTCGAGGTTACATGTGCAGTGTTAATAAAATTACAGAATCAGAGACTGCTTTGAGCTGTAAGGAACCCTAAAGCTTGTTCCAACCCCCTGCCCTGGGCAGGGACACCCTCCACCAGAGAGGTGTATGCTTCCTGTCTAGGGAAATGAGGTCCATTTTTCATATTTTAGGTATTGTTTTCTTGAGGTGGATACCTGGATATGTATTTTTGGAAGATCTAGGCTATTTAGTGCATCTTCTCATACTATGTGTATGTATTTGGCTTAGGAGAGAACTGAAATCAGGGTTCACCCCATTTTGGCTTTGTGCTTGCAGTGTCTTCCCAAAGAGTGTTGGGTAGGTGTTTACCACAGGCTGTGGAGTTAAAACAGAGTCCATCTTTGGAAATAAAGCCAGTGACCTGGACCATTACTATACTCTTGAAAATGAATCTACAGGCTCTGAGGGCTATTTCTGTAGCACTGATTGTCCTCCCTGTATTACATGTACGTTGCTCTCAAACAGCATCTGCCTCTGGTCTTGGAGCTCCAAATTAATCTCTGATCCTTTTGAGAGGTGAAGTGCATCTGGCGGGCTGTGGAATTGTACTGGTGTTGGTGTAAGCCTGGGATGAAAGCACTGGCAGGAGTAAGGCTATAACTCTTAAAGCTGCAAAGGCCAGACTGTTATTTTTCCCTGAGGATAATCTGAAAGAAAAGAAATGTTTATGCTTGCTTTGGAATGTTTCAGTCTGGTCTCAAACCACTGACCTCCAAACAACAAAATGGAAATATGCCAACACCTCCCTGAAAAAGGCCATTCCCCAGGCATGTGCTAATACCAGCCAGTTTGCCTGAATATGCACAAATAATAAATAAAAAGAGCCACATGTCTGGTTGAATCACAGTGCAGTTAGGGACCTCGAATGAAGGCTTGCAGATGCTGCCTTTTCAATTTATGGTTTGCACATTCCTGTTCCTACAGTGTATAAGGACTAAATGAGAGTATGAGGGCTGTCAGCATATCCTGCTGAAAATAATATTTGAATATCCTTACTTTTTAGAGTTCTATTTTGAGTAACTGTTAAAATAGTGAAAGAGAGGAACTTCATGCCTTCTTGTTGAATCAGCAAAGTCTTGAAATCTCATGTTGCTTTTCTCTTCAGTTATTTATGGCTTGGGTTATCTCCTCCACAACACTTCACTCTTGGATTCTGTAATTCCAGCTAAGAGTCACGCAAAACAGAAGAATTTGTGATAATAGGAACTATGAAAGCCTGTACTCAAAGGTTTAGGCTTGCATTGCCTGTGTCATTTTGTTGCTTCTTCTGGCTCCTTGTATCCTCAGCTCTCTCCCCAGCCTGACCCATGAGGTTTCCTCTTTCCCTCTGTTCTGAAGGCAGCAGGTGTGCTTCCGCTATTCAGTCCTGCTGCACCTTCTGGCAGCTTCTCCTGCAAATCTCCTTGTTTCAAGTAACAAACAGTCATGGATTCTGCTCTGCCCTAGCAGAGTGGGGTGAACGGGGCGGGGGGGGGGGGGGCGGCGGGGGCAGTATCGACATGTTAACTGCAGTATTGACAACTTCAACATATTGGAAAGGAATAGATTTACAATACAAATAGAGAGGTGCTCACAGAACTGTTCTTGCTCTTAGTCATGGTGCTATGGAACTGAGGATGTTTGCTGTCCAAGGCATGTGGTGGCTGTGAGTGCTCTGAGGAAGAGCTTTGGATTGGATGCCATCCTCCTGTAGGCTGCAGGAGATGTCAAACCAAAGAACATGGAACATAACACAGTCTTTAGAACTGTGTGGCTTCTGTCTTCCCACAGAAAACTATCACTGGAAAAACACTTCATGGTTTAAGGCAGCGGCAGGATTGCTGTGGTTAACCTGGCTGGGTTATTTTGCTGCTGCAGTAGGAGTGGAGTGTGTAGGGCAGGATCTGCCTCTGCTTTTATAACTATTCCTGGCAGCAGGATCTGCAGTCCAGGTTTAAGTATTTCCTTTTGGTTTTCCATACCACCTCCCTCTTCCCATCTTATGGTGGAAACAGAGCCATTCCTCAGCCATTGAATACCAAAGTCCAGTTTCCTGTTACGCTTCTGTGGTGGAAAAAAAGGCTTTCAGAAAAGGGAGCACAAAGAACCCAGAGCAGGAACCTAGGCAAATCTGGCAATGTGGCTCCAAGGCCTGGAGAGCATGGACATTGCACAGAGCTCTGCTCCTGGAGATCAAAAGTCAGCCCTTCAGCTTGGGTTGGATTTGCATGTGCAAATTATTCACTAGCGCTTTTTCTGCACATTCTCACATGGTACTTTAACAAAACGCAGAGCAGCTCCTCTGTGGGTGTAGGAGCTTTGTTTGTGTCTCGCTGGTCTCTTGGTACCTGCAAATAGAGGTTTAGTTCTACATTTTGTGTTTCCTTGGCTACTCACAGCATTGTTTCCTAACCCAGTATTTAACATACTTTCAGGGTGATCCAGCAATAGGCAAATATTTTATCTTAATCCACTAACCTACTAATTTAAAAGTAGAAAAACACCAGCCTCTGGGTTTTAGTTACTGCCATTTTCCATCTGTTGTCAATGGTAATTGTAGGGCACATAAATCTTGATTGGCAGGGGCAAAAAAGTTCCTCATTCCATTTCGTATTTATCAGAAACTAAAAGCCAGCTTGCCTTTGTGTATGACATTTGTGATGGCACAACTCTGGGGCAGTACCAAGCTCTGAGTCCCCCAGCTGGTGCAAAGCTCTCACAAGGAGCTCTGGTGATGCAGCTGATGGAATCTTTACCTTGTGAGATTTGTGCCCCAAACCAGCTGTAGAGCTACTCACATATGCCTACAGATGGGTCTTTTTTCTTGCTTTAAAATGCAAATACATCTCCATTTAAACAGGACAGAACCCAAGTGTCCCCCCAGCAACATCTGGAAAACAGCATTTGCAGAGTTAGAAACTTTGGGTTTAAGGATGAGATGGCTTGTACCTAACTTAGGTAACTAAAGGCTGTTAGTTTGCTTAAGGAAGGGAAACAGCTCTTCAAAAAGTGCACTAAGAACATGCATAACACCGAAGTTCTGCTCCTTTGGAAGTGAGCTGCATTATCCATATTTCTCACAGTGTTACGTCAAATGTCTTGGGATAAGCTCTGCTATGTTTGTCTCAAGGAAGGTATTCCTAAGGGAGCAAAGGAAAGGGACATTTCCCTCTGCACAGTGCATGCCCAGGGCATTGCCTGTGCGGGGCAGCCAAACAGGCTGGTTTGTCAAGTTCGGCATTGTGAGGGAAATAAACAGGCCTTGGGGAGAAATGACTGATGGAACATTTTCTATCCTTTTCCTTCACAGCTTAGCATATCTGAGAGACTGGTTGTCCACCAAAGTATGTGGCAGTCCTGACAGACTTTCCCACAATTTCTTCCTTTATATTTCCACCAATTGTGCTGGCACTGCTTGCTCTATTTGCAGCTGATCTTAAAAAACCCCCAAAAATGAAACAAAACCCCCCCTCCAAAACCAACCAACCAATCAGACAAATAAAAATTTCCTCCAAAACCTAGTTATGAATTATTTTCCCAGGCAAATGACTTTTCATCATAATGTCTTGAACTCTTCCATACCAGCACAGTGGTGAAATCAGCTGCATTAATTGTGTTAAATACGATGTTGAAGTCAGTACTGAGACTTCAACTTCAGCAACTGGGCATATTGAGGACACTTGTACCTCTGAATGATTCCAACATCCTGTGACATCCTTTGTCTTCCAGAATACACTGAAAAACGAAATTAAAACCAGTTTTTGTGTTACACAAAGGAATAAATTGTTAATTTAAATACAGAACAGAAGTTGCATCTACCTTTCAGGCTGTCTATCATCTGAAAAACTACTTCAATAATCATGCTCATAGAAACATGATTCGGAACTGGTTGTCTACCTGGAGGCTAATTAAAAAAGGAGTACCACAGATACCTGTTCTGCTTAACATCTTTATCAGAGTCCTGGAGGAAGAGATGAAGAAAAGCCTCATCATGTTTGCAAATGGCACTGAACTGATGGCAGGGCTAACACGGGAGCCAGCTACATGGCCTGGAGCGGTGGGGTGAAGTGCTTAGGAAAGCGAGCTCAGGGCAAAGCCATCCCCCGATAATGCCTGCCAGAGACTCAGCCTGCGCCTGCCTACCTGTGGACAGCTCCAGGAAAAAGGGCCAGGCAGGGGCACCAAGTGAGAGAGCCCACAGTGCCCTGACAACACCCTAGGCAGCACCAGCAGGGACAGGACCAGCACATAGGGGGTATCCACTCTGCTCAGCACCCAGGAGATCACATCCCAAAACTGTACAGGCTTGGGGCTCCTGGTACAGGAAAGCCCAAACTGAAGGGAGTTCAGTGGTTCTCAGGGCTGGGGCACTTGCTCTGTCACAGGCTGAAGAGATGGACATTGCTTGGCCTGGAAAAGAGTCTGCCCTGGGGGGAAGGTCACAGCAGCCTCCAGTTCCAGTACCTATGAGTAGGTTATTGAGAAGCTGGAGTTCCTCACTGTAGTGTAGAGTGGGAGGAACAGAACTTAAACCTGAGAGGGTCAGACTGGATATAAGGAGTGACTTTTCCCACATAAAGAATATCAAACCTTGGAGGTTTGTGCAATCTCCCCGTTTGACATTTCCAAGACCTGCCTGAATGAGAGCTTGGACCAGAGACATCCTGAGATCCCTTCCAACCTGAATGATCCTATGAAAATTACAGATTGGAAGGATCTCTGGAGTTCATCTGGAGATATTCGCTAAAGTTCAGTGTTCTTAGTACCTGCAAGCAATGGAGACTCTACAACCTCTCCAGCTGACTACTCTCAAGAGTGGAAAGACTCTGCAAGTAATTGGGATTTGACACTTTCTTCGTGTCTTAAAAAAAGTTATCATAATATAGGTCAAAGTGGGGTCAGTATGGATAGGTGGAGTGGTAGCATCAGTATAGATAATGTGGCATAAAACTCCAAGATACTCTTAAGAATTGAAATAAGATTTTAAAATTTGCATATTGTAATATTGTCTTTGATCTGATAAATTGTCTGTCTCTCACATGTACCCTTGTCCTGTTTTCTCTCTGTTCCTTTCCTGCTATCCCATGGTTATACAAAGCAGTCACAAGATAGATTAATGGTGGATCTGCAGCTCAGCGAGCACATTGAGTGAGGAGTGAGGAGAGTGCAAGGCTTGAGTGGTGCAGTTGCCGTGCTGACACTTGAGCTGTATTGGAGCTTATACACATTTGTTGGGGATGGGGGAGCTTAAAATGTGTTGAACAATGCTACACCACTCCAGGATGCTGGCGTGAAGGTGTTTGACTGTACTTCAAAAGCATTTTTTACCTTGGAAGTGTACATCTTGAATATTGCACTTCCCACTCTGCATTGCACTTAACATTTCTTTCAAATGGCTGACACACAGTTTAACAAATTATTATGTGGTATCTGGGGAAAAGTAGGTCAGTGGAATCGCAGAATTGAGGGTCATTTCCATAATCTTCATTAATCCTTTTCTTTGAAATAAAAATCTTCCAAATGGCAGTAAATGTCCTTACAGCATTTTGACACCAGCAGCCAGCCTGAGGTATCTTCATATTCATTGCTGCATAGGAATAGATAGAGATGGATAATATGGAGCAGTGGGTTACAGTTCCACAGAGACAACAAATGAGGTAGCTTTTCATGAGAGCCTGTTAGGACTCTAATGGGAATTTTCTATAAATAGTGCCTTATTTCTCTCAATCATCTCTACAAAAATATTAAATCCAGGAGCATTGCGGTGACTAAATCTACTCTCCCCCCCCCTGCCCCCCCCACCGAACTCTGTCCCAGAGCTCCCCTTTCTCTCAGTATCCCATTGGCTCCTGACCCTCTCTCCCCTCCCCTTTCCTTCCCCTCTCCCACTGACCCCTGCTTATGTCAATCAACCCTGTCTCCATCCCCTAGCCCTCAGACTATTGGTCTGGCTGCCCCTCAACTCCTCAAGACAAAACCCCACTACTTCCTCCACCTGAGGCCATTTGGATTCTGCTCCCTTCGAGATAATAAGTGTCTTGGAATTGCAGGCCAGATGGTCCCTCCCATCCTTTTGTCTCCAGGGACGCCTCAGAGTGTGTCAGTGGCTGCCTGAGTCCATCTGCAGGGGTAGGTCTGTGTTTGTGTAGGTGCTATGTGAAGAACCGCCTGAGTGGCTCCATGAGGGACACTGCAGAAACGCGTGCTGCACAAGTCCACCTGACCACAGCATATGGTGTCATTTGGCGTCTGAACAGGGACTTTGGTTAGAGTTCTCTTGAAAGTGTCCCTGGCAGTGAAAGCTGCCAGGAGTCATGATATGGTACAGCTGCGAACCCAACGGAAGGTCTTAGTTTTATTAGATCTATCCTGATTGGCGACTGACACCCCTCTCAGTGTCAGAGGACTGGTCGAAACCTGGGGAACCACCCCTGAGAGCTTTTATTTTACCCGGGAGCTTGGAGCTGGTAGGGCTTGGATTGGATAGGTTTGCAGTCGGCGAGAGGCTGGCGAAATTAATGGATGAGTGAAGCCTGGGGCTTGGAGTTGATGGAGGGACTGGCGAAACTCAGAAGCGAGTGAAGCCCAGGGACTCTTTTGGGTACCTTTTTTGCCTTTTCTTTTCTTAGCCTTTTTCTCTCAGTGGCTGGGTGAGGTTTTTCTGAGGAAAGATGAAGGGTGGATTCATTCTGTCCCGGAGGGAGGTTTTTTCCCCACCCTGTATCCCTACATTCCCTTTACTATCCCTGGTGGGGGCAGGAGGTGGATTCCACTCCAAGGCACAGAGTAGCTGCCGTCTCCCTGGTGCCTCCTGGTCTCCCCTGTCCCCTTCCCAGGGCAGCAGTGGCCAGGCTGCCCTGAAGCCTACCCTAACCCTTTTTCCTATGTCCATTTACCGAGTTCTAATCTCTTGCCTAGTTAAGCCTAAAGATGGCACCAGCCACATGGCCAATTCCACCATCTTGTTTTCCCCAGTTTCAAATTTGCACGCTCCCGCCCCAGCCCCACACCCTCAAAATGGCAGAGGCCATATGGTCAGTTAAGATGGGGTGCATGGTCCTCCGTGACCCTTCCCCATCTCTCCCCGCACATGTAATCACACCAAGCCCTCCCCTCTCTACTCTCTACCCCTTCCTGCTGCAAGCCCCGCCTCCTCTTCCATTTCCCCCACCCCTTCCACTGCAATTCCTACCATGAGAACCCACCCCCTCCCGGTTCCCACACTGCTGGGAACAGAGGTGGGTGTGACGATGACTGTAAAGTCGCTGTCTTGGTCTCTACTGCAGCTGCCATGGCGAGACCCTCCGCCTCCCTTTCAGAGGAGGAAGGCAGTTACTCCTCATGCCCCAAGTCTGGGGGCCATTGGGATGAGATGCAGGAGAGGATGGCAGGAACCTCTGGCTGAGAACCCCCTTTCCAAACCACGCCAGAGGCAGTGCCTGGCAAGACGCGCCAGGTGCAGGCTCCGGCCATGCGCAGGGAGAGCTGGAATCCCAGCGGAGAAATGGTGAGCTGCTGCTGCAGCCTCCCTCCCCCCGCAAAGCACCTAACCGTGGCAACAGAAGCAGCAGGGCCAAGGTGATCTCTGGAATCTGCTGCCACTGCTTTTCCCTCCGCGGCCGCCACGGCCATCGCCATCACTTTTCCCTCTGGCGCTGAAAAATGGCAGGAATGGCTGCCCCCATGGCACCCAGTGCAAACCCGGCCTCTGCCATGTGATGCAAGGTGTGGGACGCAGAGTCGTGAGCAAGAACTGAGCTCCGGTGTGCGCTGTTTTAAGTCAGTGGTAGAGCTGTGGCAGTGAAAAAACGCTACAAGTGCAGCTTAACCAGCCCTCTCTCCCAAGACACCCCCGAGCCTTGCCCTTTCCCGTGGAGTCCCAGCCTCTCTCAGGGTTTCCCCTCTCCCCAAGCCGTTCCCCACCCCTGGGACTTCCCTCCACCGAGATCACTGCTTCCCCTTGTGAGGAAAATTAATCCACAAACACCAGAGGTTTATGTCCAAAAAGGAGACAGAGGAATCCTGTCACTTTATTTGAATAAAGGGAGTTGCCATGAGACATTTCCCCTGGGGTCTCTCAGATTTTGGAGGATGCAGCCTCCTTTTTACCCTAATTCCCGGCCGCATGTCCCTCTCTCTTTCCCCATTGGCTGAGGGATTTGAGAGGCACAGACTTTCTGAAAACGCCTAATACCTGAGACCCCCCTCTAAGGTACAATCTCCCCCACTGTTGTCCTTCCCTTGCATCACTCAGTGGAATTCCTTATGGAATTTATGGATCTTCTCATTGTTCCTCTCATTTATCAGCATTTAATTTTATGTATCTGTAGACCTTTGGTTTGTTTGTAAATGCAAATTTCCCTCATTCCATTCATTAATCAGTGGAATCCTCCTCATTGTTTCTTTTATCTCTTACTGCTGATTCTACCTACTGGCAAGACCCACAGCTCTGTTTGTGAAGACAAACTCCTTATTTCTTTCACCCTGTAAAAATGTTGCATCACACCCCTCTTATTGCAACCCTGTTATCCACCATGTTCATAACTCCACCGCACTTCCAAACCCTCCATAGCCTAAACTGAAAGGTTCAGCTTTCTGTGAGAGGTTATTGTTTTGTTTCTGGGGATTTTTTTGGATTTGGTTTTGTTCTACCTTTTAATGTTTGCCAATTGCTGGCTTTTTTTTTTTTTTTTAAATGGGGGATTGATAAGGTGAGGCAGATGAAAGGAAGAAATATTTCTGGTTTCATGTGCCTTCCACGGGTAGTTTGATTCCTCGCACAGTGTTAAAAATTCTGTTTTGAATGTATTGATAGCTCTTTTACAGAGCTACCTACCCCGACAACCCCCATGGAACCTGGCAAATTGTCACCCTGCTGCCCTCCAGCTATGAAGACTGTGGCTCACAAGACAGACCAGACAATGCCATGCAACTGACTAGCCCTAGTAGAAACCACAGCCTCACTAGTCTGGAAAAGTCCATCACATCCAGCACTGCCAGAAGAAACTCAGAACTTGTTGGGACTTTGGGGACTCAAGGGATAGTTGCCTTCTTTTGGGGGCTTTGCAGGTGTTTCTGATTGTTTTGTTGGTTTTTTTGTTGTTTAAAATGTTGTCACAATCCTGGACCCTCACTGCTAAGAACCCTTTCCCACTCGCCCACCTTCAACTGTGTAGGAGAAGCCTTCTTTTTAAACAAAAAAAGGGAGGACAGCAGGGTTGGCATGTGAAATCCTGACCGGTGAGAACTATAAATTATGATGATGATGAATATAGATGCTCTTAGGGTTAGAGCCCCACTGCTCTAGAGCTAGCCTGGGAGAGCTGATGTTCACCTAGAGAAGAGAAGGCTCTAGGGAGACCTCAGAGCCTCTTCCAGTGCCTAAAGGGGCTCCAAGAAAGCTAGAGAGGGCCTTGGGACACAGGCCCTCTGTGTCCCAAGGCTAATGGCTTCCTATTGCCAGAGGGCAAGGTTAGATGGGATCTTGTGAAGGAATCCCTGTGAGGGAGGTGAGGCCATGGCACAGGGTGCCCAGAGCAGCTGTGGCTGCCCCTGGATCCCTGGAAGTCCAAGGCCAGCTAGGTCAGGGTTTGGAGCAACCTGGGATAGTGGAAGGGGTCCCTGCCCATGGCAGGGATGGAATGGGATTGGCTTTCAGCACTTCATACCCAAGCCAGACTGGGATTCTATGATAAATGCTGTTTCTTTCTATCAGTAATTAGGGTTATTTAGGGTCATCATTGCTCTGTGGGATGTGAGAGGTCCTGTGTTGTGATGGACAGTTCTGCATGTTTTGAATAATTGTGAGAGTCCCAGATGGAGGAAAGGGGAGCATCAGCCCTTTGGCAATTGCTGCCTGTGTTCATGATTTACCAGCACTGCTGCCTGCCAGGAAAAGCAAGCAAGGTGTGAAGGGAGGGTCAATATCCTCTAGGAGACCAATTACTGTAACTGGCGAATAATAGCCAAAGGTTTATTCAGACAGGCCCTTCTGGGGGTGTGATGAGGCAGCTCTGCTCATGGCTTTTAGCTCCTTAAAGGCATTAAATAGCAAGGGGTGCTCTAGACTTGATTCAGTTTTGACAGTTTACACCTGTAAACAATACCTGGCAGATGCAAAAGGCCAGGGAATAAGGGGGAATGAGATGATGGGTTGCTGTGTCTGTGGGTGGTGCTACATCAGAGTTAGGATTTGCTGCTGGGAATCTGGAAGGGAAGAGCAGCTTCTCAGACAATGGGTGAATCCCTTGCTAAGAGATTCAGTCTGAGGGAGACTGGAGTTTGTATTTGTCTAGACTTTTGCCCACTAAAGATAATACCCAAATTTATGGAAATTGGCTGTTGAGACTCAATAGAAAGGTGAATTTTTTTCTTTGCTTTAAGAAGCTGGAGACAGTGAATTTTCCTTCACACTGATATTGCAAATCATAATTAATAATTAATAGTGAACTAGATGATCCCCAAGGTCTCCTTTTCACCCAGACCATCCTAAGATTCTATGAATAAGTTCATTTGTGTGTAACCCCAACTGAATTCTCAGGCTGCCTGCAGAAATCCTTGAGCAAGGAACCAGCTCTGAAAATACCTGTCCTTTTTATTTTCTTGAGTAATTTAACTGAACTAGCAGATTTTTGCCCATTGCAGCCTCTCAAGTTTTTAAATGCACTATGCTGTGCAGCGTTCACAATGAAGATCTTATGAAACAAATAGAGAAAGACCAGTTAAGTGCAAAGCCTCCTTTCTTTCAGCTGATTAATATAGTTGAGATTTAGTACTCAACTTTGCTGGAACACTCAAGCAATAATTTAAATTAACTAAAAAAGTGATTTTAACATGAATTAGTCTGTATTGAGCCTCTGGGGGGTTAATCATAATCAGAATTAATCTGGCCTTAATTTGATGTAGCTGACTTGATTTCCAAAGTCAAATTAAAGTTACTTGACTCCTGGATTTCTACAAGGAGGTGCTCAAAATATTTTCTCTCTTGCCTCAAAGATCCTGCTTTTATAGGACAGTGAATAATTACCACAATTCTTACTCTGAAAATATTTATAGTCTCTTGTGCTGGTTTTGGCCAGGGCAGAGTTAATTTTCTTCCCAGTGGCTGGTGTGAGTCTGTGTTTTGGACAACTCTAATTTATTTCTTCTGAGCCACTTGGCAATGTCTCCAGCATCCCTTGGCTTATAGCTTCCTACCAACGTGATCAAATTAATGCTGCTGCAGTTGACTTCCGACAAACAGCCTTATCAGGGCTGTCCTCACGGTGCAGGATGCGCTCAAGGTACTGCTGACGGGTGAAACTCATAACTTCCACATTCCCAAAGAGTTTGGATAATCATCACAAAGTCTGGATGTTTATCTGAACTGTATTCAAGCCATTCCAGCTGCCTTAGGTCTGCAGATTTGGGTTAGAAATCTGAGGTAAGACTCCTGGTATTTCCTGCTCCTGACAGGGACAGATATGCTCAAGTGTTCCTTTGAGGTGACATTTGTCTCCTGTTTTCACTGCTGCTGTGGGGTTATCAGGTCACCCATTCTTGGATTCAGGTGCAGGAAGAGACTTAAACATGTTCTTGGTCTCAAGTATAAAGCAAAAGAACAAAGCCTAGAAAATGGGCTTTAAAGGGATGAGAGGGACAATGGAAAAATTTGTTAGAGACAGTGAAGGATTGTTTCAGCAGGGGTGCAGGGGCTGCTGTGGGAGGACAGACATCTGCAGATAATGGGCCTTTGACAAAAGGAAAGTTGTTCATGAAAGAGAAGATAAATGAAAAGATGAATTAAGAACATAAATGAACAATAAAAAGCGCTTTCATGTTCAATTTAGGGTTACATTAAGCTTTGCCAAGACAGAAGGAATGCAAATAATGTACACAAAGGAGTGGAAATGGTAAAATCATCAATACAGCTGTGTTGAATATCAGGAGGGAAGAAATTCCAACTTATAGCGCAAAACACAGGGGCTCTAAGGTTACTCACTGCCCTCTTTTTCCTCTTAAAGAGCTTGTCACTTAATCAGGCCTTAGTATTCAGGCTTGTGGGTACTGGGAACGTGTTTTCTGTAATTTCTGAAATTACAAACCTACAGCTTAGGGCAGGATTTATGTAGGAATTGCCCTAGGATGATGAGAAGCCACAAGGTCAAGCACATCTATTCATTCCCCAAGGATTTAGGAAGTGCCTTGAGCGAGGACACCAGCAAGAATTCCTAGTGGAACCATCCTGCCTGGGGCTTAGGAAAAGAAAGATGCAGTTTTAGGGCAAAATATTAATCTCAGCCCGACTGACAACAACAAGGAAAGACATTTCCTTTGCAAGTCTAATAAAATTGCTAAAAATCAACTATTAAAGAAGCAGCTGAAATTTGCCTTTGAACTAGAACAGCGTTCATATAAAGGCAATTTAAGTCTTCTGTGTGATAAAGTAAATAACTTTTAATCAAATAGACATTATTTTAATGTAGTCCTTGAAGCTAAAAAGTTAACTTTCTCTGTGATTTCCCCATTTGTGACAGCCCCTGGCTGTGTTTTTACTGTTGTAGCAGCTTCTGGCAGACTGCATGTCTCTCATATTCACTACAAAGTAAACAGGAATTTTTTCCAAGGGTAGCTGGCCGGGCTCCAGTGGAAGAATGCAAGTTATTCTTAAGTTCTGGTAAGCTCATTTCTGCTTAATATGGTTTGCTTTTATTGTCGATTTTATGAAGAGAAAGAAAAAAGTTGGGAAATTCTTTTAATCCCTTGGGATTGTTTTCTTCATATGTGTGGGAAATTGCCTCCACCCCAAGCCCCAGCACAGAGTTATGTTGCTGTTTGTCCTGATAATGTTCACCTTTTTCCACCTGGAAGCCCAAGAGGCTGCCAGAAGGTTCCCAAGATGCTGTGCTGTTTTGAGGACAGAACTGCTACTGCAGATAGGAACCCATCAGTGTTCATGTGAAGGGCTGTGGGAGTGTGGACAGCATGGGCCACCCTGCACCCCCCTTCCCAGCCACGGGCAGCAGGAGCAGGAAGAAAGGGGCTTCCTTCTGCCTGGATAACCTTGGCAGGAAAGGGAGAAAAGGCCTTAAGGGCTTCAGACAGATCCAATACCGAGGAGACACAGCAGGGAGAGGTAATTTTGCTCAGTGCCATGGTACTGGCAAGTCTCAGGTGCCCATCCAGCAAAAGTGGGCTTTTCCTGCTCTTGCCTGGGTTGATCTCTGTGTTTCCTTTGTGGTCCTTTCAGCTAGAGCAAGCTGGGACTTGTGGGAGTACATGGGATCACTCCTTTCTAAGGAGAGCGTGGGGGGCCTGTGCCAGCAGGGGAAGAGCTGGGAAGCTGGAGGTGAGGTTGTCATAATGACAAAAGGATGTGAATTGCCCAGACATAATCTGGAAACTGCATGGAGGCTTTCAAACAGTAATGAGGTTCTTAGAAGATTTCCTTGGAGTAGGAGGATGGAACTTGGCGCATAAAGAAAGTGATTATATAATAGTGATTCTGAAACACTGATTGTGCCAACTGGAGATTGAATTTGATGAACAGGGAGGTCCATTTCCAGCTTTATTTCATCTTAATTTCCTTCTATAGTTGCAGGAGTGCAGCTATGGAACTAGAGTGTAACTGAGGATGAGCAGTGCTTCATTGACTGCGAAATGGGAGGGTTGTTAAGCGAAGTGGAAGTGTTATCATGCCTCTAGCCTCCATCCCAGATAAATCAGCTGTTATAATTGGAAACAGCACCGCACTCAAAGTGGTTTGCATGTTCATGGGTGAAAATTCAGGACAGTTAAAACAAATAATAAACTGAGTATTTCACTTTAAAATTGATAATGTTTCTGTAATACCTTTAAATTAAACATTTCAGGCTGCTTTACCATCCAAACTGTCTTAATTATTGCAAAGCTTAGAATGTAAATTGTATTTTATCTGGCTGTGTGCACGGGGAGTGCAGAGAAAGGGTGATTTCTCCCAGGTCACTCTAAGACAGCTGTATAAGGGTTAGCCACAGAACCTTGTAACACTGCATTTTTAGGTGGGAGACACACTATGGAAGCTGCATGCGGGGAATGAAGGGCATTGGACATGACATATGGTTGGTGAGGACCTGTTGGGGAGCCTCTTGGGATGTTTGTGGCTCATGTGACAGCAGCTGGGCAGAATACGGTTTTCTTTATCTGCCTTGTGGTTAGAGTCGAGCAGACAGGTTAACTCAGCCTAGTTTGTTCCAATCTCTCTCTCCCCAGTCTCTGCTTTTCCTTTGACTGTTCCGTGCCCGCCTTTTGTTTCCACTCTGGTCAGAGATGACGCTTTAATTTCACATGAAAGAGCATATTGATGTGTGATGCCAGGGATTTACCTAGCATTGCTGGCATACTCAGCTCTGCATTTTGGCTGCTGTATGAATTTGGAAATTAGAGTATTAAAAAGAAAGGGGAGACTATTCCTCATAAAGCTGAGCTTTATGTGGCTCATCTGCATGTTCAGAGCACTGTCCAGACATCATCTAAATAATCTCATGATCTTTCCAGGGATTGGGAATGTAAACAGAGTCTTTCCCTGACACTGAAGTAAACTGCTCAAGGCCAGCAGTGTGAGAGGCTACCCTTCCCTTCCCACTCCCTTACTTCTGAAATTCTGGGTATAAGTCCCTCTCTTCAGGTTTGGAATGGATGAGAAAGAAAGGGACACTTGAGGAGAATGCAGGGCGCAACAGCTCAGAGATGAGAGTTACCTATGGGTCTGTGTACAAGATTAAACATTTTAATGCACATCAACCACTAATTCATGCCAAGCAAGCCTCATTTTGATGCCTTTCTTAATCAGGAGATGAGTTGTGAAGAAATCCCTTTTGCTTTCATGATTCCCTGGAAGAGTTGAGGAAATGAGTAAATGTGGCATTTCTTGGTATGATTTAATAGGAACTGTGGGATTTGAAGGATCGACCTGATGGTCTTGGGGGTCTTTTCCAACCTTTGTGATGAAACCAAGGCATTATTTTGCAATATTACTGCAACTGCTGTATCCCACAGAACTCATAGGATTCCTCCTATCAGCAAACTTTGAGAAGGCTGTACTTACTGACTTCTCTTGTTTGCCCCTCAGTTTAACATCTGTGTGTGGAAATGGGGAAATAGTGTACCTGGAGTGGAGAACTTGTCTGTGAGGAGGGTCCTGAGCCTGCCTTGGAAGTCACACTCCATAATTTCTGCTCCTAGGGCACTGTCTAATCAACTCCCGCACCAGAGAACAGTGGAAATCCTGCCTTTGGCACCATGATTTTTGTGCCAAAGGTGGACACACGTCAGGCAATTTTTTTATTCCTTTTCTTCACTTTACAAAGAATAGCAGGTGGGCAGAACGACTCCTACATGAAGATGTTCCCTTCATAATATTCTGGAAAACAAAATTATTTTTGAGGCGGGATATACAAAGATGTTATGACTGGAGTAGATTTCTTTTCTTCTTGTTAAAATGGAGAATTCTGATACTTTATCGTGATAAAAACCATTTCTAATAAATTCAGTAATGGGACGCAATGTGGTAAGTGTGTGCCACCTGGTGAGAGCACAACTCAAGTGGCTTGGCTAGTAGAAATGTAGTTTTTCAACCTATGCATTTGATGTAGAATCAACCTTTTGAATTCACTTGGGGATGAATTTTCAGGTGAATTTGGACTGAGGTCCTGAAGCAGTTGGCTGGGAAGCTCATCAAGCATTCCAGACAGTTCCACTGTCATGGGCTGCTTTTGGCCCTTTCCCTTTGCTGGACTCTTTGCTGATCCTGGCTTGTCTATAAGCTGTGGGAGGTGTTGGTGTTGGTTCAGTGCTGTGGTTTCTCTGTGATGTTCTCTGAAAGGTTTGTACAGGTTTATTTAATTATCTCTTGGCTTATTTGCGTTTTCCTCTTTCAGAGATGTTCAGAGTTTTCCCCTTCTACTAAAGCTGAACGCTAGTCCAGTACAGAGTATATTTAAGCATTCCTACTGCTTGGCGAGAGCCCATCTAATTTTTCTTTGAGAAAGATCAAAAATTAATTTTGATTATGCAAAAAGTCTGGATTGCCTATCTTTCAAGCCACATCACTCTCCCTTTCTCTCTGCTTCTCTTCCTCCCCCCATGACTTTGTTTTAAAAGCACAATAAATTCCTTTTCTTGTTCTGGGTGTTTTCATCCTCCTGTAAAATTCACTAATGAATCCTTGGTATAAGTATTAGCCTGATCTTTCAAGCAATAAATGGCAAGAGAAAAAACTTACGGAGTCAGAGTTCAGGTTTCTGTGTTTCATATGAAACATAAATTAACATCCTCTTTAAGGCAAGGTTTTCCTGCAACTGCTTCGTCATTCCTTTAGGTGTTGCCTGTGAGCTCTTCAAAACCCCACACCATGCAGAGGTGGGTCTTTCCAGTGGGAGGTGTAATGTAATAAATAATGACGTAATGGCTCATTTTAACCATTTAAACCACCTCAAAACCTTAGTAGTTGCGGATGGTCAGGTCATTTGGGCAGGGAAATTTCTAGATCTTCTGCTGCCTTGTGTCGCTCTCTTCACAGCACCCAGGATAAATACATTCCAATCATGAAGATTTTAAACTGTAAGATTTGATGAAGTAATCCTTTCCCTACCAGACGGATACTCTAACAGGGTCCTGTTATACAGATGGAACACTGATGTCATAGCTACAGAATTTCTAATGACAGCAAGAATTACAGTAAGATTTTTAAAAGGTGGCTCCATCAAGAAACATCCAAAAGGGCCTCACACTCAGCACATTGGACATTCTCTCTAAACCCTAACCCAAGCCCTAACATTAACCTAAACATAATCCTAATTCTAACCCCAAACTGAAACCTTAACTCCTAACCCTGGCACTTAATCAGTTTTATAGTCAAGCAGTAACCATGGAACCCACTTTCCCTTTAGCAAATTTAAAAAAAACTCAATTACTTATTTTCATCCATAGAAAGCACATTTTTTCTGTGTGAAGTAGGGGAATTGGAGTTTCTCCTAAATAAAAGCTGTGTGTTTGATGTTCTGGTGTAAATGTTTGAGAAGGGAGGCCTTCCAGTGCCTGAGTGGAGCCTTCAGGAACAATGGGGAAGGACACAAGGACCTAGAGAAACAGGAAAAGGGGGACGGCTTTAGGCTGCCAGAGGCAGGGTTAGATGGGATATTGAAAAGGAATTCTTCCTGTGAGGCCTGGCACAGGTAGCCCAGAGAAGCCATGGCTGCCCACAGCATGTAGAATCAAGTCACTTTGGGCCTCGAACAATTATCAAAAGCAAATTACAAAACATTTCATGGAGCTTTCCATTCCATTGGAGTTTGCAATGACATAAAATAACAGAACAAGAAATCCCAATTATGAGAGCAGCATAAGCACACTTGCGGAGTTTCTCAGAGTGATTTTCCCCAAAAGAAAGACACGATAGAAGACAGTGGTGTTTGTTTTCCAGCAGTTTTTGCATAGTTGTTGAATGTTTCATTCCTTTCTTCCCTGGGTATGCATGGAGGAGCAGTTCCCAGAGAGAGTTCAGTTCCTGTTTGGCCTCTGCTTCATTAATATTTGTGTACACAAACACACTGACACGCCAGGCAATGCTCTCCCTGCAGAGCATTCACACACATCCCTGCTGCCAAGGCTTTGTTTTCTACATGGCAGGAAACTATTCCAGAAGTTACTTTGAAGTTATCTGGCAAGAATTGAAGAGTTATAGATTCCTCTGCTTCCAACCTCATCCTTAGGTAGAGTCAGGGAGACATTTCTGACCTATTTAATTGGACAAATTCATCACTGGACATGGGATTGGGGGGAGATTAGACTCTGGTGCAAGTATTTTCTGTTAGGACTGAGGGCTGACCTGTTCCCATGTTTTGACAGCCTGCATTCCCTCCTCTTACCACCTCCTCACCTGGGGAATAGCTGTAGGCACAGCAGCCAGGTTCCCCTCTAGTTTTCTCCCAGTGGTGGAAGTACAGCTTTCCAGGGGCCAGTAAAGGGAAAGGTTTTACCTTTTAGCAGGAGCTCTGGAGTCATTAAAGTCCATCTCCCTACAAGACTGAGCTAAATTAGTCAAATATCATCAAATCTCAGGCAAAATAACTCCAACAGCAGAGTGAGTCTGAAAGGAAGGAGAAACACAAACAGAAATTGGAGAGAGGAAATGTCTCTGTTAATCCCCCAACCATTTTATGTTCTGTGTTTCTTGTCTTGCATTTTAATGACTCGGCACAAGTGGGGATAAAAAATATGTGACGCATGTTGATACTCATGGAAAGCAGAGCTGTGTCCTCTCTGTATACAGAGCTCGTGATGGAGATATGAATGAGAGATGTATCTCTTTCTGGAATGCAAAGGATTTAGTGAACTTTGGGAACCTTCCCAGTTCTTTCTCTTCCTTAATACTAGTAATGCAGCTTTGTATATAGAAGTGCAGATAATCTATATCAGCTGCTGGTGATGGGTTCTTTGTTTTCAAAGTATTTTTAATTTGATTGAGCTTCTCTTTGTTTGAGCAAGAACTATTTGCTACTTCCCAACATTTCCTGATGTGCAGCTTTTTTCAGCGGCCAGAAGACGCTTTCTTGCTGCAAAAAGATACCAACAAAATTTTGACCTTAGCAGCTTGAGTGATGTATGCAGGCTGGGAAGGGGACATCCCCAGGGATATTTTGGGAAAGCATTCTGCCCGCAGATGAGCAGAGATTGCAGGAACACTTCTAAGGAAGCAAAGCAGGAGCAAAGCTGCTCCAGTAATGGAATGACATTAACATTTCGTGGGGAGCTGCAGGACTCTCTGTGCCCTGGGAGGGTTTGCTCCTATTTCCCTTCCTGCCCTCCACATCAGCAGCCATCCCAAAGTTTTCCTGACTGTTGAGGCAGGTGCCTGTGTAAGAGGAGTGGAAGGAGCAGGGACTTGGATGTACAGGTTCTGTTTTAACTCCAAACTGCAAACTGTGACTCCTGCAAGCCCGTTAGCTGCATTTTTTTGTTCAGTATCTTCATGGAAAAAATGAAATCCCTAAATGAAAACATTCCATCATAGATAAAAGTTCTGGAAAGAGAGAGACAATGGAGACTATTTTAATGTAAAAGTATCATCTGAAAGCAGCGCAACAATAAATTAAATTACCAGTGCACCTTAATCTGAGCCAATTAACAAGCCTATCTTCTATTTAATGGAGTATCTGTTGTTCATTATTATTTTCATTATTATTTAACCATGTTTGAAAGGAAATTGAAACACCTCTGCTGGTAAATAACATCTGAACCCATACACTAAAAATGGGGGAGTTGGGACTTCTTGCCAGAAAGCAACATAATTCCAATGTAAGAACCCCAAACCACACAGCTCACACAGCTTAGTTCTACATCTGGGGATCAGCATAGTATGAATGTCCCTGGTCCTGGACTTTTGGCCTATATGCAAAAAACTCTGGATTTCAACAACATAATATCCACCTGGCAGAATGAACTGGGAAAACAAACTATGCTATCCAACATGGAATGAATTAATCTCAGCTAAAGTAGAAAAGTTGAAGGTGTTCCCAGAGAAAGTTGAGTTTGGCATTGTGCAAAAATATAGGGAAAAGGCTTGGGAGCTAGAGAGAGGTGGGATTTTGCACAGATTACTTTTTTCTGTTCTGAGTACTGAAATAATCTAAGAATAAAAGAATAACTGTCATTGAAACCCAGAGTAATTTAGACTGAAAGGGACCTCTGGAGTGCATCAAGGTCCAACCTCTTTCTCAAGGAAGATTTAGTTAGGTCAGGTTCTTCCAGGTTTTGTCCAGTCTGAGTCTGATTATCTCCGTATCCACATTCTGGACATTTTTGACAACCTTCATGGTGAAATAACAGTACAGAAATGGTACATAAATGGAATTTTCCATGTCCCACTTGTGTCTGTGCCTCTTGCCTATCCCTGTGCACTTCCAAGAGTCTGGTGTGATCCTCTCTACACTTTCCTCTGAAGTAGATCTCCCCTTTGTCCTCTACAAACGAATCCAATAGGTTCCACCTCTCCTCAGTGTCCTGGGCAAGGTAAGGTGCTGCCCGGAGTCTCAGTGCTGAGTCACTTCATTGGTGTTTGCTGGGAGATATAGGACTGCAGACTTTGGTTTTGAGGTACCTTGAAAATGCTAATTACATTTGATGTGGTTTTGGTCACCTCCAGCAAAGCAACCTGGGTCACAAAGGAGTTAAACATCTTGCCCAGGGGCCAGGGCTGAGGCCAGGATGCAGAAATCCTGAATTTCAGCATCTGCCCTTTAGTCCATCCTAGGAAATTCAAAGTGGTGACTAGTTTTTACAGCGTGGACCAGTGTTTAGGTCTGTCCTTACCAAAATGATAACTCTGTAAATTGGTAAAGTTAACAGTGAATCCCATGCTAATTCTTTGCAAAGAAAATAATCTTCCCTAGGCAAACTTGCAAAAGCACCTTTGCAACTCCAGCATGTCCTCTGGCTGGAGCAGCTGGATGCTCCCACCTTGGCATGGCAGCAATGTGTCTGTCCTTGGCCAGTGGGAAGATCTGCCAGGGTGTGTGATGAACTTTTGCCACAAGATGACAGACACAAAAGTTGGAAGCTTTATAGGTTTAACAGCCTCTCTGGGTATTGAAATGGGAGGAGTGACAGAGCAGAAGAACAAAAGGTAGCTCTGATGGAATCATTAAGGTTGGATCTATGGGGTTATTCAGCACTGGGATTAGAGCACAGCACGTGGGTATGAGCAACTGCTCAGGTTTGTGACATTTGGGTTGCATTGGGGGGGATATCTGGTACTAAAAAGGGAAGTCCTACGGTTGTCATTATCCACACTGAATAGCTGGTCCCATTGGTGTTTATGGCAGGTATCTTGCCAGGTTATTTAACTCCTGCAGTGGGAACCTTTAGGTAGAAAAAAATAGTTTTCTATTGAAATGGACTCTGTGCCCCTTGAATTTAACTTGAGAAATTCATACGGAGAGATCTAAGTGCTCCTGCTTCTTGCATGAAGCTGAAAATGCCTGAAATGTTCTAACTGGCAGAACCTAGAAAGGGAGAAGAGAGAACAAAAATTTAGTTCTTTTTTGCTGGTTTTTTTTTGTAGTTTAGCGTCTGTGCCAGGAAAACTCCCATCTGGCTGTGTTCTCCTGACCTTGGTTCTGAAGGGGTGGGGCCTCTTCTGGCCTCTCAAGAGCAATGGGTAAAATCTCTGCTGTAGGAACTCCCCTCTTGCAGGAATACCTGAAGTTCATAGGCTTCAGTTGTGTTTGTGCCTTGCCTTCCAGACCAGCTGTCCAGAATATGGGACACTTGTCTTAGTGGGTTATATGGATTTTTTTTGAAAGGTATTTCAAAAGGAATGAAACAAATCTGAAGCTTGGGTACCGTGCTAATATTCAGAATCTATGAGTTAGAAAGGATTCAAATGTCCCTTTCTGTTTTAGGCATAAACATATCCATATCCACATCCACATCCACATCTATATACATGCCAAGACTCACTTTTTAGTGAATCCTTTTTTGACTTCCTTCATTGTCTGTCAGCATTCTTAATATCCTGAACCCTACTAGAAGGATTTTTCTTCTTCAGTCCAGTCCTTGTGCACCTGGCAATATGTGAGCGCAAACAGTGGATTTTCTGCTGTTCAGATTCATTTGTTTCTTACAAGTTAGGGCACAGACTCCCCAAAATTATTCCAGAAATTACCTGCAGAGCTGAAAAGTCAATCTGCCCACTGAGTGACCAGCTCAGAGTCAAGACAAGACCTGCTTGTACTTAACTGGACTGGCTTGTTGGCTTCCTGCATATTTAGCTTGGATTGTTCAGGTATTTTTACTAATTTTTTCAATGTACACAGGCGGACTCCTTTCATGATCTTCCTTGAGGCCTTTTCTGGTCTTCTTTCATCTGGAAAATTTTAGAAGTTTATATGATCAAAATTATATACGAATAAAATCTTACATTGTTGTTGCGGTGGCTAAGTCCACACACCCCCATGTTGTTTAAAATGGTTCCTCCCAAAAGTTCCCCTTCCTCAGTATCCCATTGGCCCTTGGTCCCCTCCCTCCCCTTCCCCTCCCCTTCCCCTCCCCTTCCCCCTCCCCTTCCCCCTCCCCTTCCCCTCCATTAGCAACTTAGAGACGTATTTTGTTTTTCCAAATTAATATAAATAATTTTTCTTATTAGTTTTATTTTAAAATATAATTCTTGTTTCCAACTGGAAATTTTGTAACTGCACCCCAAGAGTGTGAGCATGACTTTGTATCATGAAATATAATTTAATTCCTACTATAATATCCTAAGCAATCCAGTTCTTTCTGGAGATACTGTGATCCTCCCCAATCCTGGAAATTTACTGCACGTGTTCTCTGCCTATGTCATCACTCTATTGCTAACTGAGGCAAAATCTGCATTTCTTTTTGTGGGCTATATCCATATATCTGTATATATGTCTATCTTGTATGTCTATTTATCTGTGTGTCTATCACATTTAACCTCAGTTCTATCCCTGTTGCACAATAGAGATTCTCAATCTTTTAGAAGAAACTACTTTACTTATTTGGGGAAACTCCAAACATATGAATGCTCTTTATGCTGCATTTCTGTGTTTTCAACCAGCAAAAAATTAGCCTGTTTTCTTTTCCTCTGCATTACTTGTCAGTTTGCTTACAAGTGTGGGAGTGTACCTGTGAGTTTGTATTCCTGTGTTGTCATTTGGAGATTACTTGCTGGCATCCTGGGTACCACTAATTGACAGTGAGAGAATTGGTCTGTGTTTCCTTTAGCCAATAATTTAGCCTCTTTTTTTTGCCTTTTAATTTAAAATCTTTCATTTTCACTTCACTTGCAAAGTGTGACTCAACCTCATGTAAGGAATTTGTATTTTGCTATGCCTCTGGCCTCTGAGGTGTTTATTATCCCCATTCCTTTTCTGCTTCTAGCCAATATCATACATTTTGCTCCTTTGATTAAATAAACCCTGAGCCTTGTACATATCAAAGCTCGTCACCTTCTCAGTTCCTGATTTCAGTATGTGCTGTGAGCAAGAACAAGATATTGAGCAAAATTCCTGTGTGCTTAGAATACCAAAGTGTCTTGTACACAAACCTGATGGTAAAGGGAGAGGAACTGGTTGTGTGCAAACCTCTGCCTAGCTGCTGGTGCAAGATGGGCTCTTGTGGAGCAAGGTTGGTCTTTGGTTTATTAAAAATATACACTCAGCACTCAGGAAAATAACACCTTGCTTAACAGAGACACCCACCTGCCTGCTGGCACAAGCAGCTTGTGGCCACTTGTTATTCCCTTATAAACACTTCACCTGTTCATTTCTGTTCATAAATGGATTTTCGTGGATTCCTCTTCTGCTTGCTAGTCAAGGAGTCATGGAACAGACTTTGCTCTCTATAGCAAGTAGGTGAGAATTTGTGCATTTAGAAATATGGGTCTAATGGAACTTCTGGGAAGAGCCTGATAATTTGCAATGGTTATACTGATCACACAGCGATGTAGAAAAGTTAATTAGAAAAATTAATGTAAAAAATCTAGCTGTGACTTGCTTTTCCTATTGACATAATTTTTTTTTTTGTATTGAATTTAAAGTAAAAATACTATTTTCATATACCTGTCTTGGCCTGCACTTCATTGAAGATCAGTGAATACAAAGCTGACCTATAAGGATGAATATTTTGTGTTGGAAAACACTTAAACTGGGTAAACACAAGGCATAAATCCAAACTAGTTTCCGTAAGGATCTGAGTAACTGTTTCACGCATATCTTCTTATCGGAAAGGTTTGTGCCTCTAAAGGACACAAAAGATTTTCTCTCAATTATATGTGTATTACTATACAGGGCAGGACTTCAAATATTAAACTATAGTCTCAAAACTGCTCTTCATCAGCATATTTGTATTGATTATAAAATGGACATTTGACTTACCTGCTCAGGAAATCAAAGGCAGTGGAAGGAAATGGACATTCTCTATTGCCCTCTACAGCAGATGCCTTCAGGAGGAGCGGGAAGGACTGTCTCAGAGAGGGAGTGGCTGCATTTGGATCCTATAATTTATCAGTTGGAAGTATACAGAAAACAAGCAAGTGATGGATATATTAAAACTGTTTTAAAATTGTTTTTTTGCATTTTTTTCTTTTCTGTTGACCTGACCTTTTGGAAGCATATGAATGCTCCCAAGGTGGGAGGTCTTCACGGTTTGGACCCTTTTTTATTTATCAAAGTTTTTATTGTTATGTGAACACCTAAATCTGAGATGTGGAACTCATTATAAAACATAAAGAGACTTGGGAAGTCTGTAAGTCTTTTCTCCACTGTTGCCAGAGGAGTTAATAGCAGCAGATGGTGGTGGGGATTAGTCAGAGGAGCAGTAGGTTGTTCTCAAATGAATGGGGCATGGAGATTGACTTTATGGATATAATGGCCCTGAAGAAGCCACAGCAGGATTTCTGAGGGTTGTAGCATAAATAATAATCTCTTCTGCATTATACATGACATATATTTACTAGCCTTTGGAGGAGTTGCCTATTTTGTTTGCCAACCACTTATTCGTCAACCACTTATATTGAAAGAGATTTTTTCTCCTGAAGGAGACTTTCTGTGTTTAATCAGATTTTGGCACAAAGATCTTTAGTCCTTTCCAGCATTTGGGAAAAAAAATTATTTCCCACTACATTTATATATTTAATTCTCAAGTCTGCATTAGATCCAAGACCTGTTATTTCCTATATAGAAAGTATTTATAATCCTAGTTAGAGATTAAAGCCGCTTCAATGGCAAAGCAAAAAAAAAAAAAAAAGCAAAAAAAAAAAAAAGTCAAACACAAGAGTATTAAATGTAATTTTCTGCCCTTCATGTATTCAAGCTACAGGCAAATGCGGGGAAAGTTGAAACAATTTGGACTGGCTCAGCTGTTTCTCATTTAACCAATAACTTTCTGAAATTCCTTAGAACTGTAGGTTTTACCTTTTAAAATGGGGAAAAGACTAGCGATTTGGAGGTTTGCTATGTACTTGAAATATTTAAAAGAGTAAAAAGGTGACCAAGAATGTTTGTGGACTGTTTGCTTGGTGTCAGTTCTGGTAAGAGTCCCAGGGTGGGCAGTGCCAGACCAAGGGAGTACAGAGCATCAGCAAAGCATTACAGGATAAAGATGGAGTTGATGAAGTCAGGGGTTTTTGTGGAACGCAGGCGCTGTTAATGGCCTGAAGCTGAAGCAGGGCAGGTTTAAACTAGCTATTAGGAAACAATTCTTGGCTGGTGAGGACAGTGGGACACTGGGACAGGTTGCCTAGAGAAGCTGTGGCTGCCCCTGGATCCCTGGAAGTGTTCAAGGCCACATTGGATGGGGCTTAGAGCAACCTGGGCTAGTGGAAGGTGTCCCTGCCCTTGGCAGGGGGTGGCACTGGATGGGCTTTAATATCCCTTCCAACCAAAACTATTTTATCATTCTATGCTTTCAAAAGCAAAGCTTTCAACCCCAAGATATCAATCTCTTCCTAAGAATCTCTTTCACAAAAATCTAAATGTGTCCAGTCACACAATTGTGTTTATAAGCACAAATGCTCTGTTCTGCCCTGCCGGTGTGACGGCTGTGGCACTGACCCTGACCGGGGGTCGCTGCCCGACCCTGCTCGGTGTCCCCGCTGTGCCACCCGCCCTGTGCTGTGTGGAGTTGGGGCTGCAGAGCGCAGCCCCCGGCGGAGCCGTACCGTGTCACCCTGACACCGCCGGGCCGTGTCCTCGGGCTGTGTGCCGTCACACGGCCTGGCGAGCCCAGCTTCGGGCAGGGAAAATGGGCTTTGGGGGCTAATTGCTGTAATTGGACTAAGTGTTGTAAAGGCCTCCACCTCGTGGCTGTGCTGTGCAACGAGCCGGCAGCAGCAGGCATCGCTGGAATTTAACTTATCAGTCATGCTAGGAGTTTTGCACGTTTTGCTTACTTCCCTTTTGGGAATATTAAAACCGTGTGAGAGGAATGTGAGGGATTGTTTAAAGCAGCGGTGTCCTGGACTGTCCTTTGATCCAGTCCTAGAGTCACAAAATATCCAGACTGGGAAGAGACTCACCAGGATCATGAAGTCCAATCCCTGGCCCTGCCCAGACACCCCAACAGTCCTACTCTGTGCATCCCTGGGAGCTTTCCCTATATGCTCCTGGAGCTCTGGGAGCCTTAAGGCCCGGCCCATTCCCTGGAGTGCCTGTTCAGTGTCCACTACCCTCTGGGGGAAGAACATTACCTTGAGTTCCTGCCTCACCCTGCCCTGGCCCAGCTGCAGCCATTTCCTGGGTCCTTTCCCTGGGCACAGAAAACAGAGATCAGAGCTGTCCCTGCGCCGTTCCTTGGGAAGAGCTGCAGCCAGCCCCTGCTGAGCTCTGCCCTCAGTATATTCCAGCTGAACTAGCCAAGTGCCCTCAGTTGCTCCCTGTATGGCCCCTCTAGACCCTTCACCATCTTCATGTCCCTCCTCTGGATTTTTCTCAAGGAAGTTGAAAAGAGAAAGAGGGCAATGCTGCTAGCATTCCTTTGCGTGTTGCACACACTTTGTTTAACCTCTAGCAGACCCTAAGCAGACTCTAGAGACACCAGTCTGGGCCGGCAATGCCCATTTGTTGTGTGATCCTGTCTCTGTACCCCATGAGACACCTCATAAGTGCCGATCAGGATTGGATCAGACTGAACAGGTGGCTTTCTGGCAAGGGGAAAAAAAGCTGAAATACCTCAGATGGCAGCAAAGAGCTCAGATATAGGCTAGTTTTGTAAATGGCTGTTGGCTGAGAGGAGACACTGGATACTGCTTGTAGAAGCCTTTAGATATGGCTGGCCAAGTTTAGACGTTTTAGAATATAATAGAGTATTTCAGTTGGAATGGACCATAAGAATAGTCAGCCCAGCTGCCTGAGCACTTCAGGGCTGACCAGAAATTACAGTATATTGTTAAGGGCATTGTCCAAATGTCTCTTGAACACTGACAGGCCTGGGGCATCCACCAGCTCTCTGAGAAGCCTGTTCCAGTGTCTGACTACTTGCTCAGAACAGAAATGCTTCTTAATATCCAGTCTGAACTGTTCCTGGCACTCCTTTGAACCATTCCCACCCATCATGACCCTGGATCCTGACCCAGGAAGAAGAGCTCAGCACCTCTCTTTCCACATTCCCTCCTCAGGTTGCTCCTCAACCTCCTCTTCTCCAAACTAGACAAGCCCAGAGCCCTCAGCTGTCTCTCCCAGGACCGGCATTTAGTCCTGTCACCCTCCTCTGGATGCATCCAAGGACCTTCACATCCTTCCCCAGTGTTGGGGCCAGCCTTGCACATGGGGCTCCAGGTGAGCCCATGCTGAGCCCAGAAGGACTATTCTCTTTCTAGATCAGGGCACCATGCTGGGTGTGATGCCCCCAGGATGGGATTTGCCCTCTGCTCTCTTCTCCCCAGTACTTCAGTAAGATTCTGGCCAGCTCATGTGACACAGAGAGCAGCGTGAGGCAGAGGATGATTGAATTCCCACTTCCTTTCCCAACCCCGCTCAGCCTGACCTTCTGAGGCAGTGATGGTGGGTCCCAAATGTGCTATTCCCGATGGGGGCAAACACAATGGTGCTGCACTAGGCTCCCCCTTGTAAGCAGAACTTGTTCTTTCTCTCTCACATCCTCCATCTTTGGCCCCTGCCTCCAAGGAAATATGAGCTTCTTCTCCAGGACACAGCTGTGGTTTAAACAGTGCTGTTTAATCCTGAAGTTTAATCTCTGTATTCCACAGAGATTAGAGATCTCCATTGGATCATGAGAGCTGGGGTTCTGCTGAGGTTTGTACTAATCCTTATTCCCTAGTTAATAAGTCTTTGAATAAATTTTGAAAAGAGAGTTTTATTTAAAAAGTAAAATAAAATTGACCTTTGGAAGTCCCAAGCTACCCACATCACATGAGTATTCTCCACTTTTATGCTTCTTCCTGCTCTCTAAAAGAAAAAACACAAGCTTCATTAAGACTCTTAAGTGGATTTAACTAGATCAAACCCAAACAGATCCTCTTGCTTTGCCAGGTCAATTTTAAAATAATGTGACAAATCTAAATTCTAGAATTACTAATATTAATTGAAAATAAACAGTGGACCACTTCTTGATTTTATAAATTTTTCAGCAGATCAAAGATTTTTGTTTCAATATTACCTTTTTGCCAAATCCAGTGAGAATGTAAACAACTTAGATATTGAACTGATTTTCATTTATTGTACAGATAACCCATTTTTCTTCCCATTTTCTTTCTCAATTCTCTGGCAAAATTGCCCTGGTTCGAAGACAGTTAAAGCCCATTCTTAACCCACTATTCCCATTTCAAAGTACTGGAGAAGAATTCCCAACAGTTTAATAACTGAGTTGTGCCTTTGGGTTTATGCACACGCTGCTTTGTTCTGGCCCACAAGCTCCAGGAAATGTTTGCCTGAGATAGCAAATCTATTCTTGACCTTTGTTACCATGGCCTGGCACTGGGAGATAAGCTTTCATCAAAAGCAGAGTTGTGACTGCGCTATGGCAGCAATTTTTGGTGCAGCAGCTTCTGCTTGATTAATTAAAATTAATAATTTAGAGAGCCAGTAATCATTACAGCTGGGTTGCTTTGAAATCAGAATAGTGGGTAGCAGGTGATTCTGAGCCCAAAAGGGGAACCAAGGGAGATGGGTTGGGGTCCTGAGCAAACTGATCCAGTAAGTAGCATCTCTGCCCATGGCAAGGAGTAGAAACAGATGATCTTTAAGGTCCTTTCCAATCCAAACTATTCTGGGATCCTACGAAATAACACAAATGCTTTTGAGGAGGGCAGTTGTTTTACCTGAGAGCTCTGTACATCCAAACTCCATTCAATATACAGAGAAGCCAGCTCTAAGCATTAAACCAAAAGTTTTAGTGGGACCACTGCAGTTTCTATCTGATGTCTTGCCCTGAAAGCAAAATCTTACTGCCTGCCTTTTTCTGAAGTCTGTTTTGTTAGTTAGTTAAAAATCATACAGAATCCCAGAATCGTTTGGGTTAGAAGGGACCCTAAGGCCCATCCAATTCCATCCCCTGCTGTGGGCCTGGACACCTTCCACTATCCCAGGTTGCTCCAAGTCCTATCCAGTGTGGCCTTGGACACTTCCAGGGATGGGGTAGCCACAGCTTCTCTGAGCACCCTGTGCCAGGGCTTCACCACCTTCCCAGGGAAGAGCTTCTTCCAAATATCTAGTCTAAACCTACTCTCTTTCAGCTTAAATTTCCCCTTGTCCTGTCGGTCCATGCCCTTGAACAAAATCTTTTCCCAGCTTTCTTGTAAGCCCTTTTTGCAGAAAAACTGTGGCATCAGTGAAATAAAACTTCTATGTTTAAAACCAGTTACTGAAACCTTAGAATATTTTATTTTGCAAGAGATTGTAAACCTTCTGTTTCCAAACTGGTTTTTTTCTTAATTGAAGATCCTCAAGAATGGTCCCTTGATGAGGCCATCTACAGTAGAGCTTCTACAAAAACCTTGGAACATTGCCAACTAGTACTTACTGATCTGCAAAGAAGGTCAATTCCCTGCTTCTTGGGTTCCTGAGCCTGTGCTTGGAAAGTTACACTGAGCATCATAGAGTGGCACTACCAGAAAAGATTAATTAGATGCTGAATATTGCAGTTCAGCTGTGTGTTCTCTCTGTTTATTCTGGTTTTGAGGAGTGGATTTAGAAATATTTCAACCAGAACAAAAATACAACAATAAAAACTCTGAAAGTTTCAACTATCAACATTTAGTAACTGCAGACAACAGTAACTAAATTACTGTAACAAGCATCCCAAGAAGTCTGCAGAGATGCTTGATCAAAAGAACATTCCCAAATCCTGTAATACTGCCGCTGGTGTTATTAAGCAAGAATAAATTCTATCTTGGCATTCAAGAAAGGTAACAGAAAAAATACGATGCATTACCTTCCCATAAATGATTTTATTGTACACACAGATGTTTATATTTTAAGTTATTTAAGTGTGAGTGTCTTAAAAATCTTCACAGCAGCTCAGGAAGGCTGGGCAAAGACAATATGTGTTTTTGCAGACACTTGAGATGTTCTGTGGCTGACAGACATAGAAAGGGCACTTCGCCTCACCTTCTGCTCATCTACAAGCCAGGGAAAGGAGGGGTCTTTCTATATTTTACTGACTGGATTCTAAAATTCATGAAAATTAGTTTATTACTGTTGTTACATGTTAATTAGTGGGCTTTGCCAGCATTACCATGAGCTTCAGCAGTAGTGCTGCTAATCTAGGCCCTGCATTTTTGGAATTATTATACAGGCCAATATACATGGCACCCTAAACAGTGGATTCAAAAAGTCTGTCAGTGGAAATGAAGTACGCAGATTGGAGAAATGGGAAAGTTGATTAGGCTGCCTGTGTCTGGAGTGTGGCCGTTCATACTCAAGGAGCAACTTATTCTGGGTCAAAACACATTGCCTGGTTAAACAGGAATGGTCTGATCCAGAGATGGCTGGAAGTGAAGTGAAGGAGCCTGTTCACCTCTGTGAGCTGCAGTTCAGGCCAGGAATGTGTTATTGTTCATATTTAACTGGAATCAACATTATTTCTGACACCTTTCTGCGTAACAGACAGCCTTTTGCTTTCAGACTCTTTGACCCAGGAGCCTGAGGGCAGGAGGTAAATCTGCCCAAGACTGGAGCATTGAAATAGGAATTTGTCTTTTTAAGCATAGCTGTGATCATTCCTTACAGGAACTGTCCTTGTGCATAGGCCAGCCACTGCAGTTGCAGGAACAATTAATTTTCCCAGCTCAGCTATATCAGTTACTCATGATATGAATTTACCAAAATTCACTGTGGTTCTTCAGAAATGGCTTAGCATCAAGTTACATGAGGTGAGGGAAATCTGCTGCTCACTTTTTTGGAGCAGAGACAAACCACAGGCAGTGACCAGAGCATCACTCGATGCTGCACTGTGGTGGAGCAGAATGGGCTTTCTTGTCTCACATGCTGCTGTGGCTTAGCTCCAAACCAAATTTCTCTCTTGTAAGTCAGGCTTTATAAGTTCAGCCTGTCTCAGGGCACTGGCAAAGCTCACTTTAGACTGAGGTCTTATAGTAGGGACAGGAGCCACTGCTGCGCTCGGACTGCAACCAAGGGATTTGGTGACCAGACGGGAATGACCTCTGCTGCTTACAGATGGCTTTAGCCCCACACTGCTGCTGCATCAACCTCCTGAGGTCCATTCAGTACTTCATTTGATGCCCACTAGAGCTTCAGACAAGCAGGTTGGCTGTGTTATGTACTATAAAGTAAAGCTGAACAACCTGCCAGGGCTGCGGCCGTAACTGAGAGTATTTGTGCAAACAATTAGATGTTCTTAAGTCTACGAAAATGAGCTTGAAATCCTGGCAGCATAGATCTGTGGCTCCTGGTCTCCAGTTTGCATAGCTGCAGGCTGGGTGCTGCCACAAGCACCGGCTTCAGAGCATCAGCACCTCACCAAGCCCCATCTTAGAGCCCTGCTCAGTGCTGGGCTCACTATCTGTGAGCAAAGAGCCGTCACAATCAAAGTGGTTTTGGTTCACCTATGCTGACTCAGGAGCCTGGTCCCAAGTAGTGCCAGGGGACATTCAGATTGGATATTAGGATAAATTCCTTCATGTACAGAGTGGTGAAGCACTGTCACAGGCTGCCCAGGCCAGGGCAGGACTCACCATTCCTGCAGGTGTTCAAAAACTGAGCAGACATAGCACTTTGTAATATGCTTTATTGGGCATGGTGGGATTTGGTCTGAGGTTGGACTCAATGACCTTGGAGGTCTTTTCCAATCTTCATGATTCAGTGATTCCTTCCTTCTTTAATGAAGAGCCCCTGGTACTGCTGGTTTCTACTTTGGGCACCGTTTGGCTCCCTGCACTGTGCTTTGCAAAACCAATGCAAAGAAGGGTACAGATCATCTTGTCTAGGGCAGTGAGTGCTCTTGGAAGCACCTGAGTTCTTTTGGTGGAAAACCAACAAAATCATCCCAGAGCAGATGTTTTATCTGGAAAATTTCAAACCATACCATGAGTCTAACAAAACAGTAAGGCCATGAAAGCAGGTTTGGAATGGAAAGTGCCAGGTAACCTGATGCCAAATAATGAATTAGCCATTTCCGTCTGTCATGCGAGTGTGCATTAACAACTATGTTTTGTAAGGGGAAACGTTTTTTATCACTCTTTCCTATGAAAGGCTTTTTATTCTTATTATGAATAAAGGCTCAAGTCCACTCTTACTTAACTCATCCCTTTAATCGTAGAAAATGCTATGCCTGACAGAAGGCTCACATTTCACAATAGAAGGAGAAACAGACAATAATGAAAAAAATTATATGCAAAACATTCCAAGTTTTAAGAACAGCTCTGTTATGCCAAGAAGAGTGTGACTGTGGAGAATACAGTCCATGCTGGTAGTAAAAGTAGTTTTCCACTACCTAGAGAGTTATCCTTGTTAACTACTGGGGAGGTGCTAACTTGTAGTCTGGCAGGATTTTAAAGGATGCTTTGGTCTTTATGGGCTTAAATGTAAAAACTGAAACTGCAGACTAAAAAAAATTAACTCAAAAATTATGAACTCATAAATTGGGTGAACTTGGTTTCTTCAGATGCCGGGAAAACACATTTCACATGCTTGGAGATATTTAGTGGCTGAAGAAATCTAAAGCAGGATTTTTAATAATGTGAGAAATATTTAAATTAGCCAAGTTGACACACACACCCAAAAATATAATATTGAGATTGGAACTGTGAGCTAACACTTTCATGGGGATGAGGATAGGTGGGGAGAGAAGTGCCAAGCAATTTTCATCAGAGTCTCAGCCTGTACAGACAGGTGCCTGGAATTTGGACTTATATTTGGTTTAAAATAAAATTCTTTTCTGACAGGCTTAAAAGGAGCAAAACTACAACTGTGGAGAACTAAACATTTATTTTCTTCTTTGCTATTCAATTGGCATAAACACCAAACTCATTCCCATTCCTGGAATTGTTCAATGCCAGGTTGGACAGGACTTGGAGCAGCCTGAGTAGTGGAAGGTGTCCCTACCCATGGCAGGGGATGGAATGGGATGGGCTTTAAGATCCCTTCCAACCCAAACTTTTCTAGGATTCTATGGTTTGTTGTTCTATGAAGTAGTTTTATTTCATGATTTATGATCAAGGACTCCTAGATCTCTTCAGCTTTGCCAGAACACACCCACAGAACAGCTCTATCTGTCATGGGGTGTTGATTTGATGCTGAACCCTAACTCACTCCTCCTGAGAAATTAAAACTAGAAGAGTTCATTCCAAGGCATGAGGTGCAGTAATTAAGCTCATCTGTCAACTGCATTCCAGAGGATAGCTCTTGGTATGAGAGCAATGGGATGCTTTGTGATGTTATCTATGGTTTGAGTGTCTGTAATTGACTCCAAAACAAGCTTTAGTCTTTAGAGCCAAGTGGCAAAGCAGCTGCCTTTTGTAACAGGATTATGATACTTAAAGTAATTTCCTCTTCTTTCAGATCCTATTCTGGGAGTCAGCCCAGGAAATATTGCTCCTTGCCTGACAGGTAAGGGATTGCAGAACTATGTTCTGGACTAATTCTGTTAGCACTGCACCAAACATTTAACCTCAGGTCCTTCTGCAGTGCATAGGACTTGCTTTAGTAATAAAATCATTGAGAATAGTTCTGTGTAGCCAAAGTTGCTGTTACATTTTATATAGTGTCATGTGATGGAACTTTTGTAGATTCTGAATGTCAAAGTTCATTTTAAGTAATGCATAACTATTACGGAGACAACGGAAGGGTACTAAATGCTGGATTTTCTCTAGTCAAATTATTAAACAAATCTATCATTGGACCAGTTTTGAAAAAATATACTCTAAGTAAGTATATTTTTCCCCCAAATATAAAAGGTACTCTTTCTTTTTGAATTCTTCTATTACTAGAATCTCTCTGTGCAACTTAATTTACTTTCCAGAAAATCTTCCTGTAGAAAAGACTTATGTAAATATTATGTACAAAACATTTGGAAATACGGTCTGCATATATCTATGGTATTTGGTGCTATTTTAAGATTCTTTTCAACCTCATGTATGAAAAGTAATTTCATCATATATGCTCTAATTTTATTAAAAATAAGGCTAAAAAGCCATCCTTTCTGTAATCCCTTCTCACAACATTTCATTGTGATGTACCAGCAGAGGGAGATCATGTACTTATTCTTCCTCTTGCTTTCCTAACACAGCCTGGTTGCCTGATTGTAAATGTACTGATAACCCTAACATGGTCAGTAGAATATGTTGAAATTCTCCAGAATACAATCCTTGTCAAGGAAAAAAATTTAATACAACTTTTATTTATTATTTTTCAAAAAAGTCCTATATGCAATAGGCAATTACTCCAGTGGTGAAAGCAGTCACTGTGTATCTGTTTTCACAGCATCATGGAATTGTTTAGGTTGGAAAAGCCATCCAAGACCATTGAGTCCAGCCATTCCCCACCACTGACTCAAGTGCCACACATTTGAACACCTCTGGGGGTGGGGACTCCACCACTGAATCTGTTCAAATGCTGAGCACTCTTTCCATGAAGAAATTTTTCCAGAAATTTCCAATCTAAATCTCCCCTGGTGCATCTTGAGGCCATTTCCTCTCATCCTTATTTTGTTACATCTATATATCTAGTCCTCTATAATTTGATGTAAAGTTCATGCATGTGATTTAATGCATATACATAGGGATTTCTTGGAGAAATCAAATAGGAGATCTCCATGGACTGGAAAAGGAGCTTCAGGTGTTTAGGCTGGATGCGGACGCCTATGGTCAGTGGAGATACTGATATTTTAGGGGCAATGAACCCTACAGTGCCTCATGCACTGTATTTAATACACAACCACAAGTAAGGTGATGTCATGGCTACGGGTAAAAATAGCTTGGAATCATGGATAGTTAGCATGAATTCCCCATACAGAATTAAAAAAAATTAAGCACAGGATTTATTGATCTTCATGGAGCTGATCTTGAAAAATTACCTTTATGGCGTGGTTCTTATTTTGCTTTCAACATGTGATAATGTTCCCAGTGTTTTCATAATGAAATACTTTACTTTTCTCATTAGATATTTAATATCTTGAAATCTCCATCCATCAGTTTATCTTCTCTTTTGTTTTCCAAGTAAGCAGCAAAGCAGGTCCTAACTTGGTCCTGGCCTTGCTCCATAATTGTATTAATGAAGGCAGCAAGTCTGTTTCTGAGCCTTTTGACCCCTGACTTCTATGTAATGATTACAGAATGGCCTGTTTTATAAAATGAATGTTTTATAACCAAAAGAAAAGTGATTTCATCTTGCAGATGAGAGATGATTCAGTGCTACAGTGGGGTGAAATGGTCTCTTGGCTCAGGCACAGAGTTTGTTAAACAAACTATTCCAGTTGCTACAGCTACTTGTGCCTGTATCTCACTCTATTTCACTGGGATGTGAGAGTTTGAAATGTATTGAACTGTGAATCAAACTGACATTTATATTTAAGCAAAATTCTGTGGAACAGAAAGAAGATTCAAAATGGCAGAAGTGTCTCTGTAGATTCTTCACAATGAAGAATACACAGCATGTAAAAACATCTCATTTTTACAACCGTTACATGAAAAGCTGCCTGTCATCAGAAATGTCTGTAGAACACAGGGAATTGCTACCATTCACCTGTCTGCTCTGATTCTACTGTAAAGCATTAATTGGCAAAGCTATGAAATATTAGAGCAAATTGAGTTTAAAAAGGAAGCAGGAACCATAAAATATAGGATGGCCAGAATTCAGCCAGACACTGTAGATGTGAACATTTCAAAACAGATTGCAGTTCCCAGCTTTCTCTTTATAGCTGTAGGGTAGGAACAGGGAACATAGCCTGTAGCTTGGTTTCAGATTCAAACCTTTTAGGAAAGTGGAGATCAGAAACTTGCAGTTCTTCAGCATCTGGATTATGTAGTAAAAACATCCATTCCTACACAGATAGTCATGCTAGAATGCAAGGGTTTGTTTCCTTAAATAGAGCAGGTTGTTTCTAGTTCTAGTTCTAGAATTACGTGGATTCTGGAGAAAACTCACAATGTTTTACCTTTCCGAAGAGTCAGAAGGCAGAAGTAGAACAAAAGTTACATACATCCCATTTTTATATTAAATCACAGTTTTTATATTGTTGGCAAACGTAAGTTACCTCACAGGAAGCTGTGAATCTTCTGTGACTGAAAGGCCTTGAGATTGTTCAGTATAGAGGCTCTCTGGTTCTGTCTGCAGGACAGCTTTTAACTATCTCCAGTGAAATGCCTTGTTCACAGAGCAGAGATATGAGTACTAAAAACACACTGTCCACGTGTGAGAGCAGCTGCAGAGCAGAAAACCACAGGGCACAGGCTAGAAAAGGGTCAGGGGTTATTTAATCCCTTCAGAGTCTGAACCATCATCATGTAATGGCATTCACGTTAAAAAATCTCCCCCAGAAGTTGTGCAGGTCTTTCCATGGTCTCCGTAGATGAAGATTGTAACAATATAACCACAGATTAATCTATCAGCCCTTCTGCACCTTGCTTATCTTTCCTTGCAGATCTCTAAGCAGGAGCTGCATTACCTGTTTCCAGGCTCCTCAACTACCTATTAATTCCTGTTGTAGCATTCCTGTTCTGGGATGGCATTTGAACCCTGTCCTTCCCAAAAGCAGCATAGGTTCTGCCTGCATGCAAGAAGTTGAGACAAAAAAGGTTATTTTTAGTTTTAGAGCAGTGAATTTACTCCTCTCATATGCAAGACAAGAGTGTCTGCATACATAAAATACAAAGACAGGACTTTGTACAGGCTGGCTAAGAAAACACTGTCAGTGAACGGGAGAGATCTCACTCTGCAATACACACACTTCTCACAGGGAGAGCCAAAGCCACCTACCCCAAACAAACAAACAAACAAACAGAAACATGAAAAAAAAAAAAAAGAAGAAAAGGAGGGATGGGGCTTTTAGGAGGAATGGGAATAAAAGCTTTAAATGCATAAATGTATAAATGCACAAATGCATAAAAAACTTTATGGAGTTCCAGAGGAAACAAATTATTGTCAAATGTCTGTGACAAGGAAGCCCAGAGTATCTGGGATATGTGCAGAACTTGCTGGCTAGGAGAGAGGTGTCGTGAGAAAGACCTCTGCTGGATGCAGCCTGCTGTGAGTGGTCCATGGGATCCCAGGAGGAGCATCTGTTTTGGGACCAGCAGTTGCTCTGTAATTAGAGAGCAGCATCAGCTTAAAAAATAATCATTTTGATATTCTCCTTCAGATGGAAACTTGAGTTTTTGAAGTGGAGTCTTGTTTATTATAAACAAGGATGGAACAGACAGCTCTTTCCTCATTAGCAGCCACTGGACAGTAACAATTTTTAGCTGCAAATCACAAAATGGGGCAGATTCAGACAGAAGCACAAAGGATGAAAAGGATTTCCTTCCCAGTCTTTAATGCTAGTATATTAATTTTATTTGTTTTAACTGAGATGAGTTAGAAAAGGTAATTGAACAACTTAACTCTTTACTCCACCTCAACTAATACTTTACAACTGTCCAGGATAAATACATAGGGAAAGACTCAAGGGCTGTTTGGGTTGGAAGGCACCTCTGAAGATCAGTTGGCCCACACTTTGCCCACACTCGGTGTGACAATACAGGAGTGTGGTGGCAAGGGTATACACTATTAAGACCACATCTGTTGGATTCTTCCATGCTACCAGATTGCATAAAGAAAATGTTAAATTCCAGCCCCAAAACAGGCATGAAAAGATGAACAAGGTGAAGTTCAAAACACTTGGAATTAGGAAGTAGGATATACTACTGAAATATCTGTGCATATGAAGGAGACTCCAGTAGACCTCGTGAGGGTGGCGCCTCTGTGGCAGAGCCAAGGATGCTCCCTCTGGGGTACCCCAACCCTGCTCCCCTCCATGCCATGCCCACAGCCCCCCACCCTGATAATCCCCAGGTCTTCCTGCCATAGAGCACTCTCACAGTGCCATGGCCTGACCTCAGAGTGCCAGTGCTTAACTCTCATTCTGGCATCATGTCAAAACCTTACTGTAGAGCATATCAGAAGGAACACAGGGATTTTTTTTTTCAATAGAGGAATCTTTGGCAAATTTTGAAAATTATTTCATTGGAGAAGAAGAAAAAAAAAAAGTTGTTCCTCTTGCTACAGGGGTTTCTTCCTGTAAATTTCAAAGGCCTGCTATGAGTTATACTGTCAGAGCTTCCAAGCTGCAAGGCATTTTATAGTGGAAAGTGTGAGGCAATCAAAATAAATATCAGTTTCCACTGTTATAAAATAAAGATTTTCCTTTATCTTGTCCCTTAAAAGTCATATTCAAGGACATGTTTTTTGGGATACAGAAGTAGATACCCCAGAGGGTCAGGCACTGGGTTTGTTCTTTCTTTTTCACTTCAAATTGGGAAAGAATTCAAGACTGAAAGAACATGATGGCTTTCTTTATGATGCAAAACATAACAAGAATTTGTCTTTCTAAATGACTGAAGGCAATCCTTATATCCAAATGATGTTAGTCCTTAGGATGTTTACAATACATATTCCTATCTAATGGCATGAGTGCATCTCTCCTTACACAGTTCATGAGTATTTTTGACAAGCCTGCTCCTAGTTTTCTTCTAGCAGAGTTACAGATGAGACAAGTTTTCTATGGTTTGGGATTTTATTGTGAACGCTTCACACAGCTATGGTTTTCTTCTCATGACATCAGTGCTGAAGGGGAGTAAGAATGTAAACATCTGCTTTTTATAATTCAATTTCAGGCTTATAACTTGATTAGGATAAGCAATGTTTCTACATGATTTATTTTCCAGTCACAACAATGCAGAGTTTTAGCAGCAATTTGAAGATTAGTAAAATAAGGATGGAAACTAATGAAGTAAATCCTGCTTCACAGTCTACCTTTTTGAGCTGCACTGAACATTTACTAAGGCTGGGGATTTCTCTCCCACTTGGTATTTAAAATTATGTGCTGTTACATCCTGCAGTGCAGGATGCAGCCTATGGAAATGAGCCTTACACAGCAGCACTGAGGTGAGCTGAAAAAAGGGAATTTGCCTCCTGACTCTCTACGGAGCCCTTCTGTGTGGCATTGGGTCAAGACTGAGTTTTCCAAAAATGCCTACTGGGACATTGCTGCATCCCTAAACAACTGAGAAGGCCTGAAATATAAAAGCTTTAATCTCTTCCATCACCTGACCAGGGTTAATTGACCCTGGTTGATTCCTTTCCTTTGTTTTCCAGGCTTTTTGTTGCACCAGGAACTGACAGTGCCTGGAGCCATGGTCCTGGTCTCAGTCCCTTTAAAGTATTAAATTTAGGGATATGTTCATGGGCACTGAGGACTTCAGTAGTAATTGTGAATGTTTAACTGAAGCCAAGGGACAGCCACGGCAGCAGCACGTGTCGGAGTGATTTCAGTCTTGTATCACGTTTGCAATAATAAAACACTAAAAATCATAGAATCCCAGAATGGTTTGCATTGGAAGAGACCATAGAGCTCATCCAGTCCCACCCCTTGCATGGGCAGGGACATCTCCCACTATCCCAGGTTGTTCCAAGCCCTGTCCGTCCTGGTCTTGGACACTTCCAGGGATCCAGGGGCAGCCGCAGCTTCTCTGGGCACCCTGTGCCAGGGCCTCCCCACCTTCACAGGGAACAATTTCTTCCCAATATCCCACTCTAATCCTGCTCTTCTGGGGCGAGCACAAGCCGGCACCGACAGCCTCACGTGCGGCAGGTGTGGGCACAGACCCCGGGCTGTAAGGGACGGGTCCTGCTGCGGGGTGGGCGAGGGGACCCCAGGTGATGGAGGGACCCCGGGGTGACGGCGGGATCCCGGGGTAAGAACAGCGACCTCGAGGTGACGGAGGGACCTTGAAGTGAGGGCAGGACGTCGGGGTGACGGAGGGACGCCCTGGTGAGGGCGGAGACCATGAGATAAGAACGTTGACCCCGAAGTGTGGGGGAGACCCCAGGTGAGGGAGTGACCCCGAGGAGAGGGCAGGGGCCATAGCGGGCCACAAGGGGCGGGACTGGGGAGGGCACCGCCTCAATCCGCAGCCGGGGCTGCCGGGGCGGCAGCCGCAGCTCCA